>BMAU01006611.1:0-568535 GCA_019973935.1 Trichonephila clavipes
TAGCAATTATTAAACGCGTCCTTAACTTAGTAGTATTAAATTATTTATGAAACACATTGTACAGTACTGTGAATGATATCAGCCTTTATGTATATTTTACTTTTTTATTATGTCAGAATGAATTTTATTTTACTTCCTTTCAATAAATTACGAACTTTTTAAATAATCTTTTGTTTTCGACTTGTCAATATACTCGTGCCCCCCTTGTATGGTTATCAAGCCCCCTAGGGGGCGCACCCACAGTTTGAGAAGCACTGTCTTAAAGCATTTCTCCCCTCCCCATTTATCCCCATGTTGCGGCCCGCTTGAAATAGCTGACATATGTTTGCGTCTCAGCAGAAAAAAAGGTTCAATACCCCTGTCCTAGACAATCCACACTTTTTTATGAAATTTTATGCAAACTAATAGAAATAAAAAGGACCTGTGTGTATTTTCTAGTTTTTCTTTAGTCGAGAGAAAGGATAACAGATTAAACTATAGAAAGAGTTCTGAGACTGTGATTAGAATGTATACTTGTTGATGCTTATAGCAATGTACCGCATTTGTTAATTACATTTTTGAAACTTGCAACTTATCCCTCTTAATTTATTTCCACATTCTATTGCTTCAAATAGGGAGCCTCGATCAGTGGCATAACGGAGAATATTAGGACCCCCTATAAATCCAGGTTTATTCTTTAATATTTTATAAATTGTTTGATACGTCATTGCGACTTTGGGCCCCCTAGATCCCTGGCACTTACCCCGCGATGCGGGGCTTGCGGAGGTGTACGTTACGCCAATGGTCTCAATAGACGGTAGAGGGTGGTCGCTAACTCTTGGACGGTTTTGTTTCAATTTAGTTGTGGGTTCGTTGTTTGGGACCACTAAGATCTGGAATGATGCACGTTAAAAGAAAATGATACACTTCAAATCTGTTGAGTCTCAAAGAGCTCGCGTTGGTTTGTGGCGGAAGTTTGGAGAATGGATTGCCAGCTCGGGTATCGTTTTCATTACCTGACTGCTGTTCAAAATGGCGAGGGTCGTTGGTAGTACGTCTCGTTTAACTTAATGTGCTATGTTAGTAAGCAATCAAATCAAATTTCATCAAATGGGAATACTTGTTTTTTTCTCCTGAGATGTGGCAATAGTAGTCACGTGATTAGCATAACAAGTTATCTCGGACGTTTTTCAATAAAATTTTGGTTCAGAATCTTGATAACTTTTAATACGCATCATGTAGTCAGTAGGATGTACATTAGATCTGTTGTTGCTCAAAGTCCCTTCGTTGGCGTGGTATGATATTTGGTATCTGAGGTGCAGTCTCAGGTATCGCATTCGTCATTTGACGTAATTGAAAATTAGGAGATCTGATTCTAATAACTTTTGTGCTGCTTCGAAATGTGACATTAATAAATAATTAATCTCAAGACGAGTATACAATTTATCTTTTTCTGAAAATAAAAGCGCGATTGATTTTTTAGTTTGAATGCAAGCTTCTGATGTGGACTAGGCATGTTTTTATTAAACAGTATAAAGAACAATCTATAAGAAACTTTTTAATTTTTAAAATTTATTCCCTGGTTAGAATTTTACAAGTTTTGAAACTATCATTTATTGTAAAATGGTTTCCTGAATCTAGCTCGATGTACATGCTCTTACTATTTGAACCAAATGATATCGTAAAGTTGAGATATTCTCAAGGAGGAAAAACAATGCAAATCATTGTATAATCCACAATATTTTCAATTGTATATTTCAATATAATGTTAAGGTATCTGTATACCTTCGAAACGTCATGTTAGTCAAAATTTTTGATTTTTAAAATTTTGTAGTTTAGTTATTTAAAAATGTGAACTGCTTTCTTTAAAATGGTGTTTAAATTTTGTTTCTATCTTATTTAGAACTTAAGCTATGAGGATTTGAATTTTACTCGATATCTAATTTCTGAAACCGGAAGTACAAGTTAGCATTTCGGAAGTTGAGAAAATATTTGTTTACATTTTTATTTTTCAAAGTATTGTTTAAATAGTAGAAAAATTATACACTTTAAAATATGAATTTGAGTTTTCAGAATCTTCAAAAGTATAATTGGCATTAGGTTTTTACATATTTTTATCCAGAATCTGGCAGGAAAAGAGAGCGCGTTATTGTTTGTTTACATTTGTTTGCGATTGCATTGCTTTTTATCAATTTCTTTTCAATCATTTTTATTGCTGAAAATTTTAATTTTTTTCATTTAAAATGGGTAATGCTAAACGTAGGATTAGTGCAGAGAGAAAACTTCAATTTCATGGTAATGGATCTACCAATAAAGGTTCCAAAAAGTGTAGCTCAACATCTACTAACGCCACAGTTTATTACGTCAAGATTAAATGTAAATAAAACCATTATCGTTTGGCGAAGTAGTTCATGTACTACTCAGCAAGATTAAATGTAAAACCATAATCGTTAGGCGAAGTAGTATATGAACTACTCAACAAGATAAAATGAAAATAATGTTCTTAATTGCTGTTCTGTGAATAAATGTTTTTTTTGGAATAAATGACGGCTTAGTTTGTTTTTTGTACCATAAATTAATTTATAAGTAACATTTAAATACGTAAACCACTTATGAATATATATTGATTGTATTTCTTGAATATTATAAAAACTTCACATTGTAATGTGTTTTAAAATTATTTTTCTTCTTACCGTAGTATTTTTTTTAAAAATGTATTTAATTAAAATTATTTTTTTAAATATAAGGCAAAAAAAAACTGCATGAAAAATTTAAAAAAAGAAAAATATTGCAAAAACTATCACACGCTATTGTATTTGAAATTTTATCCCACATCAAAAAGTGCAAATATTAAAAGCAAATATAAAGCCAGTGAAACGCATCCTTTTACAACTAGTTCAAACACGATCCACTATACTTCAAAAACATTTATACAATCCATGAAGTTGAATTAAAATTTCAAAACATTAAAAAAATTAGGAGCAAAAAGAAATTGAAAAAATAAAAAATGATAATGAAATTTTATTTTCAGACGTTCATCAATTGACACAGCTCAAATCCGACGCAATGAGAGATTGAAGTTATTTTCAGTCGAATACGCGCAAGGACAATTTAAAGATAAATATGGATTTCGCAGCAGAAATCTACGGCAAAGTGTTGATAATGATGGATAACTTTTGCATTTCACAATTATAAATCTTACTGAATTGTACGAATTTCAATTCTTTAAAATTTAGCATCATCTTTTTAGCAAAACAGTATTTTCTGATAATTGTTTTCCAATATTTTCAACGTAATATTGATTTACGAATACAGATATCCATTATTAACAGTAATAATTCTGATAGGGATCAATTAACTTCTTTATTCATAGATAATTATTGGTAATATTTAATCCGGTGATAAAATAAAACGATTTTCTCCCTTTGAGAGAAATTAGAGGAATTTTTTTTTCTTTCCAAAAATGATCGTAATAAATAAAATATCTAACAAAAAGATTTAACATTATTATTATTATTTTGTTAAAAGATTGAAACTTTTTAAAACCACACTACTGAATATGCACGAGTGATAGTAAAGCATAATGCTTTAGGGATGCAGCCTTTAAACGCATCTTTCCTATTATTACAAAATTTCCTATTTAGTATAACAAAAGAGATGGTAAATCGCTTTATCAGAATTAATTCTCATCAGTTCTATGATATTCAACGCATATTTTGAAAGAGAGGCCGAATAAAAAATGTCCTTGAGTCTAATATAACACGTCTGTTTGTTTGGGCGTTAAGGTCACCATATAAAGGAACTCTATTGTGTCATTTTGAGAGTAGGAAATAGATTTCTCGTGTCGAAAACTACTGGCAAATTAACTTGTCATTTTGAACAACGGCTGACATCGGAGTTCGCATCACACTTTCCGAACCTCCTCACCACGAAAATGAGAAAATTTTGCACTGTGACGGATTTATGGAGTATCAGCTCCACTGCATGATGGATTTTTAATATCATCAGTATTGAACCCGTGCCTCAACATAGTTAACGCCAACCGCAAGCTCGCTATTGACGTGGTGTGGTAGTTCGGAGAGACTAGTGCCAGCTCACGTGTTATCTTCGTGACGTAAACGATGTTCAAATTTGCCACGTCTGTTGCATATAGCCTTCGAGCAACTTAAAATCGAGGCTTTAAAAAATAAATAAAATTAAATTACTCAATAAAACACTAATTCTGAAATGAATCGATGAATTTGCTTCCCATTATATTCAAGTCAACGCGTGACCTGCTGAAGGAGCTTAATAATTGTATTATTCAATTGCTGCGAGTCGGCTGCATGGCGTAGTTGGTTTGTCACCGGCCTTGTACGCCAAGTTTGCGATTCTGACCCGGCCCAAGTTGGCGGATTTTCGTGCTTTAAAAAATCGACAGCGTTCATATCGTACGATAAAACCGCACTTTAAAGCTCAATAAAATGCATTTTTGACCTGGGGGTTCGGAATATTAAAACTATAGTATGGTTTTACACAGTTACAGAGCGAAGGTGCTTATTTCAAGGGAGGAACCCGGGTGTCAAAATTACATGTGTCAATTGTTATACCACCTACATAGTGGCGCCTTTTTAACACATACCAGCTCTCGGAGAATGTACTCGGCCTGCATTGGTAAAATACCAATCCGCACAGCCCATTAGAAATAAAAAAAATTCTCTGTATAAAATAGCTAGGATTGTTTTTTCCCTCCTACCAGTGAGTTGTAAGTTCGAGTCCTGGTGCCAATAAATACCACCGTGTAGAGGGCTGACCCACGCTAATTTTGCCTTGGCTCAAAATCCTTACATATATATGGAATGGACATCTGGAAGTGAGGTGACAGCTAGGGTTTCTGATTTCCCGGTTTTTTTCATTCCGGGAATTTTCAGGAAATCCGGAGAATGTAGTTGGCATTCCGAAAATACAACAAATTTTTAAAAAAAAATTAAAAATCGTTATTTTTAAATAATATTAATCATAATTATATCCAATAAGGATGCGTATAAATTACAAAATTAATACTCATTTATATATTGAGCTAAAATTACTAAGCGAAACGAAATCTGCAGAAAGAGGTATTTCGAAGGAATAAATAATTACTCTGATTAAAGAAATAAATACAACTTCAAATACAGAAGAATTTGCATAGTTTTATAATAAATAAATGCGTCACACTATCTTTATTTTGCAGATGTTGTTACCACTTTGATTTTTTTTTATTTTTAACTTAATCATACACTGTGGAAAATTCTTTATCAAAATTAAGTTATAATTTTTTTTTTAAACGGAGTTTATCACTTTTAGCACTAAAAGCAAATAATGTTAACGACATGGATAAAATATTACATTTAAAAATTTTGTTATCTAAAAACCTAGAAAAAAGCAAATTTAAATTTAAAAAATATTTACCAAAACTAATGTCTATTTAATGACTCACATGCGTTTGAAAATTAATGAGTTGAAGTTAAATCAATTATTTCTCTAACATTGCTACTAAAATAAATATAAATAAATAAAGAAAGAAACATATATATATATACTTAAAATTTAATTGTTGCTAAAGTAACGATTAAGTATGTTAAAAATATAAAATGAAAATTTTATTTGTATAGTCTAGTTCTTGCTTATGGAATTACTATATTACTGTTACATAAACATAAATAAATATTAATGTAAGAATCTCACACGAAAGTTTGGTTAAGAAAAATAATAAATAGAAAATTTGTATATAATACTAAGGTAATAATATAATATAAAATGAATAATAATAATCAGATAAAACAATGGAAATTATCGATTCCTTTTCTTTATAATTTATTCATAATTATAATACTTATTATTTTTTACATAGTATTTTTCGACTACGTGCTCCATATTCCTGTCAGCGTATTCCATTTTTAGAATTCGTGCAATTTTATTCAATGCTGCCAATATGGTTTCGATAGTACGTAAGTACCGAAAAATGTAATGAAACATCTCATTAAACCATGTTTTATCCTTTTAAGACCCAACATGCCTGATCGTGCAGGTAAGATATTTTGATACGTTTTTGTTTCTGGAATAGTCCTATGTAAGAAAAGCCCAAATCGAACGATTGAGCATAAAGTGTAAAATATCAATTTTTATGTATATATGATGGTTGTAGGCTATATTTTACTTCTAGCAGGGGCAAGTCTAGCTTGGTTTACAAATGCAACGAAAGCACGGCTTCTTTTCATCTGTCGTAAAAAGGTAATTCTCGATATATTTCTAATTGGTTAAACACAAATTTTTCTCTTAATGTTTAAATAATTATAAAATAGTAAAAATAATTACTATATCAATTAGTGTTGCTTGTAGAACTCAGGATTTCGTTTCCCGCAAGATCGTGCGGGTTGGGCGTTTCTCGAGTTACTTCAACCGTAAAGATAAGTGCTTTTCATGTGAGTTTTTTTTTCTGTTTCAAAAATGTTGATGGATGCCAACATAAAAATGAAATATATAGTTATATAATTAATACCCAATTTTCATGGGGGTGCCATGGATGAGTTCCTTTTTTTTTATTTTTCTTTCACTTTTTTGCAATTAATTTTCTTTTTCATACTTTTATTGAGGAGGTATGACATTTTTACACTCTCCACAGATATCTGCATCCATATTCCTTCTTCCTCCCTCCCCCCCCAAAAATTGGGGGTTTCCGGTGGAAGTTGGTAAGGTATTTTTTTAATTTTTATTTTTTTAAATAATAAACTTTTCTGAAACATTGTATTATTTTCCATGGATTACTGTACTTAAGTTTTTCAGGTGTCTAAAAGGAAAGAATTCTCATACAGTACAAATTTAGCTATTGATGAATAGATCAGACTTTTAAATTAGGGATCTTTCGGATGATGACTATGCTGCTGGCAAAGCATATGAACGACGCATACTGGAAGAAGAATCAAGTTCAGATCTAATAAACGACAAGAAAAAATGTAAGAGATAAAAAAACCATGGAAATATTTGTTACATAAAGACAACTTTGAATCATCCTTTACCATCAAAATCTCTTGAACCCATTCATTTCATTGTCAAAGCCGAAGCAAATTCTTAGTTTCAGTACAAACAAGATGTAATGTCAAACGAAATTACTCCCAAAACTGAAAATTGATCGCTTAAAATTTACGTTAGAGATGACTGTAGCGTTAGCAGCCTCTCCACCTATTAACAAAAGGTACACTCAGAAACATTGAAAATAGCGACCCAAGAAGGAAGCTAAGTACAATCGCGAAACTTTGCAAATAAGTACAGCGTAATGTGATACGCAAATGATCCAAGTTTTGTACCAATACGCATGCTCATAAACGCCGAGGTCGCGCTATAATCAGGAAGAGGGTGCTATATAAGCCCGCGAAAATTCGAAGATCCATAAACGTGACGATTACCCGCCAATTGTAGGAAGACTTTGGTAAGCGAAACATGCCAGGTAAACGTGCTAGAAGACATTTCTCACAGTTAAGCGAGTTTGAGAGAGGCCTGATCATCGGGATGAAAACTGCAGGCTGGTCGACGTGCCGTTTTGCTGGCCAGGTGGATCGTTCGGAGTGTGCCGTTAGAAATTGTTGGGAGCAGTGGACACGAGAAGGTAGCCACGCGTGGAAAACCGGGTCTGGAGCTACCAGGAAAACCACGAGGAGAGAGGATGGAAGGATTGTGCGGCAAGCACTTGTGGACCCACAGTGACGCGTTCAACGACACGAGCAGACGTAGGCGTAGCAATTGTTCTACAAACAATTTCCAGACTCCTTGCAGAAGAAAATCTTAAATCCAAGCGCCCTTTCCGTGCACTCCCTTTAACACCGGAACATCGGCAACTGCGTCTACAGTGGTGTCAAGCCAGATCAATATGGAATGTCACAGATTGGCAAAAGTTTGTGTTTAGTGATGAATCCCGGTTTGTTTTGGGGCAGATGATAACCGTATAAGGGTGTGGAGGCGCCCTGGTGAGCAGTACAATTCCCCCCACACTGTTCTACGTCACACTGCCCGCACAGCTGGTGTAATGATCTGGGGGAGCCATAGCCTATGATAGCCGGTCCATTTTAATTGTGATGCGTGGAACCTTAATGGACCAATGTAACGTTTATGATATTCTTCGACCCCATGTAAGACCTTTCCTAAATGGTCTCCCAGGGCTAATTTTCCAGCAAGATAATGCTCGTCCGCATACAGCAAGAGTTGCTCAAGACTTCCTACGTCATATTCAGACTCTTCCATGGCCGGCCCGCTCCCCCGAATTTTCTTCTGTAGAGCACGTGTGGGATCAGCTAAAACGGCAGATGCCATCGTGTCACTCTGTACATGATTTAGAGTTGGCTGTTCAAGATTTGTGGGCCCATCTGCCTCAGGACAACATAAGGTGTGTAATCAACTCAATGCCGGACCGTGTCGCGGCATGTATTGCAGCTGGAGGTGGTACAACGCGCTATTGAAGTTGCCCAGTATTTGAGTCGTTGCACACCCTGTATTCGTTTAATTGTCTTGTTTTTGAGATCAAGTGAATCTCTCATTTGTGTCATTATGTGTATTAAGTTTCATTTCAATCCGATGCTTTCTTCTTGGGTCGCTATTTTCAATGTTCTTGAGTGTATTTGAACTCACGTCAAGGAGGGCAGTGTTGTGATTACTCCCGCAATAAGTTCGAATTATTATAAACCGCCTGCTAAAAAGCCATGCCACGATAAAAGGCCTGACATGTACAGCCATTTTCGATTTGTTTATAGCATTTCAAGACCTCGCAAGTGAAGATTTGTGAAACTATGAAAGCAGTTCGAAAACATGTATTTATCAAAAGCAAAAAGTATGCTTTAAGTATTTTCAAAGAAAATAAATAATGAGTCAACAAAAGAATGAATTATACATCAATAATTTCCCTATTTGTAACAATTTACGTTAAATTAAGTTTGTTTCTTCTATCCACTTAGAGCCAAAAAATGTGCAGCTCAAAAATTTTTACAGGGAATGATTTCACAGAAAACGCCCTACCCGCACGATCGTCCGGGTACCGCCTACGTTCAGGAGGGGAGGAACGGAACTTTTTTTATTATTCTACCTAGAGTCATTTGGGACCATATAGTTTGATAACCAGTAGAATTTAATATTTAAAGATGAAATATTTCGGGTCTTAAGGTGACTTGGTACCTTTTGAGCAAATTTCTTTATTTACGTATTTAAAAATTATATTTTAGCGTTTTATACAATGTTTCTATTCAAGAAAATGATACCAGATGAAAAATTTCATATATTATTCACACAATTTTAAAAATTAAAATTTTTTGAAGAAAATTGGGAAAATTTCAAAATCCTACCCTTTTGTAAAAATTAATTTTTTTGATCTGAAATTTTTTTATAATATTTTTATAGAAGTTCTAACTACTTTAGGGATCAATTTTAGAATACCTTTATTCGTTTTCGAGAAAAAAAAATAAATATTGATATACAGGCTAAAAATTAATGAAAAAGCCATCATTTTATTTTTTTTTAAAAAAAGTATTCAGTTTATAGCAAAACGGAATCCTAATTTTATTACATGCTTTATTTTTAACACGCAGGAAAAAATGGAAGTGATTGATAAATAATTGTCGAAGGAGTAGCATTTTGAATGCACTAAGGTTCCGAAAAACACAAACTGAGAAAAACAGGTTTAAAGTTTATAATTCTGAAAAAATAATTATTATAAGCTTAATTAAACTTAAAATACCACTTTAAGATATTACTTATACGTTTTTCTTTAAAATAATTGCATTTTCATATTTTTCAACTCTCACATTTTTATAAATGATCCACTTTTAGTGAGTACTAATTGCCCATGAAAATTCAAGAAAATGTTAAAATTTTTTTTTTCTGTCACGACAGAAATTTTAGCTGTTTTTCTTCTTATAATATTAAATTATTACATTTGTATGAAAAATATATCAGGAAGAAGAACTGAAATTATAAAATTATTACTATAAAATGCCTTAATTTAAAAATTTTACATGCACACATTTCACAAGAAAGAAAAATTACATTATTGTATTGCCTCGGAAATATTCTGCTTTTAATACTACACATTCTTTTTTATAGTTATTATTTCTATTTCTAAAAGAGATTTCTTTTTATCATAAAGCATTTTTTAGCTTTTTTTTTCTAAAAAGAGGGTGTGGCTGAATTGCCTAATTTGTTTTCAAATGAAGTTTTATTCAACTTTTAACTTTCCGACAAGCGCGCGCACAAGTGATACATCAATCGAAAGATAATAATGCAATGAATAAGATTAAATGAAAATAAAAAAAACCGATAGGTTTGTGATTTTTGGGGTACCAAGTCTTCTGAAAGGTATATCCCAATTTATTTCACTCTAATTTTGATGGAATGGTTCAAAGCAGGTCTGACAAAGTGTTTTGTCACATTTGCCACTTGGTTTTCTTTTGCACCCCTCCCTCTGACAAAGACGCTGTTTTCTCTCGCTTTAGCAAAACAAAATGACCAACACTATCTTTATGGATGTCTGCTTTTGAACCAGACGGTACAGTTGAGATCCTAGGTTTAACTCTCATTCTTATCATAGTTTTTTTTTATAGAGAGTTGTTACGGTTCTTCAGAACTCCTTCAGGTTTAGGGCTTCATCTTTGTAAAGAGTTTTGTTATTTTTCCAGGCATTATCCTTTTTTTCCAGACCATATGCACTGAACGTATAAAAAGTGGCCAGTACCCCTTTTTTCGACGAAATTTAATGGAATAGAGTCCAGCGAAGCAGTCGTGGTGATCCACTTCACCCTTATGTTGTTTGAGTACCCCAAATTTGGTATTTTCACGTTAATTTTATCTTTGTGGCCAGTAATCATGTTCACAGGTATTTGTAGGATAGGCAGTTAGAAGAAACAATTCATGTAAAAAACATGTATTTCGTCAGCAGTGGTCAAGAAAGCTTGTTCGTTTATTACATCTGTTGCATATCGCTTTTTTTTTTTTACATTGAGATTGTAAACTACAATGGAATAAAACTGCTCAAAAAGCTCTGATGGATTTTTATCTTTCCATGCAGTGTCCATCTTCTTGAGCAAGTCACTGACAGTTGATTCAGCTTGTGTTTCCCATTTTGTATAATTATTTTCTTCTTTACTCAAAATGACTGCTGTCTTTTAGCTTTTATTCTGCTCTGAGTTGTCAAAGTACTAGAGCTTGTGGATGGTTCAGACTGGAAACTATTTCCAGTTGTAACCTCCAAAGACCCAAGACCCGGGAGCATCGTTTACAATAATCTCCCCAGTATTTACTTCATTCTCATCCCCTTCATCCCCTGGGATCTGGTGGTAACACAGAAATTTCAACTTAGCTCTCGTCTTAATCTAAAAAATACAATAATTCCAAAGCTTTCTCTAACTTCAGAAACTTTTGCACAGACAAAACTCATCAGAAGTAAAACACGAGAAGGGAAGTTATTTTTTTCACTCTTAGTTATAAAGAGTGAAAGAAAGCGTCAATTTCACGTTGATCTTCCCACTGTTCTATTTAGAAGACAGTTAAAAAATTAATTTGCTAAAACTTACCTAATAACACTATCGTTCTAATTACCCACCAGTATAATAACGAAAGTGTAACATCACATAAAAATGACCATTCAAGTGTTCAAAGTAAACTGAAATGAGTTCTGCTAAGAGTACAAACAGTGCTCACAAATGCGATGAATAAGCAAAATGTCCAAAGGAAGGGGAGGGGGACGAGACACAAAACTCACGTTAGAAGAAGCTAACGTTTCAAATAGACAAAATATTCGCAACAAACAAATAATTATTTCCACGTGATATTTTTCTGCTGTCTTCTAAATAGGACAGTGAGATAAAATGGGTTTTAACTGTGAAAAAGTACCTGAAGACAATTCCTGGTCTCAACGTACCTAATATTTAATTTAGTGTTTTTTTTATTAAATGACAATTTAGAGTATTCACTTCTCGTTTCAAATAGATTCTTTGAAGTATTTCCATGAACTCTGGCTTAATAAAATGCTTTACACAATAAATTCGTACTTTTGTGTTTGTTGTGCCACATCCGGTAAAGAAAATTTTTGGTAGATGTGAAACGGGATGATTAAAACGTGGAACATAAACTTTAGCAAGGGCTGTTTCACCATTTACATTTGGATTAAATACTCATAATTAACAGCATATCGTGTAAAGCTTTTGAGTGGCTAAGGGCCTCATTGTGCACTAAAAATATCTTTATTTCATTTCTCACCGTGATGCATGAATTATGTAAGGTAATTTTCCATTTTTAATCTTACGATGTTCTTAAGCTAGAATCAATTAGCCTTAATCATTCAGTAATTGAGCATTAAGTGTTAACTAGTGCTATAGATAACTATCGTTAATTTATTGTAAGTTAAAAGTGTTAAAATCCTCATTTATTTAACTTTTATTTCCATTCATTAAAATGCTATCAAATGAATTGAAATAACTTTGTATTTGCAGTCTTTATTTATAGTTACAAAACTGTTTAGAAATTTTGGATATTTTCTGGAAGAAAAAAGGGCTCCTATAATTATTTAAACTGTTTGATTATGTTTTATCTTCCTGTGTTTTTAAAATGTCAAAAAAAAATCAACGAATATTATATTTTTCTTAATAATATTTACTCGAAAAATTTCGTCGTATGTAGGGATGGATACAAAGAATTGGAACAAATACGTGATTAAAAAGTAAAATGATTTGGTCATATATATATATATTCTACTTTTCATATCATAGTGAAATTAAAATGTAGCGTTAGTATGAAAGCTTTTATTTCTGTCTGAAGAAGATTATCACAGTTGAGATAACATTCAGAATTTAACTGAAGGTGAATTAAATAAACTCCTCTAAAATTTCACAATTGACTGACCTTTGTAACCATATAATACTTTCATTTAATCGTCATGAATATTTTTATGTTTTTCTTAGTCAGAATCATTTTTGAGTTTGATCTTCAAAATCACATCCCTCAAGACTTACAAAAAATTTTTAGGTAGACTTTTTAAACATAAGTCTTTTAAATTTAAATGTGATTATATATATATATTACAATTTTTTTCACTTTTGATAAGAGAATGAAACTTACAAAAACAATTGTATACATTTCTTTAGAAGTTAATTCACGATTGTGTCTTGATTTGCCGTTTTTCTTAATAATGTGGCTTTTTAAAGCAACGCGAGGATTGCTGGAGAGAGATCATGTAATTTCGAATCTGGATGATGACACCATAGCTGGATGGGAATTTTTATTTTTTATGCTTTTTAGTAGATGGGAAAAATCATTATGTTTAATTCGTAATGGGAATTAGCTTGCTAACCGTTCCATTAATAACCATAAGTGTACCAATGCCAAGATAGTAGAATCGTCTGAAACCATTTGATACTGCTGGAACTTGCGCGCTAAAAGCATCTTTTTATAAGATACATTTTTTGGAAATCTTAGCCTTTTATCATGATTAAGAAGCATGTCAGACTTCAGGGACAAAGTGTTTACAGATACCATTTGATATTGTTGGAATTGCGCTATCCATTACAGACAAAACTCTTTTCCAAAAGCATCTTTTTATAAGGTACACTTTTTGGAAATCTTAGCCTTTTCTTATGATTAAGAAGCATGTCAGACTTCAGGGACAAAGTGTTTGCAGCCCCTCCCCCAAATTTAAGAGCCCTTACTTTAGAAACATTTATTAATCTGGGAATATATCATGAGATTCACACCTAGCAACGTTGAAGTTGAATCATAGATAATACTTTCCTGATTTTGCTAAGACCTTGATTTCAAATAAAACTAGACTGTAAAATTGTTTTGTCAAATATCATTTTCTTTCTTTGAACGTGTTTATCATTTATTCCATCTCTACTTTACTGTAATGTTGTTTTAAACACGTTTTTTCATCAAATTAAAATGACTATTCCATCTATTAATGGATAAATGCAATTTACAAAACTTATTTCCTACTTGCTTACTTGCTTAGTCAAGTTTATAATCAACAACTAAATGTGAGTGTCAGTGGTAAAAACTGTTGATATGGAAATTATATCGACAAAATTGGTTTCTTAATGGTTTGCAAATGCTAATTAGATGAATTTGAAGTCATTGATGAAAGTAAAATAAAATATAAATGACTCCGGTTTCGCAACACTTCCAAACAATAGAATACCTTAACACTTTATTAAAAATTAAATGGATTTTAAAAAGTATTGTTTATTACGTGGTAGAAAACTAACTACATTAAAAAGTCATTTGTCTATTAATAAAAGAAAAAACAAATAAAAGAAAAGTTTTCCTAAGTTGAATTTTACCTCTCATGTGCGGTAAATATATAATATGCTTAAGGCTACGTATACCGATGGATTTTTAAATGATATGTTAAAATAAAAGGATTTAACTTTTTTTAGATAGAAGTATGGGTCATATATAATAAATACCCATCCTACAACTTTCTTGCACATCATGAAAAGTCACAGCTTAGAACCCTTTTAATTTAAGTGGCCTTGAAAGCATTATAAACAATTATTTTTTCAATTTTTTTCACTTCAAATCTGGTTTGGGTGAGGATGTATATACAATACAGAGATTACCAATAGAAGGAAGTGCGTATGAAGAGGTGGACACATCACACACACACTTCTCTTGATTTTACGTAATGTTTATAATGTTTTTGCTTTTGTCATTCAAGTTATTTTTTGGCAAGGATACAACCAGGTAAAGATTGATTCGGAATAGCAAATGGAGTTAAAAATCATTTTGGAACGGCAGGTTCATTTGTCTGGCGGAACTAAAATTATCTGGTTTAAATTATGAACATCCTTTAGAAAGTGAGTTTTCCCAGTCTGTGCGTTAAAAAAAGTGGGTTAATCAAATCAAAGTGGATTGATTGTATGGATGGAAAAAATATATTTTTAAGAAGATTTCAAAAGTTTTTTTGGGATTATAAAAGTAGCGAGCTTCTTCTTATCAACATTTTGCGATGCATTCTCAGGTAAAACTATTTCAGAATAATTAAAAATAGTCAAATTTTAGTACCTTTCAAAATTATAATTAATAATTCGAGAAATGAAATTTTAAGGAAATATTTAGACTCCAAGATAATATTCCGTTTTGCAAACCCATCATATAAAAAAGAGGGGGATGAACCCCTGTAATCTCATCTATAAGGAATAATTCAAATCATGCTTTTAAACTTCTCCACGTAGACATACTTATATAGAAGTGTTAATTATACTTGTATTTATCCTTTGTGTACCAATATTCGAATGAAAATAAAATCAGTTTCATTTTAAATGGCTCAATCATTTTCCAAAGTTAAAAGGGATCATCTGAATAGACGTAAGGGGCGGGGTTTCCATCTTTTTCTAGAAGGAAGAAATTACCTTCAGTTCGGAAAGACAAAGATTTAACTCGGGCAGGGAGGATTTTGAATTAGTTAGAGGTTAGTCTGTTTCATTTTAGTCTGTTTTTTTTTCTGCCAAATCGTAGATTTTCACCTTCAGATGAACTAATTACGCATATATCGTGAGATAGATAGGTAACTGACTATTGAGGATGCCGTAGATTGCTGAACAAAGAATAAATTTTTGTTAATTTGTTAGAATTCTGAAAATTGCCTATGGTTGTTTACACAAATTTCAAATAGAAAAATTTTGTTTGTCTTGAAATACTTCAAACATGAGTTGATGGATATCTTAACACATATACATGTATTATTTTAACTTATAAATAATGACTAAGAATGTGTTTTAAAATTTATGTTAAATTTGGGAGCCATAAATTACCATTTTAAAAGTAAATTCAATTTTTTAAATATAGCCTTTTATTTCTTTTTTATGTTGTTGCTATTATTAATAACAAGTTTTCAAACTTTGACATCAATCTTGTCTGGTTTAACACTAAATGTCCTCTGTTAGTAATATTCAGTCATTTTTTTCCAGTCACTAGGAAAACCAATTAATAACTTTCTCAAGATATTCCATAATTCAGGACGAATAACAGATATATCTTTTTAAAGCCAGAATTGCAGCCATCGATTTCTAAACTTTACTTTAAGATATTCGTTAGCCTTTTTCAGTTCCTCATATAATCTGGCATTTGTATTTTTTTTCATTGTGACCCTATGAATTCATTGTCTATTGTGGTATTACCATAGTCTCAAACTTAATTTAAAAATCTAAATAAATGACATTTAAGTGAGTTTAACGTATGTTAAAACATCGCTTTCTTGTCAAATTGAAAAACTGGTAAAATTTGTTATGTCCCGTTTTATACTCCATTTTGTAGCAAGAAATACTGAAATGATGGTCCTTGTTTCAATAAAATGTATGCTGTCGCCTTGTAACTGAAAATTAACCTCATTAAGGTATCCGACTACATTCGGAACCGTGATTTTTCAAAAGCATATAATTGGATAATAGTTATGATATTTAGTGTGACTTAGATTAGAAAACTGTTTTCAGAATATTATTACAATTAAAAAATATTTAAGTACAGTATTTTGAAAAAAAATGAACATAGAATGACCCATTTTCAAAATATTCTCCTTTTATGAAAAATGCTTTTATTATAATAACATTTTGCCTGTATATAGCTCAGACCTCTGTACAGAGTTTCCACTTAGAATTTTTGAAATATATAACTTAGAAGTGGGTTTATCCATGTTTTACGACAACCGAGGGGAGAAATTTTAAGAAAAAAATGCCAATAATTTTTTCAAGTGGTTGTAACTCTGAAAATAATATGATTTTTTTTCAAAAAAAAGTAGATCAGACTCTCTGGAGAAGTCCTTACTTTACATAAGCAAAATAGTATTATTTTAGAAGCTTTTTTTTTTTTAATAAAAGGAGAACATTTCCAAAAAAGATTATTCTAAATTAATTTTTTGCCAAAATATTGTATTTAAATAAACTTTTTGTCAAAATGTCCTTATAACAATTTTATACATATATTCTAATCCAAGTGACACAAAATATCACGAAAATTATCCATTTGTATGCTTTTATAAAATAATGGTTCAGAATGTAGTCGGATACCTTAAATAAATAAATCTGTTAAATAGGCAAATCTGGTTTTCACTTGATTAAATATTTTTAAAATGAACGTCAAGATCTAGTTAATGAGTGGCTCTCATTAACTAGATCATGAAGTTCATTTTAAAAATAACCGTAGACACCCTTTACATCTCACGGACACCCAAATTATTTTTTCGCTGACATGGACCTCTTGCTGATCGTGATGGAGCTCTGCGGGTCGATATTGCGCCCTTTGGGAATCACTGGTGTAGAGCAAGGGTGTCAAACTCAAAGGCTGACTTGAGCCGAATAAAAAAGGTTTAACTTGAGATGGGCGATAAAGAAAATCAATATTCATAGAAACGTAGGTTTATTTCGAATAGTGCATTTCAATACACGTATTTAAACGAACGAGAACATTTTAAAATTCACGCCTTGGCACTTGACATCGTTTCTTTGCTATTGCCTTTCCTATTTCGGGAGAAATTTTGATATTTTATTTTTTATTATTGAATGCCAACATACCGGCCGGACGGCAAAAACGCCCGAGCTGACATCCCTGACGTAGAAGTCAAAGGAGTGGGCACTCACTCTTCGTCACTTATACGTGGTTCAGATTATTAAAACCTGTTACGTTCCTGTTGATTTTAAATATGATTGTGTCAATTCACCTATATTTATATCATAACAAAGATATTTTTATAACAATGCAAGTTATTGTTTTAATGTATTAGAACACGTTCGGTATACTATTTAAAAAAAAACTAGCATTCTAAAACATTATAAATGCTTTTTTAAGAATCAATACCAATAAGTACTAAATTTAGCTAACACTAATTAAAAAAATATATTTAAATTTACAAAAATCACAATTATATAAGTGAAATTTTCACAAAACGTTTGATAAACTTCAAAGCGATTAGAGAAAAAAGTAAAAAAAAAACTAATGTCATTAAAAGTATTATTAAAACAAACAAGATGCATTTATCTAGAAAATGTACTAAAATTTTACTGCTTTGTTAAATTTAAGGTATCTGACTACGTTCGGAATTGTAATTTTAAAAAAGAGCGTACAAACGAATATTTCTTTAAATATTTAGTCTTTTTTAGATCAGACTACACGTGTAAAATTGTTATAAGAATATTATTACAATAAAAAATTATTTATGTGTGATATGAACTTAGCAAACTTGGCAAAAATGAACTTAGAATTATTTATTTTCAAAATGTTCTCCCTTTTTGAAAAATGCCTATATAATAATAATATTTTGCTTATACATAGCTAAGACTTCTCCAGAGAGCCTGTGAACTAGAATTTTATAAAAATTCACATTACTTCCAGAGTTACAACCAATTGAAATAGTTATCGGTGTATTTTGTGTTAAAATTCCTCCACTCTGTGATGTATTAAAATATGTATAAATCCACTTCGAAGATAAATATTTCAAACATTCTAGTCCAGACTCTGTACAGAGGTTTGATCTATGTATATGCATAATATTATTGTTACAGAAGCATTTTTCATAAAAGGAGAATGTTTTGAAAATAAATAGTTCTAAGTTAATTTTTTGCCAAAACATTGCATTCAATTAACTTTTTATTGTAATAATATTCTTAAAACAATTTCATACTTGTATTCTAATCTAAAGGAATCTGAGTATTAAAAAAATATTAGTTTTTATGCTTTTGCAAAATCACGGTTCCGAACGTAGTCGGATTCCTTAAAAATTTTAGAGCTGATCTAATAAATATTATAAGAAATGTGTCATTCTCTCTCTTTACGTGACTATTATTCAATTAACATGCTGTAACTCAAGAAATATTCCTACATTAAAAAAATATTTAGTGCATTCTCTAGAAAATAATATAAATATTAGGTTCAAAAAAATTTAGTGAAATGCATCTATAACATTTTGAGTTATCAGACACTCCATGATAGATTTTGAACAATTTAAATGCCCACTTCAGGTAAAAAACGTAACTGAGTCCAGTTACGTTTTTTCTTATTTTTTAAAACTAATAGCATGTTGGCCTCTGTGAAGCGTAAAAACGAAACAAAGTACGTTTTGTGAAGCCAAAAGATAGCTTTATTCAATAGAACAATAATAATAATAATAATAAAAAAATAGGATTTTACCGAAACGTTTTCGGATACCTTAAGATATTCGACTACGTTCGGAACCGTGATTTTGCAATAGCGTGTACATGGATAATATTTATGATATTTAGTGTCACTTAGATAAGAAAATGTATATAAAATTGTTTTAAGAATAGTATTACAATAAAAAATTATTTAAATACAATATTTTGACAAAAAATGAACATAGAATGACCCATTTTCCAAATATTCTCCTTTTGTGAAAAAATGCTTCTATTATAATAATATTTTGCCTGTATATAGCTCAGACCCCTTTGAAGAGCCTCAACTTAGAAGTGGGTTTATCCATGTTTTACGACAAAAGAGGGGAGAACTTTTAAGAAAAACGCCGATAATTATTATAATGTGATTTTTTTAAAATCGTAGTTGAGCCTCTGTACAGAGGTCTGGTCTATATACAGGCAAAATATTATTATGATGGAAGCATTTTTCACGAAAATGAAAAAAAATTTTTTGAGAAAAAAACGTTATTCTAAGTTAATTTTTTGCCGAAATATTGTACTTAAATAATTTTTTTTGTAAAAATGTCCTTAAAACAATTTTATACATGTATTCTAATCTAAGTGACACTAAAATATCTTGAAAATTATCCATTTTTGCGCTTTTTTAAAATCACGGTTCCGAATGCATTCGGATACTTTAAGCAAAAGGAGACAAAAATAATAAGTTAGTTAAGATTAATTTTATAGAGTTTATTTCGATATATTAATCTTTCTTCGATGTGTTTTTCAAAACTAATCCGAATAACTATCTACAAATAATATTAATTTGATTGATATGATTTTTAATAAAAATAACTTTTATAACTTCATTACTAAGACCTTGATTTAATTACGATGCTATTTTTAACCTTCAAAAGAAAATCAATTTTCGAGCTTAATTATGTCCTAAGAGTGAAAGAATTTTCTGAAAATTATAAAATAATGTTTTGGATAGCTTTAGTGAGTAATGTATTACCATATATATTATTAATATTTTGTTAATTAATGTTTCTTTACAAATGTATCAAAGGACCACTGAATATCATATATTTTCTTTTTTTTTTTTTTTTACCTTTAAGTGAAATGTTTTATACTACGTTGTGTGTTTTTTATAACCTTTTCTGCAATAAATATTCAATCTATTTTAGAATAGTTTTTGTTTTCTTTGAGATTCAAAGAAGGGATAGATGTATGTGGAAGCTTTGCTTAATAATCTTAATTGTCAACGTTTCAACGATGGAAATAGAATACTCATAATTAAGATTCTAACTCTTAGAGAGAGAAATTTAACGAACATCATAAGTTATACGACAGAACAATGAACGATCTCAAGGACCAGCTTATTTTTTCAGTTTTGCTATTTTTAAAAATATTTTGTTATATCCACATGTACCCTTTTAAAACATTTTTTTCGTTGTACCTTTTAATAATTTTAAGGCAGAACTTTAGATAAATCCCATCTACTTTTTCTGACTTAAATGTTTCTTGCATTTTGCGATTTACAACTATTATTGCAGGACACCAACAATACGAACAAGTTCTTTAAAATACAGTTTTCCGTCGAACACGATGGGAAATACCAGTCAGAACTTATTTCAGCATTTGCTGTGGACTTAGCATATAACAGTATAATAAGGAATATAAATAATACATTCAGAAAGAAATGCAATTAAAATTATTATAAACGAACTCACCTGCTGTTAATGTTGTCCGGTAGTTACATCCTTGCCGTAAAATGTTTCAAGTAGGAATAACAGAAAGTAAAAAATGACCTTGATCAAGGCCTTTGTCCAAGATGACCTTGTGTTGTCTAGCATATTTTATTGAAACAGTGCCATACTCTTTTTTTTTTTTTGCCCATGTTGCACGAACAAAAGGTGATTGTTTCTTTTGAAAGAATTCCGTAATTCGTGTTTTTACAGATATTTACAGGTGTCACGTGTATTGAAAAAGTATCCTTCATGCATGTGTTAAGGAAAGTTATCATAATAAAGTGTTCGCGTACTGCTGACTTAAGGCAACTTTCCATGGTGATTATGGTTACTTCATTCATTTGCTTTAAAAACAGGGAAACGTTCTCCTTATATATAAAAGCAATTGATTATTAGAGTTCTAAAATTTAATCTTTGAGTTCTATATGGATCATTTAATGGTTTTTGGATATAAATAAAATTATTTAAAGATTTACTCAATCGATAATTTATCAAATGCTAGATAGATTTTTATTACCCTATAAAATCCGGCATATATAACTCACACTTTCAACACACAGAAAAAAGATCGACTATTAAGAGTGCGCGTTATACGCCTGGTATAAAATTGATAGCTTTAAAAATAAAAAAAGGAGGTGAGAGAGTTAAGAAAATGAGACTTTTACATATATCGAAATACTACTGATTTTAAAGAAATAACATTTCTTACAAAATTGAATGGTTGCAGTTCCCGCAAAACACTTTTTTTTCTGACGCTTGAAATAATATTTAACTTCAAAACATAAGAGTATTGCGCACAAACACTTCAGGCTTCTTCGTAAAAAAACCGGATGCGTGTTATGTGGTGACCATAGCTAAAAATTAAAAATAGCAGCTTGAAAATATAGATGTTCGTTACACAGCGGTGTGCGTTATACGCCGGATTTTACGGTATATCTCTATATTTTCATCTGACTGCTCTCTCTGTTGGTCTGTCTGTATACAAAGTGAAAATCGCTTAACCCGAAACTAAAAGAACGGAAACATTTTTTTGTGCTAAAAGAATTTTGTGTTAAAGGAAATTGCGAAAAAAAACAACATACACTTATAAGTTTTTTTTATTTACATAGGTAGATATATATGCATATATTTAATTAAAATCACTGAAACAGAAACATTCAAAAGAGCTTAAAAGAATTTAATACAAAATTATTATTTTTTTAAAAAAACAAAGCATTTATTGAGATTTCTGGAAAATAATCCGATATATTTTTTTTTGCATTTTTTTAGCATCGCATCACGTCAACAAATTGTTCGATATCGTCCATTTTTTTTATTCATTTCACCATTGGAATGTGCGTCTAAATATCTGCGTATACGTTTCGTGACGTTCTTGATTTCGGATGGTGTGCGAACAGGAGCTGTATTATTCATTTCATTTTCGTGGCCCGAATCTGTATCAATGATATTTTTTGAGCTTTGAACAAACAGCAAAATGTCTTTGTCCGCCATAATTGGGGGGTTTTACATACATTATCATCATCTATGACAGTGCTTCTCAAACTTTCAACATAAGCAACCCACTATTCAGTCATAATTTTCATCGCGCCCTCTTCCATACAATAACAATGTGTTGAATTCGATAATACTATACTTTGACACTAAAGCTACAATATACGACTTTAACCTCTTATGTGCCAACGACGTATATAAACGTCTCGCTCAGCTAAAGCATTCATTTTCAGGACATATATATACGTCTTTCCGAAGTACGACCTTTTCTGTGCAGTGCTATCAATAAAATTATTCCGAGGACATTGCAATGCAATAAAAGGCCCTCGGCAGTGTTTGCGAAGGATTTACTTATTTCAGAGGATTTTTGCTTATATTTCTTTCTTTCCTCCTCCTTCTCCCCCGTAAAAAACATCAAAATGCGCTCGTCTACGTGGTAAACGGTGGCATTGGGGAGAGTAACTTTTAATCGACAGTTAAAGAATTAATTATAAACCGTACAGATTATCAAGATAAGTGTTAACACAAGCCCATGGATTCACTCTTAATTATCAAACTTTTTCTTAACTTTGTATTGTTAAATTAATAATAAAATATACATTGTACAGTACTGATACATTTATAAGTGTATTATATCAGTGTAAACGTGTATTCTATATTTTATTATATCAGACAGTATTTTGTTTGTTTACTTTCAGTAAATTAATAATTTTTTAAATAACCTTCTGTGTTTTTGACTTTTCAATATGCTCGCGCCCCCTTGTAGAGTTATCACGCCTCCCAAGGGAACGCGCCCCATAGTTTGAGAAACGCTGATCTATGGTAAGGATGGGCTGCCCATGGCATTTATGCCACAGCGCGGCATGGTGGAGTTGTAACAGTGACACTCAAAGATTTACTGAAAATTTAAAAAATTTTAAAAAGATTATAATGAATAATCATTTTTACAATTTTATTGAACTATGGTAGTCTCAGACAAAAACTTCAAAATTTGAATTCATATATGCTTGAGTATAATATTTTTCAGTTATGAACGCAATAAAATAAATGTAACTCAAAACCAGCTGATATGCACCTAAAATAATTTAATTTTATAAGCGTCTTCAAAAGGTTATCCTAATATCTGATTTGGCAAAAAAAAAGTAGAAATTCAAAAGCTACATGAAGTACTGAGTATTTAAATGCTACTTAGGATTAATTGATTGGAGTTACTAACTTTTACGTTATATTTAGCTTAGCTAATTGAAAGTACAGAAACTTTGTAAATAATAAAACAAAAAAATTTTTTTGTATTATATATTATTTTATTTTTAAATTTTGATTACATAGATTTGCATTAAAGACTGGGCTATTTGCCTAAAAATCTCATAATAGGCAATTAGCCTTTTTTAAAAAACTTTTCATATTGTTTTTGTTGAAAGTGATTTTTTCGTATCAAATAGTGACGTGCATATTTATTTTTTATTCAATAGTGACACTCTTCCCAAAATGGTTGACCACCCCTGCTCTACGGCTGTGAATTTTCCCGACGATGAACCTGTGAGGCTAGTGTTTTCCCTGTTTTTTTTTCCCTCCCAGAAGGGAAATCTTTTCGTGCTAAGCAATTTTCGCAACGTGTTACGGGGAAAATGTAGTTAGCTGGGACTGTTGTATTACTTTGTGTTCACCAATATTTCATCTTATAAAGGGAGGACACGACAAAGGAAATTCATTTGGGGACGAGACTCCGAATGGTCAGTCCATCCGGAGAAAATAGCCTTCGAAATTCATGCTTAGCTTTTGTACAATTAAGTTTTAATTACTTCCAGCGCCGTAGCAGCGTGGTTGGTAAAGTATCTGTTTACTATGCGGTTGGCTTCGTGTCTAGTGATAGTTTTATTTTTAAATTTTCAAATTCATTTAATTATTCTTACAATTAAATAACTTTATTTAAAAAAAGGTTTGTATATTAAATATTAAATGATGTTTTAGATAATTATTTTGTGTTTTAAAAAAGTAAAATAATTTCTGTTACCATATTAATATTTTCATTATATAAATATAATTATTAATAAATAATATTTATCATAAAATGTATCATAGTAAATATTAAATGATAATTTATGTAAAAATGTGTTACAACTAGTTTTATAATATGAAATACAATATATTAGAGATAAAATATTAAATAAAATATTATAATAATACATAAAATATATTATATTACTTATTTATAAAGAATTATTTTATAAGTAAAATAGTAAAAGTAATATATATGTATATCTTAAATTACATATCATTAATTTAATTATTTTATAATTATTTAAAATATTTAATGTCTTTTTTAAATAAATTTATTTAACTGTAAAAAAAGCAAATTAAATGATTTCAAAAATTAAAACAAAAATAAACCGATCGTGAACCGATTATTAAATGTTTCTGTAATAAATATAATTCATTTATAATTATATTTATAAAATATGAATAATTGTATAATTACAGTAACTATTTTACTTTTTAAAACACAAAATAATTATCTAAAATATCATTTAATATTTATTAAACCCTTTTTAAAATAAACGTATTTAATTGTAAGCATAATTAAATGAATTTAAAACCACCTCGTAGTAAACATGTACATAACTGCGTCTCTGGAAGTAATTAAAATTTAATTGTATAAAAGCTAAGCATGAATTTCGAAGGCTAATTTCTCCGGATTGACTGTCCATTCGGTGGAATTACATTGAGGATTAAACACCCTAAAGGAGTACTACTTTTGCACAAAGTCTCGTCCCCAAATGAGTTCTTGTTAAGCGTTTTCGTATTAAACGCAATTCACTGTATAAATAAGTACACAGTTTTGAAAATTAATCATACCCTTTGGATTAATTCTAACTTTTTCCCTTTTTTATGAATTCTTTGAAATTGTGCTGTGATTCAAAATTTAAAATATTCTTTTCAGGAAGTTCTGCTATCTGTATTTAAATAAACGGAATTTTACCATTATTAATGAAAAATATTTTATTTTTTTGCTGCAAAATATTTTTAAAAAAAATTGCAGTAAGTACTTTTTGGCTATGAAATTTTGTAAGAGAATTGTCAGAATAATCAAAGGTTCCCAAACATGACTTCTTTAATATGAAATTAGGATACAATTTTAAAATATTGCAGACTTCAAATCCGATGCGAATCGAACAAGAATTTTTCATACCACAGCATGCTTTAATAAAAAGGAAGATCCTATTAAAAAAACAATTAAATCCCTGAAAAAAATAAGTGTACTAAACAGCTAATAAAAGTTCATTTTGCATAAATTGTATCACTTATGATAAATAATTACTTATAGCTCTTTTTTCGTTAAAAATCCCTGTTTTCGTAATTTTTGTGTGTGTCTCAAGTCTCTTCATTTGCAAGCAGATTTTATCAGCTGTTTTTTTTTAATATTTAAGTAATTTTGCTTATGCGAAAAATTCTTTGTCGGTTTTAAAATTTATGGTAAATAAGAAATAATAATAATTAAGAAAGAATAATAATTAAGAAAGAATAAGAAATCAAATAATAAAGGAAGAGTAAAAAATCACACACACAAAATAATTAAGAAAGAATAACGAATCGCAAATAATTAAGAAAAAATAGGAAATCAAATAATTAAAAAAGAATATGAAATAAAATAATTAATAAAGAATAAATCACGAACACAAATAACTAAGAAAGTATGAGAAACCACACACAGAGATAGTTAACAAAGAATAAGAAATCAAATAACTAAGAAATAATAAGAAATCAAGTATTAAGAAAGAATAAGAAATCAAATAATTAAGAAAGAATGAGAAATCAAATAATTAAGAAAGAATAAGAAAACAAAAAATTAAGAAAGAATAAGAAATCAAATAACTAAGAAAGAATAAGAAATCAAATAATTAAAAAAGAATAAGAAATCACACACACATACAAATAATTAAGAAACAAAAAGAATGTTAATAATTGTTAAGAAATAAGAATATTAGCCACACATACATTTAATGTCAAAATAGTTTCAAATTTTCAAGTATTATCTATTGGTATTACGAGAGTACAATTTGAAAAAAAAAATACATCTTAATAAATCTTAAATCATCTTAAATAAATTTTCAGCAAAGAAAGCTGTTCGAATAGACAGTTTCTGCAATGTTAAATGAAATCAAGGAACAAATGCCCTATTTTCTGAGTAATCAGTCAAAAAAAAAAATTAAATCTTTTGATATGTGTGTTGTAATTTTTTTCCTTTTGGAATTTTTCGATATCTTTCGGTTAGCTGGACCCAGGCGATTGGTCGCCAAATGTTCCTACCGGCCGTAGGCGGATTGTGACGAACTACACACATTTTCTATCTTTCTCTGCGAGGTTATATTCAGTAACAATATTTTAAGAACTGGCATTTTCATGTGAATCATCGCCAAAAATTTTCGCTTGGTGAACTTTGTGACGAGGTGGTTGAATATTACCAAAGTTCATTCGCAATCAAAATAGCCGTCAGTTGCGAATTTTCTAATTGTTCTCTCAATTCTTTTTCAATTCCAACTATATATATTAGTTCACTCTCTCCCTATATATATGCAACACCCTGAAGGAAGCATGCAAATAACATGAAATTTACAACATGCATTAGAGGAGGTGATATATGCAAATGATTAGAATTTCAGCGCAGACACACAACACGCACGCCTGTGGCTCCACCTCAAAGCGCTATTAAAGGCTCGGAGATTTTGACGATTTGAAGTTCGGCAATTGTGTTTTACTTAGGTTTTTTCAAAAAACTAACAGTTATGTCTCGTAGAAAACAGCGAGCAGCTTTTGATCAAGTATCTGAGTTTGACAGAGGAAGGATAGTGGCCTATCGAGATTGTGGATTATCTTTCAGGAAAATTGGAAGTCGAATTGGACAAAACCAAACAACTGTAAAGCGGATATGTGACCATTGGATGCAGGAGGGTACGACGGACCGACCTAGTCGATCGCATCCACCTCAGTGCACCACTTCACGTGAGGACAGACAAATTGTGCACATGGCAGTGACGGATCGCTCAGTCACATCACGAACCGTAGCACAGCACATTGAGTCTGTCACGCATCATTCAGTGTCTGATCGTACCATTCGACGCCGTTTACAGCAGAGTGGTCTGTCCGCAAAGCGTCCATTGCTTGGTCTACTCTTGACGCAGAACCACAGACGTCTCCGCCGCCAATGGTGCAATGAAAGAAGGATGTGGGTGGCAGAATGGAATGAAGTTGTCTTTACTGACGAGTCACGCTTCTGTCTGCAACACCAGGATGGTCGGATTCGAGTCTGGAGAGAGAATGCTGAGAACCGTGGAGAGAGAATGCTGAACATGCACCGCCACACTGGTCCTGCACCAGATACTACGGTATGGGGCGGAATTGGATATCACTCTCACTCTCCTTTAGTACGCATTGCCGGTACTTTAAACCGCCAGCGCAACATCTCCGCGATGGTGGAGCCTAGTTGTCCTCCCTTACCTTCAGGGCTTGGCCACAGCCATATTTCAACATGATAATGCTCGACCACACGTGGCACGCATTGTCCAAATGTTCTTCGTCAATCACCAGATTGAATTGCTTCTCTGGCTGGCTCGCTCTCCGGATCTTTAGCCGATAGAAAACATGTGGTTCGTGGTTGCTAAATGATTGACCCAGATTACACTCCCAGCTGCCACACCAGATCAACTTTGGCAACGTGTGGAAGCTGCTTCGTCTGCTGTACCCCAAGAACACATCCAAAGTCTCTTTGAATCAACGCCGAGGCGTGTGACAGCGGTGTTCTCCAACAATGGCGGCTACTCTGGCTACTGATTCTGGCAGGAACCACACTTCACAGAAGTCTATAAATTTAATTATTTGATACTTGGTCAACATGTTACCTACAAAATAAATTTTGTTGTGCTATCTCTTGTCTTTCTTGGTGTTGCATTTACGGTGACCAGCAGTATATATATATATATATATCTTGTTCAAATTTTCAATCGTTATTAAAATACTTTGTATTCATCCATTCAAGTTCAAATACATTTCTTTAAACTTGTAGTTAATACAAATTTTTCAACTATTAAATAATCAATTAAAATAAAAAAAATGAATAAATAGTATAACAAACGAAAATAATAGTCTAACAGCATACAAAGAACGGAAGCTCTTTCGTTGTCTCCTTGTAAGGTATCGCGTTGGACCTAGAATCCAAAGGTCGTGGATTCGAATCCCACCTGGGTTGACCTTATTTCTGAAAATGTGTGGTTCCCCCTTTTAAACTATACTATTTTATTTGAATAATTAAATTTAATTAATGAATTAATAGTAAGAAACAAAAATAGTCCAACACCATACATAAATAGGAACATGGAAATTGCAAGGAAACTCGCTTTCTCTATGTGCGTGTGTGTTGTCACTTAATAGTTTGATTCTGTATGGTATGTATATACATATTGATATTAATTGTAACTATTTAATAAAAAGTAACAAAGATAAAATTTTTCTTTGTTAACATAAGTAGGTTTTTTATATTATTATTATTATTATTATTTTACTTTAGATGACCGAATACCAACGAGTTGATTTAAACGAAGCAAGTGGCTCTAAAAACATGGTAATTGAGGATTTTGAATCACCGTCGGCATTGAATTCCACAAATGGATTTTCCAAAGCAGATGGAGATCGAGAAATGGAACTCACTGGCAGCAAACGTAATTTTTGGCAAAGGAGATCGAAGATGGAGAAATACCTTTTAATCATTTTAATCGTCTTATTGCTGCTTGTTATAATTTTGTTTATTGTTTCAGTCATCCGAGAGCACGATACAGGTAATTTTTTTATCCCTTTTTAATAAATAATTTTTACTACTTAAGTTGGATTTTCTTTCAATTAGATATCTAGAAATCTGCAAGCTCTTCTAATATATATTTTTTTATATCTCGTCTCTTTAATGTCAAAACTAATTTTTTAAAAATATTTTAAATATTTATAAGCAATATTTATTCTATGATAAAAATGAATATTTATTACAAAACTATAATTTCCAGTTATTTGATCTCTGTATTTATGCGTTCTGGATTTCATTTAAATCTTGGAATTGTAAATTTAAGCTTGTTAATTATTTAGATGATAGAACTTTAGATCTATTTTGGTTCACTTAATATGTTCAACCTAACGACTTTTCAGAATGCTCAAAAAAGACTTTTGGTCCTCAAAATGTGGCTCCACCATTCAAACTGAAAATAATTTTACTAAATGTTTTTACATATAAAAAAATACAACTTATAACTATTCGATGAATAAGGCAATTGCACTATGTTTAATTCCTTGTATTTTTAGCGCTTGGTGCATTTATCTTTAAGTTCGGTGAATTTGATTCAGATTTTTTGCTGCTAGAAAATATATTTTTGATGCCTTAACTTAAACATCTCTGACCCAAATGAAGGAAATGTGTGTTTGGAACTTACGAAACATAGTTCACATACAATTTTCTTAAAATAAAATGTATTCATTATAAATGACTAATATAATTGGACGTTTTTTAGTATTCAAAACATCTTTAACTTCAAGCAACTTCACTGATAAATAAAAAATATAACTATATATATATACTAGAAAAGCATTTATTTTTTTCTCAGATAAATATTTGAAATAAAACCCTCACATGAAAAACATCTTTTAATATCAAAATATTCCGTTGTTAATTACGCAACTCTTGCTCAACCGCTTTTTCATCCAGACAATCTCTTAATACCCCTTGTTGTTTTCATTCCTGATTATTTCATTCTCTTTCAAATGCATATGGGGACAGCATTTTTCTCTTTTGACCAGTGTTCCCAGCTGCGTTTCAATTTTGACACTTCGCTTCCTTTTCAGAAAAATATGACAATGATTTCAGTTGTTAGGGGAACCTACTTTGCTATGAATTAAATTGTTCTTTTGTAGAATGAGTTCTTCAGAGATTTGTGAACAACACTATTTTACTAAGGACAAAAGAATAAAACGATTAGGAAAATGGCTCAGCAAATACAAATTCCGATCACTGCACACAGCATATGCATCGGGCGTGGTTCCGTGGAAGAAATGCGTGGGAGGAAGCGGGAAAAAGCGTGAGCGTATCACACAGTTATCCTTCCGCCAAGAAAAAGCAGTTCACTCTCTTCAACTCAACAGATTGCATCCCTTTTTGGATCGTTGGTAGTTTTAATTAACATTACCTAAATGTAATTTGAAGGCTTTCGGTGACAGATTTCGCAATTCTCAACCATTATCCAGTAACAAGGACGCTCATTAGCATAATATATCTCAATTTCGTAACATTTACACTACAAAATAGGAAGAAGGCTCAAGGTCTAAGGGCACTTCATAATCAGCCATTCTCCTTTAGTAAGAATAATTGGATATCTATTTACACCAGGACATGAACTTGCAGCTTGAATTCAACAAAAAAGGACAAGGGCAAACAAGGGACAAAAAAACTAACGATGATATCTTCTCGAGCACTATGAACTATCTGTTTTTTGAAAGTAAATTTTCTGGTTCAGATAGATGCTTCACAGCTGTCACCCAAAATATAACACTTTAAAGAAAGAAAGAAACCACGTGTTAAATTTTCACAATTCATTGGATATGTGCGAATGATTAGCATTTCAACATAGATGCACATTATGAGGTCCCTGTAGTACCATACAAAATCTCTATTCAAACGAAGAACAGCATGTTGTTTTTAAATATTGGAATTGCTTTTTTTTCATGCGGCTGTTTTAAGTCGCCTTCTTCAATAAACCTAGACAAAGACTATGAGATTGATTCGAGAACATTACGTGTAGAAGTTTGAAGAATGGGGTGTCAGCTATGGTATCGAACCTATTACACGAACACGGTTCAAAATTACGCAGTACACCCCCAATAATTCTCGTTAGTAAAACCATCGATTGGACACATTTATGAATTCAGCTGAGAAAATTAGTTATCTATCAAGAATCTAGTTTATCCTTCTGAAAAATCGTTGATCGTGTCAGACATAAGCAGCAGTACAAGTCCCCTCTCCTATCCATAGGGTGCCAATAGAACGACAGCTAGCTCTATACCTATGATAATTTGAATCCTGTTTTCCTCTTTACCTTCACAGATTCTCTGTGGTCATATTCCTATTAGTGCATTGTGCGACAATCCTTGCCACGTAACGTCCATGATTTAACCTACAAGAATTCAATGTTGCTTAATCTGTTTGTTTTTCCGATCTGTTTCCTATCGAATACGTCTAGTCGATAGTTGACGAATGATACGCCTAGCATACAGCTCACTCTGCTGCATCAGAAAAGGTTTGACAGTGTGCTTCCGTATCGCCGCAAGACTTCCATTCAATGCCAGTAATACTTGTAACACTCACTCAGTAGTATTACTTATCTCTCAAAAAACTGTATTCTCAGCCATTTCACTTTTGTAGTTGTATTCTCTCCTATAAATTTGGCTTTAATATCTTTTCTTCTTCTTGATAGTGCATTTTGGTGGAGCAGCAATGTAAATTGATGTTTACTTTTTTGATAAAAAATCACCCTTTTAGATTCTGTTTTTATCTTTTGCACTTTTACGTCTACTTTGCCATTAGAGGATATCATACTTTTTTACATCTTTATCATTTTTACATGGATGCTAAAACTGCAATTGGTTTTCGGATTTATATAACTTGCCTTCTGCTTTAATACAGTTCAATTAGTTTTTAACATCTTATAATTTATTTATATATGTGTTAATCAATAACTCATGTATGTTTAGATATAATTCAACTAAATATTAGTCTTTCTAATATTTTTAAATTTTCTTATTTATTTGTTAATTAATAACTGTATCAATCTCAACTATATTTATCAAAGTTTTTAAGAAAATTTCTTCTTTACTCTACTCTTTCTTTTACTCTTAACAAATTTCTCTCTTAAATATTTTCCCCTGTAAGCCAAATTGTGCCTTTTTACAAAACAAAATGCCCTTTTTAAAACTTTTTTGCTCCTTTTTATATTTTCATACTTAGTTTGTGAGCATTGTAATACTTATATTGGTTACAACTGTTTTGTTTAATAATTTCATTTTTAATTAATCTGGACTAAAATGCATTGAAGTTTTTCAGCAAATAAAATTTTTTTTTTGGAAACTTCAAAAATAATTTGTGAACGCGAAGAAGTTGGTATATATATCCAAATATTTATTTGTGTGTCTTTGATTTCATTAAATATGGATGCTTTGACTTTACAAATTAAAAAAAATCCATTCCAAATTATAGTAGTCTTTTATTACAGACGTTTGAAGTTCCGGTTTTGTTATACTTTCTCATATGCATAAAACGTATTTTTACTTTGTATTTTATTTTCTTTATTCCTTAATATTTGGTCGAAATTATAGTTAATTATACTACGTATCCATACGTAAATGAGTTAAAAAACATTCGAAAAAATATGAAAGAGACATGTTGTGATTGGATATTTATATTTAAGTCTGTCTTTGGTAAAAGTACGAGAGCTTGAACTGAACGCGAAGCACATTTTTAGACAGAAACAAATGCCTCAATTTCCACGGAAATTTGCGATACTATAACTCATACCTCTGTTAACAATGTAGTGTTTTTAAAAATGCCAAAATATTGCATTAATATTTTCTTTTTTGTTATAATACGCGAAGGCATAGCCCATTTAACATTACGGTATAGGAGAAAAAACGCGAAACACATTTTATACCCGAAAAAATCAATAAACTCGGTTAAAAACGGAAAATATGATAAAAATACTGCTCTCAAAAGGATAGTGAAGCTAAAATATCATATTAATGTTTCCTTTCTTTTATATCTGAAAAATTGTTCCAAATTCTGGTCCTATTCTTTAACATTAACCGAAGGCAGCCTTAAGTAAAAATGTTAAATTTATCCAGTTGTATGTTTTCTTGGATCCGGTACCTTTTTAAGCTGCTACATTCTCAGCGATTTTTTTGCTTTCAAAATTCTGGAAAAAAAGGTTAATTTTTCTTATGAATAAAACCGTTAATTTAAAATCCAATTGATAATTATGATTTGAATAAACAAATATTTCGTGCTAATATTTATCCCTTATATGCATTATTATCCATTTAAATGTAATTGTTTCGAGCATTCGGTAGGTTTTTGTAAATCTGGTTTAATTTATAATAGCCAAAATATCGTCTGATTACACTCATTTCCCTAAATTAAAGCTAATGTTAGTTCAGGTAAAGAAAGAGTCAGAAGAAAAACAAAAGTGACTTTTTTGTAAAGCCTTTTTATTAAGGAAAAGGTAAAGAGCAAATGAGATGCTATATGTCTGATATTATTAAAAAAAGGCACTCCCAATACTTTTACACCCAGTAGCAAATTACAAAAAAATTACAAAAACCAATATTACGTACTTGGTATTGTGGTTAATACATAGAACGTCTCCCAGACAATGCAATACCGTCCGTACTACGCCTAGGCATGCTTAGTATCAAATTATCGATCTGACCTTGGGGAATATTACACCATTCATCAAACAATGCTCTCCGAAGTTCCGGTAGACATGTATGAGGTGGCTGACGGACTCCAACTCGTCTCGGCCAAGCATATCCCACACATGCTGTACCAGATTCAAGTCCGGTGAGAATGCTGGTCAGTCCATACGAGTCATATTCTGCAATTGAAGACATTCTTCTGCGATGCGTAAACGGTCAGGACGAACGTTGACATTCCTAAACACAAATTCTGCACACATGGCACCTTGAAACAAATGTACATGTTGTTCCAGAATAACTTATTGATAGATTTAGCCTGTCATGGTTCCAATTTGAACATTCAAGTCAGTTCTGAAACCCAGAGCAATCCCCCAAACGAGCAATGTCATTTAGTGATGTTCTCTTGATGGTAATGGGTAACTGGCACTCTCCATATGAAAGTTCGACGAGAATCAGATTACAAGCTTTACCGGGACTCGTTGGAAAACATCGCGCAAGCCCACAGTTGCGGTTTCCACAATGCATGCTCTCTACTCCAGGTTAACCGCAGGCGACAGTGAGTTGCAGTAAGTGGAACACATCTGACAGGTCTACGAGCATATAGACCAATCAGCCCTAAATGTCTGTACACGGTCTGCCTTGAATCTGTCGTACCATTGGCTAAAGAGAACTGGCGAGACAGGTCTGATGTTGTGCTCCGTCTGTTTCTTTTGGCAGTCTCTGCCGAATTCTGGTTCTCATTAGTCGTTGTAACTCGTGGGGGGGTGACTTGTGCTGTAACATCCACTCACATTACCATCGTCTTGAAATCGTTACCAAAGCCTGGAGATAACATTCGAGGCGATTCCATTTTCCTCGAATACTTTCAGCTGGGTACGCCCACACATTCCAGACGGCCGAGAATAGCTATGCATAAAAAATCATCCAAATGCCTCATTTGTGTCATTCACTGAAAATTTATAAAATGCTTGCGAGCAATTTTACTTCTTTTGCTGTATTCCTTATATAACCCCCACTTACACTCTCTTCATTGTAACGTGCTATCCATGTCATCTTGTGGCTTCTTGAAATTTGCATGTAATTATTGAAGATGTTTGTAGTAATGTTACACACGGATGATAGAATTACATACATACACATATATACATATGTAAGGGTAATTAAATTAGATTAAAAATTAAATTCCTTATCTTGCACTTAACTCATATTTTTCATTTTATCTTCAAGTATCAAACTAATCACCCACTTTATTTCTTCCGAATATATTGCCTGGCCAATAATCATGTCTAATTCCAGATCGTTATATTTAATAGCCTATATGTCAGCATTAACTTTCAAGTACACTCATAAAATCCGTGATACTTATCACATCTGTTTTTTTAGTGTTAGCCCACTTAGTTTTCACGCGGCGTTCTTTTTTCTTTCTCCTCTCAGCGTCAGACCTTGTGTAGATTTGATCAAATAAAAATCAATTTTAAAACTAAGTCTGATTCTGGCTTAAAACATGTCACATATGTATGTTAGAGTTTGATTATCACGTGACTCTGAGTGTATTAGTCGGAAAAAAACTAACTGTACTGTATATTTATCATTAAGTATGAAATAAAACTGTTGAACCTGTTTTTGTGCGCTTGATAGGAACGGCATAAAAATAACCACACAAAAATATTCGAAAATTTCATGAATTCTTACATACAACAAGCAAATTCATCGAAATACTGCAGAAATATTTTTTATGTGGTCGCACAAAAGTAAAATTGCATAAAAAAGGACTGCACAAAAACAGGTTCTACTGTAAATATTTTTAGAACTTATAACTAACTGGTTTATCGTTAATTTATCCCAAATTCAAACGTGGAACGGGATTTATGCAACAATCTTGCCACATACTAATATCACTGATCTTACAATTTACGGATTAATCTACATTTTCGATCAAGAGTACAACGATTTCGATTATGAATTTTACAAGTAATATAAAAAATAAGTTTTTTTTAAGCCAATTCCTACATAGGTCATCAAAGAAAATTTTTATTTTAGCAACTTTTTATCAAATAATTGCAATTAATATACATATGACAGAATCACAATATTAAGTGCAATTAATTGCTATTAATTATTATTAAAGTATCGTATTGCCGTCCAAAAACAATCGTGTATATAAAATTTCAGTTCGCTTTCAAGTGTGAGGGAAAAAACAACTTTTGAAGTTTTGACCCAACTCGCTAAAAATGAAACCAAAGTGACTATATCTGTAATTCTTTAAATAATCAGTTTCAGTCAATTAATTTAATTTATAATTAAAGTATCGTATTGTTACCCAAAACAATCGTATAGAAAATTTCAGCTCAAATGAGTGCTTTAAAATAAAAGAAAAAAAAAAATCTTTTAATGTTTGGACACAAGTCCCCAAAAATGATGTCAATATAGCTTTATCTGTAATTCTTTGATTAATTAGTTTTAATCAATGAATTTTTATTATTTATAGTTAAATTGCCGTATTGTTTTCCAAACAATCGTGTATATAAAATTTCAACTCAATTGAACGCTTTAAAATATATTTTACTAACGGTCGAAAATTTGATTAAAGTATAGGTAGATGGTGAGCTAATAGTAGGAATTGAAGTAAGTTATTACTAGAAGAAATGAAAAAAAAAAGTAATATAATTTTTTAAGTCAATTCCTACTTAGATAAACAAAGATTAATTTATTATAGCTACTTTTTATTAAATAGCTACATTTTAATAAAAATATGTATATATACATATGACACAATCACAACACTAAGTTGTATTTAATTTTTATTCATCAACATTTAAGTATCGTATCGTCATCAAAAACAATCGTGTATATAAAATTTCAGTCTAACTGAATGCTTGAAAACATGAAAAAAAAAAACCTTTTCAAGTTTTGACACAAGTCGCCAAAAGGGTCGCTAAGTCACCAAAAAGGATGCCAACGTGGCTGTATATGTAATTCTTTGAATAATTAGTTTTAACAAAGTGTTTTTATTAATTATAATTAAATACTGTATTGATATATAAAAGTTCAGCTTAATTGAACGCTTTAAAATGAATTTTATTAACGATTGAAAATTCCACTAAGATGAATAAATAAATAAATATATAGAGAATGTGAGCTAATAGTAAGAATTGTGTAAAAGAGAAAACTGTGCTCAAATATTAAATGTTTTCCAGACAAAAAATATTGCACCACCCCTGCCTGTGTGAAGTCAGCGGCAACCGTTCTCAATTCTTTGGACCAGACTGTGGATCCATGTGAAGACTTCTATCAGTATGCCTGCGGAGGCTGGATTAAGTCGCATTCATTGCCAGAGAATGCATTGATGCTTAGTAAAATGACAATGCTGTCAAATGATAACAGACGCATCTTGAAATATGTATTAGGTATGTTTTAATGAATGTTCTTCATTTGTTTTAATCAATTTTCCGTATGGGGAAGGTGCTTTGGGAAGGAATTCATTTCACGTATACAAAGATATTTAGCTATTTCTGTACTTTTACTTAAAAGTATCCGACTACGTTCGGAACCGTGATTTTGCAAAAGCCTATAAATGGATAATATTTATGATATTTTGTGTCACTTAGATTAGAAAATGCATAAAAAATTGTTTTAAGAATAGTATTACAATAAAAAATTATTTAAATACAATATTTTGACAAAAAATGAGCATTGAATAACCCATTTTCAAAATAATCTCCTTTTGGGAAAAATGCTTCTATTATTATAATAACTTGCCTGTATGTAACTCAAACCTCTGTACAGAGGCTGAACTAGAATTTTTGAAATATATAACTTTGAAGTGGGTTTATCCATATTTTACGACAACATAGGGGAGATATTTTAAGAAAAAAACGCTGATAATTATTTCAATGGGTTGTAACTCTGAGAATAATGTGACTTTTTTTAAACAAAATACTTCAGACTCTCTGGAGAAGTCTTTACTTTATATAAGCAACATATTATTATTTTAGAAGTATTTTTTGATAAAGGGAGAACATTTTGAAAAAAGGTTATTCTAAGTTAATTATTTGCCATAATATTGTATTTAAATAACTTTTTCTTGTCAAAATCTCTTTAAAACAATTTTATACATGTATTCTAATCTAAGTGACACTAAATATCATGAAAATTATTCATTTATGCGTTTTTTTAAAATCATGGTTCCGAACTTAGTCGGATACCTTAAATTTCATTATACGAGGGTAACTCTGAATTTTTGAGATACGCTCAAACAAGAAGTTCGAAACAAAATTAATAGTTTAATTTGAAAATACTAAGTGTTTTAACACAGCAGACAACTTTTTATCGACTTACTTCAAGTTGTTTAGCGTAAAATTAATTTTAAACAGAAGAGAAAATGGCGCGGACGCGAGAACATTATCGTGCTATGATTTTTTTTTATTTTGAAGCTGGACTAAATCAAAAGAAATGCGTTCAACGGCTACAGTTAGTATTTGGTGAGGAATCTCCATGACGTGCTACTGTATTCAGATAGTTAAAAGAATTTTGCAGTGGTCACAGTTTTCTTCAGGACGAAGAATACACAGAAAGGTCACAGTCTTCAGTAATCCCAGATATTGTGTCTGCCATACGAAAAATGTTAATGGATGATAATCGTTGTACCTACTAAATGTTACAGAAGGAACATGACATTGAATTCGCAACCATATACAAAATTATTCATGAAGAATTACATATGAAAAATGTAGTTTGCCGTTGTGTTCCCCATAATCTAACTGAGCACCAAAAAGAAGAGTGTGTTAGAATCAATAAAAACATCCCTTAAATGATGATGGCTACCGCATTATATATAAAATTGTAACTGATGATGAAACGTACAACCCGTTTTTTGACGCTCCAACACGTCAAGAAAACAAACTATGGGTCTTTGAAGATGATCGTACGCCAACAATGGTGAAAAGCCAATGACTTATGAAAAAAGTAATGTAGGCCGTTTTGGTCAGAAGTACGGCATTGATCAAATCCATCAAGTTGGAAGGACAGAAGATAGTAACAACAAACTGGTATACCACTAAATGTCTTCCAGAATTTCTCCACGGAGTTAATGTTAGGGGACTAATGCTTCACCATAACAATGCATCTTCTTTCCATACAGCCGGATTAAAAGTTGAATTTTTTAAACAAAAAAAAATTAAAGTGATAGAGCATCCACCTTATTCTCCGGATCTAGCTGTGTGCGACTCTTAGTTATCTTTTAATCTATAAAAGAACTTACGTGGACATAGCTTTTATTCTGAAGAAGAGATTGATGTGATTATAAATGCAATTTTTTTATAAATTCCAAGAAATGAATGGTTTTAGGCATTTAATCTGTTGGAAATTCGTCTACAAAAGTGTATTGATATACAAGAGGAGACTACTTCGAACGCTCCTAAACTTTTGTAAGTATAACTTTAAAAACCTCGTAGCATCTCAAAAATTGCAGAGTGACCCTCGTACAGTGCGTAAAAAGACTTTGAGTTATGTATAACTCGTCTACTCAATCAAGAAGTTAATAAATTGACAGTAAAAATAAATGATGGTTTATATTAGGCCAGACCGTTTATGTGTGTGCGTCGTGATTTGTGGCTATATGAATACTGAATACAAATCGTAAACAAAAGATGACTACTAGTGTCACCTGTATACAAGGATAGTAATAATTAGTAATTTGTTTATATTATTCTATCTTAATTGGTATTATAAAAGTTAATTTTATGATGAAATAACAATATTCGATATAAAAAATGATAATTTAAATCAATTACATACTCTCAAACCTTTTTTTTTTGCTTTCTTTGGTTACATACTCTTATACTCATACTCATACTTTACTCATACTCATACTTATTTACGCATGTTCTTGATCGAGGGGATGTCTATGCCCAGTGTTCAATTGGGTGAATTTCGAAAGTTCTTTTTAGTTGTGTTGAATGTATAGGTTGTTTCATATATACGCACGCGCGCGCGCGAATAATAAAGTTGCCTGCCCTTGCTTCTAATTTTTACATTCTGCACATTTTATGAACTTAAATTAACCCAAGAAGGGATCCTCCTCTTAAATTTGTTTAATTGAATAACACAAACTTATGAAGTCCCGACTTTCTCTCGATCTAAATTAAGCAACTTATATGTACTTAAATCTTATTTTATCTAACATCGCAACTAGCTCTGTTCATATTATTTCAAACATCAAAGACAAAATAATAATATTTAAATGCATATCTTTTTTTTCTTTCAGTAAATTCCTCACATGTGAGTTTCATTTTATAATGCTATTTCAGAATATAATACTACTTCATTTGTGCGTCTGTGTATATATTTTTCTTGCTTGTTCTTTAGTAAAACTAAAACTAGTATACCTTAAAGGAACAGTTAATTTTATTTGCATCCATATTAGTTAAGTAATTACTTCACAAGTAGCGATGATGCAAAGAAGAAAAGAAAAAAAAATATTACTCAAGGTTTTATTTTTATCCAAGTTTCACCTTGAGAAACAACATCCTAGTCTAAAATGAAGCTTCTTCGAGGAAGCTTGTTAATGTTTTTTAACCTTGCTCTTAGGTGGCGGCATTTCACAACACGATTAGTTAAATATTTTTACTAGGATCAACAGATGAAAGTTCTCACATTTAATGAAATCGTGGAAACATGCAAAGGTAATTACATACCAACCATGAGGAACTGTATTTTGATGATGTTGATTTTTAAATGACGTATTCAGAAATATTAGTTCGCTAAAAAGAATTTCGAAATATCTTTATTCTCAAAATTTTTTGAATTATCTTATACCAGCAGGTATACAGTGTAAGGATCTCGAATTCACGCCAAGAGATGTTAAAAATTAATTTATTTGTAACACAATCAACAACACAAGTTCAATCAATCAAAACTAAGAGATGCACCCAATTAAAGCTGTATGGAGCCAATTAACAAGGTACACGAAGTATGAGAAGACTTTAAATTCCAATACACTAGCTTTAGGTTCGAATGCACTGCTTTCTTTGCAGTCTAATCTTTATTCAATCTCTAGTGACAAATCGAGAACTTTATTATACCAATTATCAAATAGCAAATGTCGTCGTTACACTAGAAATTTCATTATTCACTGTTCCGCTAGCAAACTATCATCTCTCTCTTCTAGCTTGAAGCTTAGAATATATATGGAAGACCTAATTTGCATAATCACGTTCTCTTCTTCAGAGGGTGCGTTGTAAATAAAATAGTTTTTAAAGGCGAATGATTTCCCCAGAGGATTTGTTAATCAGGACGGGGATGCAGCCGTCAAAAATCATTCTACGTTCGGCAGAACTAAGGCATATAACAGTGAAGGATGAAACGATTTATTTACTATTTTTAGTGGGCCGTGGGTAGCCTAGTGGTTAGAGCATCGGACTCCAGACCGGAAGGCCTGGGTTCGATGCTCGATGTCACCAAATATCCTCCGAGTGCACACGGAGTACGTGCTCGTTAAATCAGTGGGTCCGTAGTCTTGTGGGCTTATTCACTAGCGCAGGAACTGGAGAATATTTCCCTCCCCTTCAGTTCACTTGCAGAAATTGTGGAGGTGGAGATAGAGGTCGTGTCGCCATCTATCGTCCCTTCGGGGAGTTTCACCGAGCTTAAATCGCACTGTCACCTGTATGGTGCTCAAGGCCAACGACAGGCGTACCTCTTGCCCATGCCACGATGAATTTCGTGGGCCTCGTTCTGACTACGTCAGACAGGTGGCATTAGCCACAACAACAGCTATTTTTAGTTATTCTAAGGAAACGGCATATTAGATTCCACGTAAAGAACGATTTATATCAAATAAAATAACATAGTCAAATGTCAGCGGTACAACTTAGGTTTATTTGTCAGGCAATATAAAAATATTATCTAAGTAAAGTATATCAAAACGATCTTTTAAACCACTGAGGGATATGATTTTTTTCAAAACTCGTTATTAGCTGATCTGTACTCAACAAAAGAAGAATGATGACCAAATTTCAAATATGTTAATCTAAAAGTCTAAAACGGGACATTTAGTATATAAAGCCCTGCAACCTCGTTTGGGACATAATTTCCGCAAAAACCGGGGATTTTTCTGGATCTCTACTCGACAAAAGAACCATGCCCGTCAAATTCAAGTCGGTAGTTTTGATAATTCTGGAGATGTCGTAGAAAATGAATGAGTGGGTTGTTTTTTTCTCCTTTTTAAATACGAGGGCATTTCGAAAAGTAAAGATACAATGGCTCGCATTCCTTAAAAGCATTTATTTAGAAAACGTCAGTTACATCTTATTAACTGGATTATTTATTATTTTTCGACATGATCACCCCCGTTATCAAAACATTTGTTAAGTCGGTGCACAAGCTTTTGTATCCCCCAGTCATAGAGGCCGCGGTAGCCGAGTGGTATAGGTATCGGATCGTGGCTTGCCTTGTCACAGTTGTACCACTAAAGACCCGCCGTGTAGGGCAGCGATGCACGTTAAATCTGTCAAGAGCTGAAACGTCCTTCCGTTGGTGTGGTGTGGTAGTTAGGAGAGGGGTGCCAGCTCAGGTTTCGTCCACGTCACTTGACCATGGTTCTAAATTACGTAGTCCGTCGTAGCTGAACAGTGCGACGTTAATATTCAATCAATCAATCAACCCCCAGTCATAGAAGGTTGCCGCCTGTTGTCGGAACCACATTTCAACTTCATCTCTGATCTCATCATGGTCGTGGAATGATTTTCCACCAAGATGATGACAAAGCGCACGAATTGCTTCCTCCGTTCTCTGAAGAAGGGAATGAGAGATCACAGATGGTCGACCTGTTCATTGTTCGTCATGAACATCGGTCCTACCTTCAGAGAAATGATGACACCATTTCGTTACATTTTGTCGATTCATAATGTTCCCATAAACAGAAACAAACTTCTTTGTGAATATCCGCTGGTCGCTGACCTTTTCCATGAAGAAAACGTATGACGGAGGGCACCACATTTGGCGGGATTCTGAATCGGCGCAGCCATTTTAAACACGATCTACTCCAACCAGAATCAACGTTGAAATGCCGAACGACCGCGAGGAAAAAGCTAACAGTTCAAGGCCTGTGTTGCCAACTTGCTCGCTAATAATTTTCTTTCCCTCTGGCGTACGGTGTATCTTTACTTTTCGAAATGCCCTCGTGTATATATCACTACCAATTTTTTAACAGTATGCTTCGAAAAACATGTTATATAGTAACTTTTGGAGACCAGTGTAATTTATCATCTGCAAAAAGGATTAAGTATACAGCTATATTCTTTAGTTAAGAAAACTTATCCTCTTTTCTAAGCGTTCTTGATTTTTTGATTAAATTATTTTAAAAATAAAACTCGTTAAACCACTTGAATTGGATTTCCTAAGTGTATACATGGACTTCAACATCATACATTTCTTTCTACACATGTGTTTAACAAAGTATTTTTATAAATAAAAAAAAATTACCGTGGTAAAAAGTGGGAACTGTTTTAATTCTGTTTTATTTGGTTCTTTTTTTCCCCTTTCTTTTATTGTATACTTATTTCCAGAGGACAAAAGCTTTGAATTGAAAGGTGAAGCAGAGAAGAAAGCTCGAATTTTGTACCGCTCCTGTATGAATACAACCAGAATTGAAGAACTGGGGGCCCAGCCGTTATTAGATCTATTGAAAAAGGTTAGTAAAAAACTTAGATCATAATCAATTTGTTTCGTGACAGAGAATAACATTAAATATCTTCCGCAATCGGGCTACTTAAAAAACAGAAATATACAATTGATTAGGATATTTAATTTATTGCAATTACATGCTAATATTTAAAAACATCATGTGGTAGCAATTATGGTGAACTCTGATCATTAAAAGCTAAAAAGTAAGTGAAGCAAAATAATTAAAGAATCAAAGAGTCATATAGTATATATCTTTACAGTATACATACTTTATAATATTGTATATATCTTTACGAAGGATAATATTTATACTATTGATAAGACACTCTTTTTGTTGGTGGTAATCCAATATATATATATACTAAAGAGCCAAAAAACTGGTACGCCTGCCTAATATCGTGTAGGCTCCCATCGAGCACGCAGAAGTGCCGCAACACGACGTGGCATGGATTGGATTAATGTCTGAAGTAGGGCTGGAGGTAATTGACACACCAAGTATCCTGTAGGGCTGTCCATAAATCAGTAGGAGTAAGAAAGGGTGGAGATCTCTTTTGAACAGCACGTTGCAAAACACCTAAGATATATTCAATAATGTCCATGTCTTGGGAATTTGGTGGCCAGCGGAAGTGTCTAAATTGAGAAAAGTGCTTCTGGAGCCAATATGTAGCAATTATAGATGTACGGGTTGTCGCATTGTCCTGCTGAAATTTCCCTTCGGAATGCACAATGGACATGAATGGGTGCATGCGATCATACAGGTTGCTTACATACCTTTCCCTGTCAGAGTCGTATCTAGATGTATCAGAGGTCCCAAATCACGCCAACTGCACACAACCCATACCATCCCAGAACCTCCACCAGCTTGAACAGTTCCCTGCTGACATGTAGGGTCCATGGAATCATGAGGTTGTCTGCATACCCGTACACGTCCATCAGCTCGACTCAATTGGAAACGAGACTCGTTAGACCAGGCAACATGTTTATACTCATCAAAGTCCAATGTCGGTGTTGACGAACTCAGGAGAGGCGTAAAGCTTTGTGTTGTGCAGTCAACAAGGGTACACGAGTGGGCCTTCGGATCCGAGAGCACATATCGATGACGGTCGTTGAATGGTTCGCACGGGGACATTTGTTGTTGGTCAAACATTAAAATCTACAGAAATTTGCGAAGGGTTGCAAGTCTGTCACGCCTGATGATTCTCGTCAGTCATCGTTGGTCCCGTTCTTGCATGTTCTTTCCCCGCCGCAGCGGTGTCGTAGATTTGATGTTTTACCGGATTCCCGATATTCACGGTACACTCGTGAAATGATCGTACGTGAAAATCCAAATTTCATCGCTGCTTCGGAGATGCTATGCCCCATCTCTTGTGCGTCGACTTTAACACCACGTTCAAACTCACTTAATTCATGATAACCTGCCATTGCAGCAGCAGTAACCTATCTAACAACTGTGCCAGACACTCTTTGTTTTATATAGGCTTTGCCGACCACAGCGCCGTACTTTGATTTGTTCCACATATATCTTTCTTTGCATACGCATGCCTGTACCAGTTTTTTGGCTCTTCAGCATATATATATATATATATATATATATATATATATATATATATATAATCATATATATATATATATCAATATATATTTAAATATATAAAAACAATCACAATTATCAATTTAAAAAATTGAAATATATGAATCCTAAAATACCAAAACACTTCAGAATATTAATGGCGAATATAAAAGATAATGTTCCATCATTTTCAAACAAAATTAAAAAATTATAAAATAAAATAAAAACTTTATAAAATATCCAAGTGCAATCTCGGACTTAGGACCGATAAGTGGGGTTAAACTAGTTTGATGGCGCCAACCTTCCCCTATTGCAACTTGGTAAGTTAATTGGAAAATTTTCAAATTTCAGAAGAAAAAAAAATTTAAAAATTAAAAATTAAAAAGTTAAAATTAAACCATTATACTTTAAATTAAAAGTTAAAATTAAATCATTATACTTGAAAAATAAAACTATTCGCCATCATATTCCGAAAGATATAAAGATAAAAAAGATAACACACACACACACACACACACACACACACACATATATATATATATATATATATATATATATATATGTGTGTGTGTGTATTATATATATATCTTGTTTAAATTCTCAATCCTTAATAAAGTACATTTTTTTATCCATAGAAGTTCAAAGACATTTTTTCAAATGGATAACACTTGATGTTATACAGTCAAATACTAATTCATTAATTAAAATAAAAAATAAATGAATAGTAATAAACAAAAATAATAGTCCAACATCATTTATAGAAAGGAAAATCGAAAGTTGTGTTCCTGTAGTACAATAAACTTCTAATCCAAATGTCATGGGTTAGAATCCCACCTGGGATGGTCTAGTTTCTCAGCATGTGAATTCACTTTTACAATACTCTTTTATTAGAATAATCAAATTTATAATTAATGAATAATTAATAAAACAAACAAAAAGTAATCCAACACTCTACATAGAAAGAATAATGGAAAATCGCTTTCTATTTGATCCCTTAATAGTGTGATTCTGTCATATTAATTGTAATGAGTTAATGAAAAGTAACTAAAATAAAATTTTTCTGTGGTGACCTATAAGTAGGAATTGACTTATTTTTTTTATATTATTTATTACATAAATATTTTTGGATAATTCTGATTCGTGGAAAATTCTTCCAGTTTCCGGGATTTCCTTTATATTAGATGCTTAATCCGTTAAATTTGGTGAAACTCCAGACTGTCATTTTCACTTGGTCCGCATTTTTTGTAATACTTTAATAGTAAATTGAAACAATAAAGTTTTAATTCTTTTAATAATAATCCTACATACTTTAAAAAGGGAAGAAAAGATAAATGTTTTATAAGTTTCATATATATACCTTCTTTTTGAATCATGATTACTATTCCAAGGCCATTCTTTTGATCTCGTTAGTAAAATGAGTTCTGTTGGAACTTTTGTTAGTATTTACGTACTGTTAGTCAAACAATTTCATGAAATACTGCGATAGTTAAAATTACAGTTAACGGGATTTTTTTTTAAAAAATAATAACAATAACAGCATTTGGTGATTATTATTATTGCTGTGTTAAAAAGGCACACATGAAATGCTGAGGATCTCGGCGTCAAATGGTCAAGAAGCCAAAAGCAGGTGTTCTATAAATAAATAAAAAATGCACAAGAATAGTTTTGTCGATTGGCTTCTTATCACCGGCTTCCGCGATGTCTTTTACTGTGACGAAATCAACCCACAATGTATAATAACACCTAAGTACCTATTGAAGTTTATGAAATATTTTAATATCAAAATACTTAAATGAGATACTTACTAATGGAAAAAATATTTAACTATTTCTGTTAATGACATCGGGGATTAGATCATTTTGGAAGAAAAGGAAAATATATACGAAGGACACTCCAAAAAAAAAAAGTTTCGTCATTTTTTCCTAGAGGGAAGCTGGTATACCAGGTTAAAAAAAAACGCCATGAGAAACCGCATCCATTCCTGGTTCAACGGTGAGAGGAGCGTTAGCATAGGAGGGTTGACGTGTACGCAGAGCATCGAAGAAGAGGGAGCAGTAGTAGTCTGGCGTGCCCGAAAAAATTCGAGCACAAATCACGATGACAGACAGACGTATGTTGATAACGGGATCACCAATGGCAGTACGTGATGATATTTGAAAATAATGTTCAAGTGGAATTAGTGTGTCAATCATCGATGAGGTGAAAAGGTCATGTCTCATCGTATGTTTGGACACTGGTGTTGCATGTTCAGAGGAGGAAAACAGATTTTGGAAGTTGAAGGTCGATGTGGGCATCCCTCCATATTTATAAACAAGAACTTCATCACCACATCGGACTTTCACCTGTTTCCTGTATTGAAAGTCGCACTCTTGGGACGTAACTTCAAAACAATGCTAAGGTGGAGCTGGTTGTGCGATAACTCCTTTCATGACAGATCATTGGGCTTTTCTAGAGTGGTTTCTTGAAACTGATTTCTCGCAGCTGTCTCAATTTCGGGGACATCTACGTCAAAAAACAAAGCAAAATGTGTAGTTTGTGATGACAGGGTGTATTTCTTCTGGAAAATAAGTTTTTGTATGAAAAAAAAGGAAGAGGATGTTTCTTTTAGGTACGTTCTTTGTGTATTGTCATGCACGCTTGACTAAATATTCTTTCTAAAAAAATGGTCTCCAATACTGAAGCTTCATTTCCTTATTGTAATTCTGAAATGCTTTTTATAGATGAAAAATATCCTAATTAAGTTTAAATATAATCCCAAAATTACTTTTCTTACTGAAGAGTAAGTCATTTGCAATAAAAAAATAAATTTGATATCAGTTTTTTTAATTCAGTTATCACACACACACAAGCAATTCCAGGTACGATTTCCAACTTTTTTTTAACTTAATACCAAAGAAAAATTTCTAATTATTTTGCTTTATTTTGAGAATGTGTACAGTGTCTTCTGATTCCGTCTTTGAATCTTAAGCTTTTACTTTACTTTACTTTACTTTACTTTACTTTACTGTAATCGTAATGGCCTTTTATTATGAACAATAATTCGAAAGCAGATGGCAAGAAAAAGCCATCCCTACTAATTTTCCTTCAACCTTTTCTCATCTAGCCCAATATCAATGAAAAGTGTTTTAAGGAAAAAACGATACTAATGGCTTATAGTAAGTACTTCTGTTCTAAATGAATATATTTCTTAGGGGGATAGGGGTCATGCTACCTAATTAAGAATATTAATTTTTCTTCCCTTTTAATTCTTGCTGTCTTGAGTAGATGAATGAATACTTCAATAGTTCTTTTAAATAAATTATTAAATTTTCATACATAAAATTTATCTCAAAAATTTCATTCCATTTTAATTTGTGTTTTGTATTTTCTCATCCCTAGATGGGTGGCTGGAGTATAAGTGGTGACTTTAATATCAAGAATTGGGACTTCCAGAAGGCGTTAGAGCTCAATAACAACTACTACGATGCTACGAGTATGTTCTCATCGGGCGTTATGGTAGACTTGAAGAATACGACACGGTATATTCTGGCAGTAAATCAAAATAAATTGACTTTAGATTCCAGAGACCACTATCTCAACAAAACCATGGAATTAATGACAAGGTTCATATAGAATATTCAACAAGAACTAGGTTTAATTATTCATTTTTTGCTCTTTTGAGGAGGTTCATATAGAGGTTTGAGATACTATCTCAACAAAACCATGGATGATAAGGTTAGAAAGTAGAATTAATTCGATTTGTACCATTTTTGCTCTTTTGAGGAGGTTCATACAGAGGTTTGAGATACTATCTCAACAAAACCATGCATGATAAGCGATTTGTATTCATTTTTACTTTTTGTGGAGATTCACATTATTTATAGATAGATTTAATTCACGTAGACCGAAAAAGAACAATCAAAGTTTTATATTATCAATGTTTTATGGAACAGTGAATTATACAGTTGTATTGTGACGTTTGTAAAATCAGACGTTTGAATCGCTACTTTTGCAACATTATGTCCTGCATTTATAAAAAAGAAATTCAGCAATAACTGAAGTTTAATTGCCTTTTCACACGAGTGAACTTATGCAATACATAACAGAAGCAACTAATTTTGAATAGAAATTCACCTGCTTCTCTTCACACGAGGTCTCCACTTCCTGTTGAGCCACTTCCTGAAGTTCTCCAAAAACACGTTCACCCCCTGGCACACACACACACACTAGTTGAATGAACTAAAAGAGCTGAGTCATTTCCAAATTTACTCTAATCTAAAGGCCGTATCACACGTACACGTTTCAAGCAATTTTTTGTCCAATTCGTGCAATATTTAATCAGTTGCCATAGCAACCGCTTTAGAACAATTTTTTGCTAGTGAGCTCGAAAGGTTGTTCCAAATAAAATTTCTTGAAATTCTAGCCAATGGAGTTCTTCTGCGCTCTACGTCATAAACAAGATGGCGGCTTAGGTTTCGTCTAACACTTCAGATATGCTATATAATATTTTAATGGTGTATAAAAGTTAATGGCGTATAATATTTTAAATAGAATAGTGCTCTATTTCTGTTTACATCCATCAACAAAAGCTTCAGCGAAATGAAAGAAATAATTTTGGATGTTCTTTTTCCGAAGCAGAAAAATCGGCGAGTAATTTTTCAATGTGGATATAGAGCGAGGCTGACGTCAGAGCATGTCGTTTTGTTTACGGCAACCCTTCCTTCTCAGATTCGTCCCAAAACTGGACGAAAAAATACGTGTGATCCGGCCTTAAGGCGCTCTATTTGTAATGTAAATGAAAATCGGGTACGGGTTAAAATTGAAGGGAAAGCATTTGTTGGAAGGGAGATTGAATTTCTACCATATCAAAATGATAAAATGTAACTGTCCGTTCTGGCCACTTGCATTGATGAATTATTCTATTCCGCATTTCATCTACAGTATACAGTCTTTCCTAAGCATCGTTTTCTGCTCCAATTAAGAATTTTTTTTGTGCATGCGTTCTTTAAATCACCTTATCATAAAAAATATCGGTAAAGCATCAAGACGAGTTCACTATGACGCAAGTGTGAAAAATGATTCAATTTTATAAGCAGAAAAAATCAGAAACATAGCAGTGGCCATTGAACATTTGAAACAGACGAAACAAATATACGTCGATGGTATAAACAAAATGATATAATTTTTGGTTGTAAGTGTTCAACAGTCTTTAGAATCCTTTGAGATTCGTTCTTTAAAAAATGTTGCATAACAAATACATTGGATGGCAAGTAACACGGCATCGTTTAGAAAAATGGTGACGCTGGCTCTAATTCTGAAGTATACTGCGACAATAGGAGCGAGGAATCAATTTAGAAGCATGATGTTGACGTTTAGCCAATTATAGGTTCATGTATGTATTCGAACGTTTTTAGCTAGTAAAATAAATAGATAATTAACTTGTAATTATTTCTCATTATTTTTTTTTTGTTAATTTGTGAAGTATCTGATACTCATGAACCTTTTACACAATTTTTTATTTTTTATCGAAAAGTGTAGAGAATTGGGGTTGCGGCTTGGAATCATTGACAACATGTTTTCACAAATAAATTTTGAGAATTTGGGGTAATGCTTAAAATCGATGGTGACTTAGATTCGAATAAATACAGAAAATAGATGAGTGTACTAATCCATTTTCCGCTAGAACACTCTCTTTTTAACACGCTTTAAATAAGCTTCACTTTTATGTAACGGAATCTTTGAACTCGATTTTTACCCACTTTTAAAGTTCAGATGAATTCAAAATTTTGCACAGTTTTCAAAGACCGATGACAATACAATAATTTCATAATTTTGCTCTATTGTCCTGTTCGTTATAATCAGGATTAACTTTCCAGATTTGAAGACTAATTCTATATACCATTTCCACATTTAGCAACTAATTCTATATACCATTTCCAGATTTAGCGATAAATCCCAGATTTTGCAACTAAATGATTTAGTTACAATCCTAAAAGTGATCTTTATTTGGAAGAAGGGAGGGTGCGTCAGCAATTTCTTACCATAATATAAATAATTGTCTAGATTTTCTGAAAATGAAAATAAAAAAAAATTATGAATAGTTTATGTTCCAACTTCTAAAATTGGACAAAAAGTCTGTTTTTCTAAATACTCTTATCGGATCTGTGGAATAAAACATCAATCAATGCTTCATTTTACCAAAACAGCTGAAAATTTATTCAGAGGTCCCTAGGTTGAATAATTTCTCACAAACTATTCGATTCAAAACGGGTACTTTTATGTTTATTGCTGATACAAGTTTCATAGAGGATATTTAGCCCTTTTTAGTGAAAAATGTCGTTGATTTTACACTTTCTTCTGCATTAAATACAGTACAGTCCCGATAATCCGAACAATATCGGACCGACCCCTGTTCGGATTACGTGATTGTTCGGATTAGTTTGAGTAACAGCGAAATCACTATTTGAACCGGGAGTACGGGTCTATGTATTTTGTCGTAATGTGATTTTACGCACCCGCTTTTTTGCCGCGTGGACTGTACTCCCACTCCTCGACGCGTGTGTCCTCCATCCACCACTCCTAACTTAGTGTGTCAGTGTGACTGCGTGTGCGTGTGCCCGTACTGTTGCCAATGGAGGAGGAGGGGAGTGACGACGAGACACAATGCGATAAGAAGGACGTGGTGCCACATGCAGACGGCGCAGCTGCCCTTGCCCTGCGCTACTCGGAGAAACAGCCCGATACTACACCAGCTGATGTGTTATTTATGAGGCGCTGGCGAAATTACGCATCATTGAAAAGACTGTCTTCGTTGCGTCAGAAAAAAATAACTGAATGAATGTAATAAGGTACTTGTTCACTACATTATCAGTACTGTACTGTACTGTACATATTTTATATTTAATCTTATGTTGTACAATTTTTCATACTAAACATTAGTGTTCTGTTCTGTAGTTCATTCCATTTTAAAATTTGTACCATAACTTGATGTGCAGTGCGTGAATATTAAATAAAGAACTGTTTTGAATTAAGGTTTACACTGTTTTATATTGAAATATTCACCGATTTTTTTTCGTCCTTAAAATTATAAAATTTTTTCCGCGGAGCCGTTCGGATTAACCGGATGTTCGGATTAGCCGTGTTCGGATTAGTGGGACTGTACTGTATTTCAAACTTAGTTCTTCCAGATTTCCTTCAGTTGGCAGTTCCTACATTTTGCAAAACAGGACGGAATTTTGGAACTTTCCATTTACACAGTTTTAAACAAAATGTCGTCCTCCATTACGAATACATTGGTGCAGTCGATTTCGAAAACTTCGAGTCATCTTTTCAAGCATATCGACCGGGAACTCGGATGCTGTTCCGTAGATTTTCCAGGGTCTTGGAGCGATCTTTGTAAACTAGAGACTTGAGATAAGCCTACAGGAATTAATCAGAAAGGGATGTTGTGCTTGTTGTTTCCTATGCCACATGATTTCAACTCCGTCAGATCCAGGATCACGAAATTCATCATAGCAAGGGATCAAGATATACGCCTGTCGTTGGCCGTAGCCTTGAGCACCATTAAGGTGACAATACAACTTCGCTCGGTTCCACCTCAATTTAAAGGAAAACCCCCTGGGGGTGGGGTCAGGGACCTACCATCTCTTTTCCTCTACCAGCAGCCCCACGAGAGCACTTGCGGCGATTTCGACGACTATTTAGAGTACCCTCATACCGCAAAAGCACTACACACTTCTTTGGGATTTGAACCCATGCCCTAAGGCAAAGCAGTGAGCGTTGCTAAACAATATACCGGATGAGCAAATAGGAGGGGATAAATCAGGTGAGCGCGCAAGCCAGTTTGCGTCCCATTGCAGGGAGATCGGTCATTTAGGGAAGGCGGCTTTCAAAACACTCCTGGAAGCGTGGGCTGTGTCCCCATCTTGTTGTAGTCCCACCTTGTCAATATCCCTTTCTTGGAGAGTGTATAAAAAGAAAAGTTGGATCATTCACATACCAGTCTAAATTGAGACACTAACTCATTCCACATTTCAAGCGTTCTGACCGTCTTCGGAGGTCATCTCCTTTCTCTGGAGACTTCCCCGTTGGTCGGAAAGCATTCATCCACATTGAAACACATTTCCGATCAGGAACACGACCTCGTAAAGGAATATCGAAGTGACGATGAAAGACACATTGTTCTGCAATCATCGAGCGATCGCTAGAGAAATACGCCTCCGCGGCTAATCCTCAACAACAACATGTTTGAGACTGAGACGAGCAAGAAAACAAATATCCCACTCCACCCTTTCTACCGAGCCCCTCCCCTCTCGAACATTTCTGCAACATGTTCAAAACAGTGTTCTCTCGCCCCCACCCAGTACCATACAAATTTTTCTATGAAACTATTCATACTTTTTAAAGGGAACGAACAGAATTAACTTTTTTTTTCAAAAGTTCTCCGAACACGTCCACAGATTCTAAAAGCAAAAACTGTATTTTTCTTACATGATCACCCAATGATTCTTCATGGATATGCACCATTCCTTCCTCCACGGCCTCTTTAAAATAACGCAGGGAAAATAACAGGTAGAACGTCAAGTAAGAGATCCATGTTTATTTCTCTCCTTTCCAAATTTGCGAGGTGGATTCTAATTAATCACAAAAAAATTATTTTTTAAAAGTTTTAAATTTCATGTATTTAAGGAGAATAAAAAGGTTTTCCTTGTCTATACTTTCTAGAATGAATAATTAATAATCCTAAAACTCCACAGAATTAACATTACGGTTGAGAATTCGTAATTAACATTTGTGTCGGCAGAGCCATTAAAGATGATTATCCTTTTTAATTAAAAAAAAAACCCAACACGGCTACTTTTTTGTATCAGTAAAGGACTCAAAATGAATACGTTTGTGTATGGGATCATTGGACACATACCTGAAGAGTCCAAAACATACTTAATCAATGGGTGACTGCCAATAACAGGTTGCGCCACCTATTGCCTGCAAAAAGCTGCAACCCGCCTTGGCATGGACACTACAAGCTCTTGGTAGATTACTGGAGACAGATTATTCCAAATATCTAAATATCGGATACGCAAAGTTGAGATATTCCGATATAGTTACGTTTGATGTCAAAGCTGTATTTCAATGAAAACCCAAATGCGCTGTATAGGATTAAGATCTAGCCGGTTGGGTGGCACCTGGACATAAATTTGAATTCATCTTTGTACTCCTTGCTACACTCTAAGACAATTCGAGGCTTGTGGCATGGTGTGTTGTCTTGCTGGAAGATTTCATTTCCAGTTAGGAAGGCAGATTCCGTGTAAGGGTGCAACGAATCCGCAATTTTATTCTGATAGTTCACAACTTCCATGGTCTATTCTACCTGAACTAAGAATCCCAGAACCGCGCATGAGAATGCCCCCCCCCTCCCACAGAATAATACCTCCACCACCAGCTTGTATATCCCTTTAAGACCCAACTCACACGATCATGCGGGTAAGATATTTTTGTACGTTTTTGCTTCTGGAATAGTCTTAAGTTAGAAAATCCCGAATTGAACGATTTAGCGGGTTTGCAGGAAGTGCAAGGTATCAGCTTTAATGAGCATATGGTGGTTGTAGTCCATGTTTTACATTTAGCTGGCAAATCAAGGTTTGTTTACAAATACAACGAAAGCCCGCCTTCTTTTCATCTGTCGTAAAAAGGTAATTATCGAAATATTTCTAGATGCTTGGATACAAATTTTTGTCTTAGTGTTTAAATAATTGTAAAATAAAAAATATATATAATAGTTATACTCTATTAATATTGCTTGTACAGCTCAGGATTTTGTTACCAGTACGATTGTGCTGGTTGGGCATTTCTTGAGTCACTGCAGCCTTAAAGGTAAGAACTTGACATATGAATTCTGTTACAATTATTTTGTGGAAGCCTAAATAAAAATGAAATATATTGTTATATAATTAATACCAAATTTTCTTTTGGGTTGCCCTGTATGAGTCTCTTTTTTCTTTCTCTCGCTCTTTTTTTTTTGCTATTAATTTTCTTTTCCATACATTTTTGAGGAGTATGGCCTTTTCATTCTATCCACAGATATCGTCATCCACATTGCTCTTTCACACCTCCCCCCTCCCAAAAAAATTGGGGGGTTTCGGTGGGAGCTGGTAAGGTATTTTTTAAATTTTTTTTATATAATAAACTTTTCTGATACATTTTTTTATTTTCCATGGAATACCGTACTAGCTTTTAACCTTTTGGTTAAAGTTTTTTCAGGTGTCTAAAAGGAAACGAAGAATTCTAACTCAGAAGAATTTTGGCAATTGATGAATAAATCAGATTCTGAGCATTGGGATATGTCAGAGGATGACTATGCTGCGGTTAAAGCATATGAACGACACATACTAGAAGGAGAATCAAGTTCAGATAATAGATAAAAAAAAACAAGAGAAATTTTTGTTATATGTGAACAACTTTGGACCAATGTCTCTTGAACCTATTGTTTTCATTGTTATAGCTGATGCATATTCTTGGTTTCAGTACAAAAAAAATATAACATCAAATGTGTAAAATTACTTAAAAAACTCAAAATGGATCTCTTATAATTTAAGTTGCAGATATCTGAAGCGTATGTTAGCAGCAGCTACACCTAGTAATAAAAGTATTTTAACTGACGATGAGAATGGCAGTGATGATGAGGGACAGTCCACCCGCAATAAGATCAGATTATTATAATCCGCCCGTTAAAAAGCCACGTCAGGATAAATGGCCTGTCTTTCAGGATAAAAGAATAAAAGACATGACATGTACATCCATTTTTGATGTGTTGATGACATTTCAAGGCCTCGCAAGTGCAGATTTGAAAACTACGAAAACAGTTTAAAAAAATGTAATAAAAATGAAGTTTTTATTTATACCAGTGCTTTTCAAAGTTGCAATATTCAATCATAATTTTCATCGCACCCCCTCACACAATAACATTGTATTGAATTCCATAATACTATATTTTGATGTTAAAACTACGATGCAACTTTAACCTTGCGCGGCGATGTGATAGCTATATGAACTTGTACCAACATTACGCGAAGACGATCGTTTTGGCGTGATCGGCTAAAGTACTCGCAATTTCATTCGGAACGGAAAGTATCCAGAACGGACCTTCCTTCATTGATGACCCTGGCCGTGCAAAGAACCGCACCCTTCACGCGCCTCTGTCGCGGGGCCATCTATCCACCGCAACAGCAACCAAACCGTCAAACATTGACGCAAAATAAGTCGTTACTTCTCGAAGTCGTCAAACAATGACGCAATAAAACCGTCACACACATGACGCAATTCTCAAGCCGTCACGCACGAAACTGACGCAACCCACCAAGTGACGCAACTGCTCACATGCTCGCCATGAATCTGGTATCGTTCATTCACCTATTCACCAAAACACTGGCAGGGGAGCATGCGGCGATGAGATAGCTATATGAACTTGTACCAACATCACGCGAAGACGATCGTTTTGGCGTGATCGGCTAAAGTACTCACATTTTCATTCGGAACGGAAGGTACCCAGAAGGAACCTTTCTTCAACCTCTTAAGCGCCCTTCGTGTATATAAAAGTCTCGCTTAGGTAAAGTGTTTATTTCCCTAGACGTATATATACGTCTTTCTGAAGTACAATCTTTCCTGTGCACTGCTATCCATAAAATTATTCTGAAGGCTTTGGAATGCAATAAAAAGACCTTGACAATGGGAACTTATTTCACATTATTTGTTCTTTATTCTTCTTCTCCCCCCCAATGCATCACGCACGTACGTCTACATGAAAAACATTTGGCATTGGGAAGGGAATCGCGTAACTATTAATTGGCAAATTAGGAATTAATTATATAAACCATGCTAATTATCAAATTAAGTGCTAATTTTTGTTTTTAATAATATACATGACAGGCTCATGGGGTTACTGGTCATTAATAAACTTATTCTTAACTAAGTATTGTTAAATTAGTTATGAAATACGTTGTGTATCACTGATACATTTATAAGTGTAAATTAATAATTTTAGTAAATTAATGTTTTTTAAAAATAATCTTTTATTTTCGACTTTTCAATATGCTCGCGCCCCCTCGCAGAGTTGTCACGCCCCTAAGGAGGGTGTGTGTGTGTACCGTCTACGTTCGGGGGTGGGAGTGGGATTTTTTTATTATTATTTCTCCCAGTGGCATTGGGAAAAAATATGTAATAATTGTCTATATAAAGAATGTTTTTTTTCCAGGTATTGAAGTTGAAGTTGGCATTACTTTCCAAGATGGCGACCGATTTCACAGCTGTCAAGTGATTTATTCTCAGTTTGGTGTGGCAATTCATCAAAACGATCATCAAGCAAGGCGTAGATTCGTCGAATGGGCCCAAAACGAGAGTGCCGTTGTTCCCGATTTTCATAAGCGAATTTTGTTTAGCGATGAAGCGCACTTCTGGTTGAATGGCTACGTCAACAAACAAAACTGCCACATTTGAGTGAAGCTAATCCACAAGTGTATGTCGAAACACCATTACATCCAGAAAACTGACTGTTAGGTGCGCTTTATGGGCTGGTGGAATCCTTCTCCAAAAACGATGAAGGCCGCAACGTTACAGTCAATGGTGATCGGTATAGAGCCATGATTACTAACTTTTTCACTCCTGAATTGAACAATCATGATGCCCGGGAGCTGTGGTTCCAACAAGACGGCGCAACATGTCACACAGCTCGTGCCACAATCGATTTATTGAAAGACACGTTTGGTGACCGCATAATTTCACGTTTTGGACCTGTGAATTGGCCTCCAAGATCTTGTGATTTAACACCGCTAGACTATTTTCTGTGGCGCTATGTAAAGTCATTGGTCTATGCGGATAAGCCACAAACGTTTGACCATTTGGAAGACAACATTCGCCGTGTTATCGCCGTTATACGGCCACAAATGTTGGAAAAAGTCATCGAAAATTGGACGTCCAGATTGGACTACATCCGAGCCAGCCGTGGCAGTCCTATGCCAGAAATCATATTTAAAATGTAATTCCACAAGATTATCTTTCGAATAAAAAAAATTCATGTCAATTGAATAATGCATCGTTGTTTTATTGCAATTTAAAGTTCTGTATCTCTAAAAAAACACCCTATAGTATTGATAACCAGTAGAATTTAATATTTAAAAATAAAAACATTTCGAGCCTTAAAGGGATATAACTTGCTGTACATGGAAGGACAACTGTTCCCTTAGATGACAGTTAACCCTAATACGACCATCAATGCGTGATACATTGTACCAATTAACACTTTCTGCTTATCCATGGTTCAGTCTCGATGTTACCGGGTCCACTGGAGGCGTAGTCGACAATGACAGTTGGTCAACGAAGACACACAAGATAATAGCCCGCTTGTTGCTTTAGAGCATGACTTTAGTAAACACTCACTTAATACCCGAGAGATGTAGCCTTTTTGTATTCATATTTTATATTGGTGGTTAATTTTTTTTAGTTAAATAATCAGGTTTTATATTTAAGGCACGTCATTATAGTACTTACATAAGTTCTGATATAATGAAACCTTCATTTTTAGATAATTTAATCCTGAAATTTTTTGAAATATAAGTAACACCTTTTTTATTGAGATTTAACAGAAACTGTGGTTTCCTTTTTAGATCCTAAGTGCTTATTTGGAGTTCATGACAAAGGTTGGGGTCCTTCTTGGCGGAGAAGAGTATGCTACACGTCTTCAGATGCAAGACGTCTTAGAATTTGAAAAGAAACTGGCTGAAGTGAGTACATTTGATATTGTTAAAAAAGAAGAAATATATATAAGTTACAAAATTGTTTTAAGAATCCAACTACGTTCGTAATCATGATTCTGCAAAAGTGTATAAATGTATAATATTTATGATATTTAATGTCACTTAGATAAGAAAACGAATATGAAATTGTTTTAAGAATTAACACAAAATTATTTAAGTACAATATTTTGACAAAACATGAACATAGAATCACCCATTTTCAAAACATTCTCTTTTTATGAAAAATGCTTCTATTATAATAATAATTTTTTCACTGTGTATAGCTCAGACCTCTGTTCAGAGGCTGAACTGGAATTTTTGAAATGTATAACTTAGAAGTGGATTTATCCACATTTTATTACAACAGAGGAGAAAAATTTAAAGAAAAAAAAACACCGATAATTATTTTAATTGGTGGTAACTCTGAAAATAATGTGAATTTTTCACAAATCCTAGTTCAGATTCTCTGGAGAAGTCTTTACTTTATGTAAGCAAAATATCATTATTATAAAAGCATTTTTTATAAAAGGAGAATGTTTTAGAAAAATGATATTCTAAGTTAAATTTTTTGCCCAAATATTGTATTTAAATAATTTTTTGTCATAATGTCATTAAAACAAATTTATATGTTTAATTCCAATCTAAGTGACACTAAATAGTATGAAAATTATTCATTTATGTACTTTTTAAAATGACGGCTCTGAACGTAGTCGGATACCTTAAGGATATATAATTTTCAGGAATGTTAATATTATGCGAAAAGACAATTATTCACAATAATCTGATTTATACGTTTTAAATTATAGAAAGAATAAATAAATCGTATGTATGCATGTGTATATTTATTTTTTTATAAGGTCAGATAGTTATCAGGGCTCTACAGGAATTAGTTCCAACATGCCATTCAAATGAAGCTTAAGACTTATATTGAACAATGATTTTTAAGATTTATTGTTACTTTTTTTGTAAAATCATAATAATTCAATAAATGGATAGATAATAATGGTAGGAGTTTGCAATCTCGTGTTATATTTTCAATCCCATGATCTCGAGTTTACATTATGTAAATCACAAGATTAGGATTGGACTATTTATTAAAAGTACTTACATATTAGGACAGTTATTTTTTATTGAAGAAAATAAAAACAAAATTTAATTAATCATAAAAAACGAATTAAAATATTACCCGATGAAACTTTTTAAAAAAAATTCTTCATTTTTAGTGTGTTTCTGTGAATAATCTTTTAAAAAACACAGATTGTGTGTCCAGCGTTTCATCCTTCAAACAGCTTTTTATTTTTGTTACAAATTATTCTTCCAAAGAAAATGTTCATTCACGCTATACCCTAATAGGTTTTATCATCATTAAATTGGAATATGTGGTTTCTAGGTAGTCGCCACTTCTCCTTCTCTTTAAAAAAAAGACATTTCTTTTTGAATTTTTGATGACATTGTCTCAAATATAATTACTTGCATTGTTTGTGTGTGTGTGGGGAGCATATACCTCTTTCATTAAATTTTCTAGTTCATCTACTACACTTAATAGTTCTTGTGTACAAATTGATTTAGTTATTGAATCAGAATGTGAATCAATTTCAAGTGTAACCTTATTTGAAAAACATTGCTGGCCACCGTAAAAGCAACACCCTGAAGGAATCATGCAAATAACACGAAATTTACAAAATGCATTAGCGAAGGTGAGATATGCAAATGATTAGAATTTCAGCGCGCCACCTCAAAGCACTGTTTAAGGTTTGGAGATTTCGACGATTTCAAGTTGGACAATTGTGTTTTTTTGTGGTTTTTTCAAAAAACGATTAGTTATGTCTCGTAGAAAACAATGATCACCTTTTGATCAAGTATTCGAGCTTGACAGAGAAAAAAAAGTGGACTACCGAGATTGTGGATTATCTTTCAGGGAAATCAGTAGTCGTGTTGGACGAAACCAAACAACTGTAATGTAGATATGTGGCCATTGGATGCAGGAAGATACGACGGACTGACGTGGTCGATCACATCTACCTCAGTGCACCACTTCACGTGAGGACAGGCAAAATGTGCGCATGCCAGTGACGGATCGCTCAGTCACATCACGAACCGTAGCACAGTACATTGAGTCTTTAACGCATCATTCAGCGCCCGCTCATACTATTCGACGCCGTTTGCATCAGAGTGGTCTGTCCTCAAGACGCCCATTGCTTGGTCTACCCTTGACGCAGAACCACAGACGTCTCCGCCGACAATGGTGTGATGAAAGAAGGATGTGGGAGGCCAAATGGAATGAAGTTGTCTTTATTGACGAGTTACGCATCTCTCTGCAACACCACGAGGGTCGGATTCGAGTCTAGAGACACCTTTGAGAGAGGATGCTGAACAGCTGCGTTATGCACCGGCACACTGGTCCTGCACCGGGGTATTATGGTATGGGTTGGTATTGGATATCACTCTCGCACTTCTCTAGTATGCATTGCCGGTACTTTAAACAGCCCACGCTACATCTACGAGGTATTGGAGCCAGTTGTCCTTCCTTACCTTCAGGGCTTGCCCACAGCCATATTTCAACAGGAAAATGGGCGACCAAACGTGGCATGCATTGTCCAAAGGTTTTTCGTAAATCACTAGATTGAATTGCTTCCCTGGCCGGCTCGCCCTCCGGATCTTTCGCCGATAGAAAACATGTGGTCCATGGTTGCTCAACGATTGTCCTAGATTACACCCCTGCTGCCACACCAGATAAACTTTGGCAACGTGTGGAAGCTGCTTGGTCTGATGTACCCCAAGAACGCATCCAAAGTCTCTTTGAATCAATACTGAGGAGTGTGGCAGCGGTGATCTCCAACAATGTTGGCTACTCTGGCTACTGATTCTGGCAGGAATCACACTTTACAGACGTCTATAAGTGTAATCATTTGATACTAGGTGAACATGTTATCTACAAAATACATTTTGTTGTGCTATCTCTTGTCTGTCCTGGTGTTGCATTTACGGTGCCAGCAGTGTAGTAGATCCAAATGCATATGACCTGTTAGTAATGCAATGGGATTTAGAGCGTCATGTCTTTCAAGTAGGTCCAATATATATTGAAGAAGGAACTGTGGCAAAATCTATTTCTGAGATGTTGCTTATATTATTGTGTAAGTATTGCAGTAAATCACTTAGATCTGTGTGACGCTCTCCCATAGGAGAAATGAGAGCTGCATAGATATTTTTTTTTATTCATAACACTATTAATTGCACACAAAATAATTCTACGTACATATTTCATTAAAAAAATATTAATTTTTTGAGAATTCAATTCTTAAAAAATTTTGATGAGAAAATAGTTTAAAAATATAATCCAAACGAACATTAAATCCAGGGATTAGTTCTTTTTATACCGGGATTTTAAGAAACAACAGGATTCTGGCATTTCGGGATCCGGAGGCTGCAAACCCTATGACGGTGCATTTTTAAAAGTAATACTTCAGAAAATTAAGAGGGTTTACCCATGGGATGGCCTGTTTTTAAAGCATTAAGGGTTAAATATTTTTTATGTATTGTGTTCAAATCATGTATATATTTATAGCGCTGTATTTATTGTTTCTGAATTGCATTCTTCGAATATACGAGGAGTAATCTAGAAAATGTTTCCAGTCAGAAATAAACAGAAACACAGCGTATTTAAATCAAAAGATTTATTAGAACAGAAAAAGCAATCTTTCAGGTATACTTCTTAAAGTAGTAATCTCCAGAAATATAACATTTATTGTACCGTAGTATCATCTTTTGTATCCCTGCGTCGAAGCTCACCGCCTAGAATTGGCAAACGTTTATGGTAGCCATCTGCACGTAATGCATTACTAGGAAATTGCTGCTGAAAAAGAATTTTTTCGAATGCCGAGAATGATAGAAGTCATTCGGAATAAGATCGGTACTATTATAGTGATGGTAAAATACATCCCCAACGAGTTTTTACTAAAGATGATTTGTGCCCTACACCACATATGTAGTGCACTGCGGTCTTTCAACTACAGTAAACCTGCTTGGTATTCTTAATGAATTGCTGTGTTACAAAATAATGGTTAAAGAAATTTATCATGAACTTCATCCCACAGGCAGCGAATGAAGAAATGATAGTAGGCAACTTTCATCTCTACAACGAAATTTCTGTAGAGTATCGATAAGTGCCAAATAACCCACAAAATGCAGATACTAAGAATGTACCTAAAATATGCACTTGTCGTTTTAGGTTAGATTTGAGGCACCTGTGTTCATCCCCCATTTCACGCCACCATCACTGGATGGTGCGAAGTGATGGATGAACTCAGTAAAACCATGTGATTTGACTTCTTTTTAGAAAGTTGATCGTATATCATTTCATAATTCAATAAAAGAGGAAAGCATATTAGTTCAATATAAACTATGAAAAGTTAACAACATAATTGATATTTTTTTGTAGTTAAATACATTTTCAAGTATTTTCGATTTTCCTGATTAGATTGTTGCACAGCCACAGTTTTGATGAAAAAAGGTTACTTGTCGACAAATTTTTGACGAATAAGAACGTTTCTAATACGTCAATTATAAAAAAGCAAAAAAAAAAAAAAAAGGCTTAACGAGATGTGAAAAACACAGTATTAGTAGTTACAGAGACAAAATTATTCATGCATTACGATTTATACACTGCTGGACAATTGCTAAGGACGGATAACAAATTGCTATGTAGCATAACATTAAGCGAGACATGAGGCCTAGTAGGATAAAATATAGTTGCCACACTGTTCAGACATTAGAATAAAGAATATTTATTGTTCTGGAAAGTACAAAAGCTGTAAAACATCTGAAAGAAAAAAAATGTTCATTTGATCTGCGTACGGAGAAATGGAACAATGCATCTAAAAGTCAGCAGGCACCTTAAAGAAAGGTATTAGTATGGGATATGTCCACCGTGGAGTGTGATGCAACATTCCACACGTCGTACCATACTTTGTACGACATTATCCAGCAGCTGTTGAGGCAATTTATCCCATTCCTCTGTGAGTGCACGGATGAGGGTGTTCTTGTTTGTCGGAGGATAGTTTGGACCAGCAACTTGCCTCCTCAAAGCATCCCACACATTTTCAATGGGGTTTAGATCTGGAGAACGCGCTGGTCATACGAGATGTTGAATACCCTCGCTGTCTAGACAATCCTGAACAGCGAGTGTTCGATGACATGTTGCGTTGTCGTCCATAAAAACAAATTTATCACCGACAGCACCACGGAAAAGACGAACATGAGGAAGTAGAACTTCATCAATGTATCGTTGGCCCGTCATAGTCCCATTCGCAACCACATGTAGGCGCGTGCGGCCATTGATCATGATGCCGGCCCACAACATGATACTGCATGTTGGATATCGGTCCTTTTCCTGGATATTTTCTGGACGATAAGCAGTACCACTCTCGCGCCAGATCAGTTGGCGTCTACAATCCGATGACAGACTGAACCTACTCTCATCTGAGAATAGTACGCATGCCCAGTCCTGTTCAGTCCAATTGTGATGCTCACGACACCATTGCAAACAGGCAGTACACGTTGCTGTCTGGTCAATGGGACACACACAACAGGTCTGCGTGCGTATAGTCCTGCTCCCCTCAAACGTCTGGCAACAGTTTTTCGGGAGATCTGCTTTCCTGAGGCAGCAAGAAACTGATTTGCCACGTGCTGAGCTGTGGTGCGCCTGTTCCTTTTTGCTGATAGGACGATATATCTCTCTTCTGCAGGCGTCATACTTCTAACACGACCTCCCCGTTCCGTCTACTACACATTCCAGTAGTTTTAAATGACTTCCACAGCCGTGAAACAACGCTGTGAGCGATGTCGAACTCCTGGCAACATCTGTTATTTTTCGCCCTTCTTCGATCTTTCCAATAATTCGGCCACGCATAAAATTATCTATGTGATATCGGGAAGACATGCCAAAAATTTTAAGTTCGTCTATTAAATTTTTCCTCTAAAACTTTGACTTGAAACAACAACTGTCCACACGCGTCAAAACCTTTAAAGCTCTTATGAACGCTATCACGTGATGAACAGACGTGGGGAAAAATTTGCATACTCATAGTTCTTCTTACTAATATCCCGCACTTATTCTAATTTTCCACATTTTGCTTCCTTTCATTTTGTGGTTGCTATGGATGATAGTGTTATCCGTCCTTAGGAATTGTCCAGCAGTGTAGTACAATACGTTTTTGATATTTCTTTAAAATTTTATGCAACATCTATTATTTTTTTTGTATTCAAAACTTTCAATTTAGTATAAGATTTTACAGAAATATTTGAGATCTGTACGCTATATATATATATATATATATATATATATATATATATATATATATATATATCCTGTGTGTTTTTGGTACAACCGAATTGAAACATGCGACTCCATCTGAACTTTATCGAGAATAACTTATGATCGTAAAGCCGGTTTCACATGAGTGAATTTTTCTCCTTGTCAACTCGTTTTCTTTCACTACTCGTCGAATACGGAGAAAGGAGAGAATGTTTCAAGCCATAGTGAATCTCATAATCTATCGTTACAATGAGTTAGTCCAAAGTAAAAACTTTCTCCGCTTTCATTACACAAGAAGGCGCATTTGAAGAGTGCAGCGTTTGCAATATACATTTAATTGACGAAACTGGTGTGGAAGATAAGTTTGTGTTCGAGAGTTTCACAGTGTAGAGCCCCAGTTGGCCTCGTTTGAAAGCACCGAGATGATATCTATTCAAAATTAGGTCGCGACTGTCAATTTCTTTTATTATGTGCTGAACAAGTTGACTCGTGTGAAGAGCGTAACTTCTACAATTTGCCTTTATGTCAACCAGTGGGGGAAGAAAACGTGGTAGTCTTTGAGAGTTTTAAGGTACAGAGGGTTCATTGGTCTCGAGTGAAGGGACCTAGGTTACATCTATTCAAAACTTGGTCCCGAACGTCAGTTTCTTATATTATGAGCAGAACAAATTGACTCGTGTGATAAGCGTAGCTCCCACAATATGCCTTTAGGTATCTCTATCAGTAGGGGAGGAGAATATGGCAATCTTTGAGAGTTTTACAGTAAAGATGGTCAGTTGGCCTCTTGTGAAGGGAACTAAGCGATATCTGTTCAACACTGGATCCTGACCGTCAGTACCTTTTATTCTGTGCAAAACAAGTTGACTCGTATGAAGAGCGTAACCTACAAGATAAGATTTTAAGCGAATCAATTAGTGGGGAATGTGATCGTTGCAGGCTTTGAGAGTTTCACAGTAGAGAGGGTTAGTTGGCCTCAAGTGATATCTATTCAATACTGTGGCCTAGGAGATATATTTTCAAAACTGGTTCCCGACCGTCAGTTTCTTTTATTATGGGCAGAACAAATTGACTCGTGTGAGGAGCGTAGCTTCCACAATATACCTTTAGGTGTGTCAACCAGTGGGAGACGAGACCGTAGTGGTCTTTGAGAGTTTCTTAGTAGAGAGGGCCAGTTGGCCTCGTATGAAAGGACTAGGTGATATCTATTCAAAACTGAATCCCAACTGTCAGTTTCTTTTGTTATGTGCTGAACAAGTTGACTCGTGTGTAGAGCGTAGCTTCCATAATATACCTTTAGGTGTGTCAACCAGTGAGAGACGAAAGGTGGTGGTCTTTGAGAATTGTTAAAGAAGAGAGGTTTCGTTGGCCTCGAGTGAGGTGATATCTATTCAAAACAGGGTCCCGAAGGTCATTTTCTTTTATTATGGGCAGAACAAATTGACTCATGTGAAAAGCTTAGGTTCTACAATATGTCTTTAAGTATCTCAACCAGTGGGGGAGGAGAACATGACAGTCTGAGAATTTTACATTAGAGATGGTCAGTTGGCTTGGTGTGAAGGGACCTAAGCAATGTGTGTTCAAAATTGAGTCCCGACCGTCAGTTTCCTTTATTGTGAGCAAAGCAAGTTGACTCGTGTGGAGAGCTAAGCTTTCAAAATATGCTTTAGTGTGAATCAATAAATGGGGAAGGAGAACGTAGTTTTGGAGAGTTTCACAGCTGGGACTGCAAGTTGACCTCGTGTGAAGTGACCCAGGTGATTTCTTTTTAAATTCAGCTCCCAATAGAATACTCCTATTATTGTGTACGGTTCAAATTGACTCGTGTGAAAGAACCCTACGACTCAGAACTTCAGTAGCCAGAGACAATGGGAAAGAGTAAGAAATTACACGACCACACAACTCTTTTTTGTGTAGATAGGTATGTAACTGTCTACTTTTCAATTCATCTCGATTTTAAGAATAATTATTTCAAATCTTTTTTTATTATCTAAGTTGTATACTGATAAACTAGATATTTATTACTGAATCTCATTAAAAGCTTTACCCTTTCTTCATTTCATTAGATGCAAATGTCCGATGAAGAGCAATCAGAACACGACAAGATTTATAGAAAACTTACCGTCCGTCAACTTCAAGAGGTGGCTCCTTTTATTAATTGGGGTCATTATTTTAACTCAGCCTTTATGAAGGTGGATAGAGAAATATATTCCTTTGAACCAGTCATGGTCTTGTCATTAAATTACCTGAAGAAATTATCCGAACTGGTCACTCAGTATCTCTCCAATGCACAAGGACGAGTGTAAGTTTTGTATGTAATTGATTTTTCCATTTTTTATCTTAAATAAAGAGTTTTAAAATAATTTCCGCAAGTTTCAGAATATTTTTTTACCATTAAGGTATGCAATGTTAATGAAGCATTAATATAACACTACTTATGATATACAACGTAAACTCAATTTAAATTTTCTACAAGTTTTCTCCGATCGCGGTATCCTTGTGTTATGGTCATAAACTCGTGGTCAGAGTGTCATAATTTCAAACCCTAGTACGATTGAATACCCACCGTGTAGAAGGTCAAATATGTCGAAGCTCAGATTCCTTTCATTGGATTGGCATGGTAGTTTGGAACGAAGATTCCAGCTCAGATGTTATCCTCGTCACTCGAATTTACCTTGACCTCAAAAATAAGAGGTACATCTCCAAGAGTGCTCAAATAACATTTTTCTTTCGCTTACCCACTATGCTTTTATGGGCTTTTTAAAATTATTTTTACCATCTCATATTTGTTTTATGCAATGGTGTATGTATTTCTGAATTTACCTTTACTTTATATTATGTTAATTTACTGTGTACTAAAAAAAGTGCCAACTAAGATTTTGTTCAATAAAGGTTAAATGAGGGAGTGGTTGTTTTCCCGGGGGGACTGGTTTGTATCTCTAAGCTCATTTTGGGTGTGCTCGGCTCCTTTGGGTATTTCGCCAATAGGCGTCGTACTCCGTAAGAGCGCAAGGTTAATATAAACAATCGCACTCACATTCTGCAAGTTTTAGAAAGTAATGAAATTAATATTTACTTGATGATATTGATGCGTGTCCATGATGGGAGTAAATCAGACAGTACCATGGGCTTAGAGGGTTGTTCTTGCAATGTGTTCAATATTATCCACACAGAGGTTGGTTGGCGAAGCCAGGACCCCTATTTCTTGTAGACTAATAAGAATAACTGAACAGTCAAAAACATGAGCAAGTGTTAGCTCTGTATCTGAACAGTATTCCCAATTCCTATTTGTTCTTTTACCATCCCTATCAATCTTCCTTCCTCTGTGTGATAGCCCAAGGGCTATGAGTATCATCCCTTCTACATCCACGCGAACTACGTTTGAGGGGATAAAAGATTGACCACTAATAGCTTCCATAATAAAACTAGTTTATTATTATCTCAATTTATATTAAACAATACAACACAAGTCTAGGAGACAAATGATCAAGAGTGATATGGCATGAACTACAACTCTTACAAATAGCGCATTAAACCACTGAATCTATATTTATAGATATTCCTTAACTTACTAGAATCCGCTCTAGTATTCAAGTTTAATATAATCTATCTTACCACTATTCCACAGCAAACAGCTCCCAGTCCTTATATCGTGAATATAATACTGTATCCAACTTGATCCGGCCAATGTACAATCTACTGGCTTCGAACCTACTTAGAGCTCTCCTTCTTAGAACTTCCGTCTTCTAAGGCCTCCACCTCGAACTCACTTAACACTCATAGAACTCCCCTAGCATTCCACGCCAATACTAAAGCTCCAATAGATACACATTCTTAATCTGCATAATAGCGTTACCTTCTTGAGTTGGTTGGAAAGTATTGCCATTCTGGCCCCAAAGATTTCCCAAGAGGGTTTTAGTTGAAGGCGTGATAAAGCCCCGTCACAACTGTAATGACCTGTTGGTAGCCTAGTAGTAGTCTCTGTTATGAAGCGGTCCCCCCTTATATTACGGAGTTGATGCTTTACAGGAATTCGTTTCTCTCTCAGTTTGAAATTTGCGACAACATTTACGTCTAATAAGGTGACATTGAAAAAGTTGTCATTGTTGAGATTTCCAGCCTCTTTCACCAGTTCATCATCATTTTCATTGCCTGTAATATCAACCATTGGTGAAAACAGACTTTATTTATAACTCATGTAACTAAACAGGTGAGACCAAATCTATTCAGTAATCCATGAACCTCCATTTAGAATTGCCTGGAGGATTGATTATGAATCACAAAAAATGACGAAACCTTTAACCAGTTTAAGAATAAGGAGAGTCTCATATAGACCAAGAGCCTCAATTATCGCTAAAAACTCGGAAGTGAAGGAGGCCGCAATGGCACCAGAGCCGAATACTCTAATATTCATATGTTTATAGTATTAAAGAATATGGAAATGTATAGTTAGGAATAAAATTTTCCATAGAAATTTAGTTGGTGATATAAGGAAATAAATATTTTATACAACTTTTATTATAACTGATGTAATATGTAACCTTATAATATGTAACCTTATAATGATATAAATGTAACCTTTATTCTGTATACCACTTAATTGAAAAGTATCTTATATTTTTTTAATATTTTTTTTAAAAAATTTCAATTTTTATATAGTTGCAAATCAAAATGTATTAAACCATAAAACATAATTATGGCATACAGAATTAAGATCTATGACTAGAATATGCATGCCAATTTTTATAGCTCTAGAGTAAAAGCTTTTTTTACAATCTTGCGGGAAAGTGTAAAAAATTGAAACTGAGAAAATCAAGTTTAAAGAATGACATTTCAATATTTCAAATAAAACTTAATACATAATATTTAAAATGATCCTGCTTCATATGTAGGACCTTCTAGTTCTGCAAAATGCTCATTTGTGGCTTTTTTTCTCATTCTGCTAGCCCTACGGGCCTCTAATGTATATGGTTTTGATTTAATTTCGGCATTTTTTATGCGTGCATAATTGGCCTTAAAGGCAGAGGTAACAGTAAAATGTCCTATTTTAAAGCCAAGAGCTTTCATTATCTTTATACGTCCCGTCATTCCCTCATTAAACATCACTATAGCCTCATTTACTGCTATGTCTACAATATTTTTAGATGACCCCCACACACAGAAGTTTTGGGGCAGTACTTCCAAACAGTCGAGTTGAACGACTCATTAGCGTTTTGTGTTTTACCCCCACATTTTTTTCAGCAATTTTGGTGCAGATAATTCTGCTATTATAGGCTTTATTTCATCCATTACGGCAATTGGCACAATATTTTTATGTTTGAATAAAGAAACACTATTCGTAGCAACTGCTTTTTAATATTTGCACCATGAAGTATCACCAATTGGGCAAAAGTGATGCATAGGTTCCTCATCAGTGGACCTATAATGACAATAAATTGCCCATATGGCCTGACGCATATCACTAATGGAGCTATTATTCTGTCTAATAGCATTGCCATAATAGGTGGTAATTGTATCAATGAACTTATCAGTCAGACGATTTTTACCGCTGATACTCTTACTGTCTGATAATTTTTTGCCACGATTCATTGTTTTTAATTTTCGCAGTCTAGCACCCATACGCTTTTGTATGTGGCCAACACATTCAACTTTTTCGATAGAATATGGTGCTGTCCTTTGAAGCTCTGGGAAGGATTTTGTATCCCCATCGCCGATATACTTAATATACACTGCTGGACAATTGCTAAGGACGGATAACACTATCATCCATAGCAACCACAAAATGAAAGGAAGCAAAATGTGGAAAATTAGAATAAGTGCGGGATATTAGTAAGAAGAAGTATGAGTATGCAAATTTTTTTCCACGTCTGTTCATCACGTGATAGCGTTCATAAGAGCTTTAAAGGTTTTGACGCGTGTGGACAGTTGTTGTTTCAAGTCAAAGTTTTACAGGAAATATTTAATAGACGAACTTGAAATTTTTGGCATGTCTTCCCGACATCACATAGATGATTTTATGAGTGGCCGAATTATTGTAAAGATCGAAGAAGGGCGAAAAATAACAGATGTTGCCAGGTAGTTCGACATCGCTCACAGCGTTGTTTCACGGCTGTGGAAGTCATTTAAAACTACTGGAATGTGTAGTAGACAGCACGGGGGAGGTCATGTTAGAAGTACGACGCCTTCAGAAGACAGATATATCGTCCTATCAGCAAAAAGGAACAGGCGCACCACAGCTCAGCAGGTGGCAAATCAGTTTTTTGCTGCCTCAGGAAAGCAGATCTCCCGAAAAACTGTTGCCAGACTTTTGAGGGGAGGAGGACTATACGCACGCAGACCTGTTGTGTGTGTCCCATTGACCAGACAGCACCGTACTGCCCATTTGCAATGGTGTCATGAGCATCACAATTGGACTGAACAGGACTGGGCATGCGTACTATTCTCAGATGAGAGTAGGTTCAGTCTGTCATCGGATTGTAGACGTCAACTGATCTGGCGCGAGAGTGGTACTGCTTATCGTCCAGAAAATATCCAGGAAAAGGACCGATATCCAACATGCAGTATCATGTTGTGGGCCGGCATCATGATCAATGGCCGCACGCGCCTACATGTGGTTGCGAATGGGACTATGACGGGCCAACGATACATTGATGAAGTTCTACTTCCTCATGTTCGTCATTTCCGTGGTGCTGTCGGTGATAAATTTGTTTTTATGGACGACAACGCAACATGTCATCGAACACTCGCTGTTCAGGATTGTCTAGACAGCGAGTGTATCCAACGTCTCGTATGACCAGCGCGTTCTCCAGATCTAAACCCCATTGAAAATGTGTGGGATGCTTTGGGAAGGCAAGCTGCTGGTCAAAACTATCCTCCGACAAACAAGATCACCCTCATCCGTGCACTCACCGAGGAATGGGATAAATTGCCTCAACAGCTGCTGGATAATGTTGTGCAAAGTATGGTACGACGTGTGGAATGTTGCATCACACTCCACGGTGGACATATCCCGTACTGATACCTTTCTTTAAGGTGCCTGCTGACTTTTAGATGCATTGTTCCATTTCTCCGTACGCAGATCAAATGAACATTTTTTTTCTTTCAGATGTTTCACAGCTTTTGTACTTTCCAGAACAATAAATATTCTTTATTCTAATGTCTGAACAGTGTGGCAACTATATTTTATCCTACTAGGCCTCATGTCTCGCTTAATGTTATGCTACATAGCAATTTGTGATCCGTCCTTAGCAATTGTCCAGCAGTGTATTTCGCATTTCGTTGTGGCACCGATCTTTGCAATATTTCCTTCATCCCGTCTACTTCCATTTTACTGGAAGAACCAATATGGTTCTTTACACAGTGTGGTTGATGTTTCAATTTCCACTCTTCATATGAATGTCCAGATTTTGGACCTCGCCATTTTTCACATCCTTTACAATATGAAGAGAGAACAGCAACATCAATCACTTTCCCTGTAACATCTCCAATGACACTACAAACACCAATACGGGAAGTGTGTCCACGTGTTTTCCACGTACCGTCACCACTGACACAGATTTCATTACTTCCAGAAGCTGATACTTCTTCTTTCGCAGCATTTTTCATGGAGTCGTCTGCTACTTCACGACTGGCCAAATTTATTTTTCGCATTATTCTTTCATATGACTTTTGTGATACTGGGGATGGCAAATCTATTGCTGTGCAAAAATTCTTTATTCCACAAAAACCCAACCCTACTGTACGCATAGCATAGGTTATTCGTGTATTAACTTCATAGTCCTTACTTGAAGCAATAACTGAGGAACTTTTAAAAGTGGTCAATGTACTGCATGAGTAACATTCAACATAAAACTCAGATACCAATCCATACAAAATCTTTTCTTTTAGAACTACTTTAGTATTGCAGTTAGGACATATTAAATATTTGGATAGTTCAGATAATAAAATATCAATGTTTATCATTCTATATCCATTAGATTGATTGGAATTTCTTACTTCCTTGTCAAGATAATTTTCTTTGCACAATTTCTTAGCGGAAGCAGATATGCAGTCAACAGCAAGCGTATCTGATACATTTCGAGTGTATTGATTCGCATGAAAACGCTTTCGTTTTCGGCGATAGTCACTGCCTCTACGTTGAGCTTTACTAGACATTTTTTACTAATTAAAAAGATGCAAAAAACTTCAATCAACAAAAATTTAAAAAGCTTACGAATTACGAGAATAACGAGATAACACTCAATAAAGCAGCAGTAAACAGTATGAAATACAAATGTAAACAAGCAATACTTCGAACTAGGGCAGTGTTGAGTTGCAAACTTCCTTCTCTCATTATAATCTCATTAAATTAAAAATTAGCAACAACTGGGGAGAAAATAATTTCAATAACAGCATCGATTTCAAAACCGAAACTAACGAACATGGTTTGTTTACATTAGATTTAAATGGACAGTGTTGACGTTTGACATTTTTTGTTGCTATTGCCGTACTTTTGGTCCGATTTTGACGCGGTTTGTTTTAAAATGCTCCTAACAGTCTGTATTAATTTTTAAAAATATTTTTGAAAAATGGATTATTTTGCCGTTTAAAGGTACTATGCCCTCTTAAAGAATTTGAAATGCAACTGATTGATTTACAGTCTAATATTCGTCTATATTTCCAGTCTGATTTCGGTTCAATGTAGATACAAAAATGTATTGAAACGAGGGAAAATTGGAATTAAATGAAACAGAAGGATTAACGAAATTTCGGGGACATGGAGTTTGATTACAAGCACATTTTACTGTTTGAAAAAGCTGGCTCATGCCATTGTAACCATAATTTCATCGACCTATGCTTGCACGTCATTATTTTCATAGATGAATAACATTAAAAACTCGCTTACAAACCGTTTGGCAGATGACACCAATTCAGCATGCATTCTGTACTTAAAGTAACATCTTGCAATCCTAATATAAGTTATTTATCAGTTCATCTGCAACAACAGATGCTACTTTATACTTTGAATTACATGTATAACTAAAACATTTACTACCATATAGAGCAAAATGTACTTTTTCGTAGTAAATAAAGAATTTTGAGTAGTTAGAATTCAGTTTTTTATTTTTTCCCAAAAATCACGAGTCAAAATTATTCTACGGCATGTCTATACCTCCTTATACATTTATTTAGAAAAAACGGCACGTTGATCCAAAAAGGTTCACCATCCCTGTTCTAGAATCATGTTATATAACACATTATATGATGTTTAGTTATGCAAAACATAGTATGCCTTCTATGATTAGTTTTATTGTTTATAATCTTAAAGGATTTATTTCATAGAATAGCTACGCTAAGATATATTTTTTCATCACCTTTCTGCTTAACAATAAGATAAAATCATAGCTTCTCCACATTCATTAGGGCTAGATATAATGTAAAATAATATCTCATAACGGTTCAAAGCATATTACCAACTTCGACTAAATTATACTGCATGACCAGGCATTTTTAATTAAGGTGACTGCGTTCGAAACTGGGACTTCGAAAAAGTGTTTAAATTAATATTTAGTGTCAGTTGAATTAGAACATTCATATAGAACCGTCTTAAGAATAATTTAACAAGAGGAAAAATAATTTAAAAGCAATTTTTTTGTCAAAAAAGAACAGCAAATGACATATTTTCAGAACATTCTCCTTTTATGAAAAATGCTTCGATTATAAACATATTTTGCTTTGCATATTGCTAATATTTCTTTAAAGAGACGAAACTAAAAAATTTCAAAAGTTCACATTATTTGAGTTACTGTCAAATGAAAGAATAAACAGTGCTTTTTTTTAAATTTCTCTTCTCTGACACATTGAAATGTAAATTAATCCACTCCTAAATTATGCATATCAGAACTCCTAGCTCATGCTCTGTAAATGTATCTATTTACAGGCATTATATATAACTAAGTGTATATATTATAGTATATGTATATAGTAAGTATCTATATTATGCACTCATGTCCATAAATTAAGGATAATGAAGTTCAGGCAAAGAAAGAGACAGAAGCAAAACAAATTTGACTTATTTGTAAAGTCTATTAATTAAACAAAAGGTAAAGAGCAAAAAAGATGCTATATGTTTGACATAATTAATAAAAATTGCGATTTTTACTCCCTGGAGCAAATTTCAAAAAGAACCTATTTACAAAAAACAGTATAACATGGTTAATATGAGGGTTAATACGGAGTATGTCTCCCGGTCGATGCAATACAGGCCTTACAACGCCTAGGCATGCTGAGTATCAAATTATCAATCGGATCTAGGGGAACATTACACCACTCATCAAGCAATGCCCTCCGAAGTTCCGGTAGACAGGTGGGAGGGGATTGAAGGGCTACAATTCTTCGGCCAAGCATATCTAACACATGCTCTATTGGATTCAAGTCCGGTGAGTACGCTGGCCAATCCATACGGGTGATATCTACCGATTGAAGGCATTCGTCTACAATGTTTGCACGGTGAAGACGGGTGTTGTCATCTATAAACCGAAATTCAACACCCATGGTACCCCGAAACAAACGTACATGTTGTTCCAGAATGACATCCCGAAAGATGTGGCCTGTCATCTTTACACTCTTAACATGCAGGTCAGTTCTGGAATCAAGAATAATTCCTCCCCAAACGAGCCATCCTGCACTACCATAACGATGTTGTTCAATGGTGTTCTCTTGGTGGTAACGGGTAAATGGCGCTCTCCATTTATATTCCGGCGAGAACCAACTTGCAAGCTAAACCTGGACTCTTCGGAAAACATCACACAAGACCACTGTTGTGGTGTCCACAATGTATGCTCTCTACTCCATGTTAATCGCAGGCGACAGTAAGTTGCGGTAAGTGGAACACATCTGACAGGAATACAAGCATATAGACCAATGTGCCCTAAACGTCTGTACACGGTCTGCCTGGAAACTGTCGTACTTGTAGCTGAAGAGAGTTGACGAGACAAGTCTGATGCTGTGCTCCGTCTGTTTCTTTTGGCAGTAACTGCCAAATACCGGTCCTCATTCGGCGTTGTAACTCAGGGGCGACCTGTGCTGTAACATCTACTCACATTACCATAATCTTGGAATCGTTGCCAAAGCCTGGAGATGCCATTCTGGGTGATTCCAAGTTCCTCGGATACTGCCAGCAAGGGTACGTCCATATTCCAGTCGCCCAATAATTCTACCAGGTAAAAAATCATCCAAATTCTTTCTTTGTGCCATAACTATGCGGTTATTGCACTGAAAGACTTTTAAAGCGCTTGTGAACAATTTTACTTCTTTGCCACCATTCCTTATATACCCCTCTCTTACATTCTCGTCATTGTGACGTACTATCCTCGCCATCTGGTGGTTTCTTGTAATTTGCATATTCTTCTTCAAGATGTGTGTGATAATTCTACACAGGGGAAATTTTTATTTTAGAGTTCAATTTCTGTGTTATTCTGAATTATCCTTAATTTATGCACATGAGTGTAGTATATGTATATAGTAAGTATATATATTATAGTATCCTAATTATGATAGAAGCATTTTTCATAAAAGGAGAATGTTTTGAAAACACATTATTCTTTCTTCATTTTTATTGCCAGAATATTAGTCTTAAATAATTTTTGCATTGTAATAACTTTCATAAAACAATTTTATGTGTGTGCACTAATTCAAATTACACTAAATATTAAAAACAATTCATTTGTAAGTTTTTACATAATCATTGTTCCCAACCTAGTCAATCACCTTAATTAGGGGTGTCCTATCACTGTATCAGCAGCATCAATGTTACAGGGCCCCAAAATCTGTCAGCAAAAAATCAGAAGGTGTTAAGGGGTACCCAACTAAGGTCTCCAAGGATAATGCAGGATGCATTTAGAATGATCTACGCCAGTGATTGTAATTTTGATTTGGTGTAATAGCTCAAAAAAGAATCTGTAAGACTCGGCAGTATTTGTGATGTGGATCTCTTAATGTATAATGTAAGAAAACAAAATCACGACCGTTTTAATAGGGGCCAAATAGAATAAATGCTCAATATTTTTCTTTTAGAACTGTTGCCAACTATTTAGGTTGGATTTTGGTGCATAGTAAGCTGAGTAAACTTTCCAAACCTTTCCGCGACGCAGGAGACGACCTAAGCAGGGCCATGAAGGGAGGAGTTACAACAGGAAAACGCTGGTTAATCTGCATCTCAGAAATTGAGGAAACAGTTGGTTTTGCCCTCAGTGCTATGTTTGTGAGAGAAACTTTCCCGTCCGACAGTAAAATAATGGTAGGTAAAAATTATTGAAAATTATTTAGATGTTATTTAAAATATAGTACTGTGTGTGCAAATTAATTGGGACAAACACAAATTTTTTTACAAAAGTTGTTTAATTAGTTTAGGTTAACTTACATGTACGGTATAGGAATCTAATACAAAATATGTCCTCCTCTAGCTTGAGTAAGATACCCTACACGGTTTGGCAAGTAATCCACTAAACTATAGAACATAATGTTTGATCTCGTCTTCACGAAACTTAACTTTTATAGCATTCTCAATCATTGTTTTCTTTGTCGAGCAGTCCATTTTACTCATACGTTTCTGTACAATGGTCCACACATTTTCGATGGAACTTACATCAGGAGAATTACCAGGCCAATCAAAACCGTTATTCTCTTTTTTTAAAAAATATTCGTTGTTAACTTAGAAGTATGGCATGGAGCAAGATCTTATTGAAAAATACCACCACCAGCGAACATTTGCATCATAGGCACACTTTTACTTTCTATTATAGAAATGCATTGCTTAGAGTTCATCATCCCTTCAACTGGTACGAAACTGCCAAGTCCTGCAAAAGTAAAATAACCCCCAAACATCTGTTTCTGAAAATTCTTAACTGTTTGAATAAGATGTCGTTCAGTAATGGGTTCTTTACCTCTTCTCCTGACAACTCTTGGTCGAAACCCTTGCACAAAAAATATGCGTTTCGTCGCTGAATCCAACGTTCTCCCAATCTTGGCCAGTTCAGGAAGAATATTTCCTGGCCCAATTCAACGTTTTATCTTCATTGAAGGTTATCAACTGTTTTTCAATTGATTTTCTTGCAAATCTCCCAGCTTCAATAAACCTTCGTCGAACTGTCCATGAATCCACGCTCACACCAGTAGATAAAAATTCTCTCTGAATATCTGTATTTGTTTTGTAAGGATGCATTGTACTATTTCGCACAAGAAATTTGTCTGTTAAAGGTGTGATCTTGCGTTTGCGCCCACATATACTCTTTTGTTTTGAAAACACTGCCCCAAAATTCTTTTGCTGATTAATAATCCTAGAAATACTGGATTTTCCAACTCCAAATGTTGCAGTACCCTCACAGTCAGAGAAGTACGCTGACTAAAGATAACAATTCTAATCCTTCTCCTGGAAGTGATACATTTTTTCAATACCTACTATTAGCTCGCACTCTCTCTATATTTATTTATCTTCATGGAATTTTCAATCGTTAATAAAATACATTTTAAAGCGCTCAATTGAGTTGAAATTTTACATACATGATTATTTTGGATGACAATACAGTAATTTAATTATAATTAATAAAAAATAATTCATTAAAACTAATTATTCAAAGAATTACAAATACAGCCACGGTGGCATCATTTTTGGCGACTTAGCGACCATTTTGATGACTTGTGTCAAAACTTGAAAAGGTTTTTTTTTCTCACGTTTTAAAGCATTCAGTTGAACTGAAATTTTATATACACGATTGTTTTGGATGGCAATAGTTGCTAAATTCGAGACAGCCATACTATCAATGCAATCAACGGTTCTCGAATGAATTTAAACCTGACATTATATATATATATATATAGGTTTGTACATGTTCAAATTCAAAAATTTAGATAAGTTTCAAATTTGATAATTGGGTAAAGACAATTAAGAGTGTCAATTTTCTTCATAAAACTTTTCAAATAAAAAGTTGTTTTATTACATGTATACTTTTAAATCAAATGTCTTTTTTTTTACCTAGAGGCGTTACTATTGTTAACGTATATGTATCTTCTGAAAGAATGTTTCTGTAAAAGCACAGAAATGGGAAACATTGAAGCACTAGAACTGATTGGCCGAAAGCACGTGATTGCATTTATAATGTGACGATGACGTGTCATGAATTTAGCTTATTACATATTTTTTGATTTTACTGGCTTTAAAAGAAGATATATATGCTCCACGGTTTTATTTTTGTTAAAAGAACGGCGCAAAAGAAATAAGTAAGAATATTGGCCTAGACGCAAAGCATGGTTTAACTCCAAAAATTGTGCCTGAATAATAACCTGTGTGCCTGAATAATTTAGTGTCTGAATAATTTAGTGCCTGAATAATAACTGTATAGTCCCTTGTTACACACAAGGGACTACACAGTTATTATTCAGACACTAATCATTTGAAAAATATCGCCCATCAATATTTACCCTTCACTCCAATTCCATATTTAAGGTGTGAAAATTAAATTCTAGGAAATATAAATGATTTGATGGGAACACTTTTTCTGTTCATAGGACAGGTGAAGGTAAAATTGGCACACTTACTATAGATGGTAAAACATAATGAACCGCAGCACTGGTTTGAATGGTTGAAAACTGGTATGCAGCTATGTATACATAGGGAAGGAGTATATGTTGAAGGGGACTAAAAGTTATTGGTATATTGTTTCTAATAAAGCTAATTTTTAGGACTAGTCCGGTTATTTAATTGTCACACTTTGTATTATGTGATCTATCAAAGGATAATTTATACACTGTTCGGTTGGGATATTTAAATTTGTGTGTGTGTGTGTGTAGAGGAGATTTTCTGTCTTAAGGTATCCGACTGCGTTCGGAACCGTGATTTTGCAAAGCTAATTAATGGTTAATTTTCATGATATTTAGTGTCACTTAGATTAGAATATATGCATAAAATTGTTTTAAGGACATTTTGACAAAAAAGTATTTATTCAAATATAATATTTTGGCAAAAAATTAACTTAGAATAATATTTTTTCCAAATGTTCTCCTTTTGTGAAAAATGCTTCTTTTATAATAATATTTTGCTGTATATAGCTCAGAGATCTCTACAGAGGCTCAACTACAATTTTTGAAACATACAACTTAGAAATCGTTTTTTCATATTTTACGACAACAGAGGGGTGCAATTTTAAGAAAAAAAACGCCAATAATTATTTCAATTGGTGGTAACTAAGAAAATAATGTGAATTTTTCAAAAGTTCTAGTTCTATATACTGGCAAAATATTATTATAATAGAACGCTTTTTCACAAAAGGAGAACATTTGGAAAAATGAATATTCGAAGTTCATTTTTTGCCAAAATATTATATTTAAATAAATTTTTTGTCAAAATGTCCTTAAAACAATTTTATGCATGTATTCTAATCTAAGTGAAACTAAATATCATGAAAATTATCCATTTATGCGCTTTTTTTTAAATCACGGCTCCGAACGTAGTCGGATACCTTAATGGCTAATTTGGCAAGACGTAAGAAAACTCGAGTTAGAGAGAACACACCTCGAGGAAAGCTCATTGTTACACAAGTGCTGAAAGAATGAATTAAAATCAGCCAAGATGGAAAGGTCAGAATAATTTCTTGTTAATAAGATAACTAAATATCACTTTTATTTTAACTTTTTTAATTGCAATAGTAATCCGAAATTACTTGCAAATAAAAACAGTAAAACAAATGTACTGAATTAAAATGTATTAACACGTGCTCATAAACATAAACATGCAGTCATTAAAGCATACCTGGATGTGCTTAACATCATTGCTAAATGAATGCGAAAAACAATTTATATGAAGCAATTGTTTTGTTTTTATAATCTAACATTAAAATGCTTGTCTTTTAGGCCCAGGATATGATTCAAGAAATCAAACAATCATTTAAAGATAATTTGCCTTCATTAAAATGGATGGATCCGGAAGCACAAAAACTTGCAGCAGATAAGGTACGTAACTAACGTACGTAAGCTTCTCGGTACTTGTATAGGCCAAACTTTGAAGTGTGGTACAGCTTACTGAAACATACATTTTTTGTGAGGAAATGTATGGTCAAAAGTGACGCTTTCAGGCATGGACATAAAAACTAGGAATTGAAAAACGAAACAATGTTTTTTCATCATCCCTAAGTGCTTCTTTGTAACAATGTTTGTAATAAATGTTAAAAATTATGACCAACAACAGCAACACATGCTTGTTGGTAGCGTAGCAGTTATTGGCGAATAGTTCCAAAGATGCCAGGCATTTCGTGCATGCTTGCATGCACAATTGATTGTCGAATAAGGAAATCTTGAACTGAATCAAATGAAGTCTTGTAAAATTGTTATTTTGTTGGATACCCAGATGGTATGACCTTTGTGCCATAGGTTCCGGGTTCAAATCCCGGTGAAGGTATGGATGCTTATAAATGTATAGTGCATGTACGGAGTTGGGCACTCTAAATATTCGTCAAGCCGAAAGTATTTTCAAATGATTGGTGGAAGAGAGAGAGGTTTGATCCCTTAATCAACCCCCAGGGTATTCTCCTTCAAAACTGGAGTGGAATGAAACCAAAACGTACTCACTCCTGCATAGTGCTCAAATCTGCGGTTAAAACAGAAGTAAAACCAGCTCCTTTTCATGATGATAATCTTTGTGTGTCACATGCAGTTTCTAAAACTTTTAAATTTCAAAGATTTCTAAAAATTGGACAAATGATTTCTAAAACACACAAAATAAATCTGTTTTCATGTTTTTAAACGTGACATTTATGCATTTTTATGTATTTAACCAGCTTCTTGTAACGACAAATGGTATGCACATCTGAATAATCTGTAAGTACCTTTCATTCAGAAACTTTTGAATATTTAAGCTTAAAAATACCCACACACTGTGCAACAAATGCACTCTGTGCAATAAACATTTATATTTATACAGAAGGTCGATTTTTCAAATATAATGTTTAGTTTTTTTCAAAAACAAACTTTTACTTATCAACATAGAATTTATTCAAAGTTGTCACTTTTTGTCACGACATGTGCTCTTTAGCTAAATGTTTTTGTAGTATTACAAAAATATCACTTCAGTATGCACAAGTATATATATGGAATATATAATGTAAACTTGCAGGGTTTTCACATGCAGTAAATTTAGAACAATTTGCTTTTGTAAACACGATTTTAAAAGTATATATATATATATATATATATATATACTACCTATATTAAATCCTTTTTCATTTATTTCTTTTTGGATTATGAAAAAAATGTATATATTATTTTCATTAGACTATTCATATCGAGACATCTTATGACACATTTACAACATATTCATCAGGGATGTATTAGGTTATTCAATCTATTGCCTATTTTTGATGCTCTTTTTAAATTTTGACGTATTATATTTGCACGGCATTTTTGAATTCTAATTAAATAAGCTACATCCTAAACAGTTCTTCAATGAATAGATTTTTCTTTCAAAGAAAACTAACATTCAAATGGAATTTTTTTCTTTTATTATTGTTCGATTAGCAAATACTTTCATTAAATTCTACGAAAGTATGCAAACTTCCCTCCCAAAACAAATAACTAGTTGTACCTACAGCTTGTCAACTGTTAATTGCGTATGAATAAATAAAGCTATTTGAGGCTTTGGAAGGTTTAAAAGGAAGGTGTTTACTTTATCCGTCAATGTTGATGTGGCACAAATCTGATTACTTTTTAAAAGTCATCTTGATATATTTCTAACTCATAAAATATAGCAATTATTTTATATCACTGTAAAGGTCCTGAATTGGAGATTTTAGAAATCTCAAAAAAACCCCGATAATCTGAAAATACTTAGTTTACGGATTGCATTTAATAGATGCTTAATAAAATTTAGCGATCCGAGAAGGCGGCATCGAAATGATCAACCCCAATCCATCACAATTTAAATTATCATCCAAATACCTGGTGTAAATACCTTCGAAACAATCTGGAACGTACCTTCATGTAGAAACTACGTTTCATTACAATTGACAGTCGAAATATCTTGCAGAAATTATGGTAAAATCTCTTTAAGAAAAATACGATAATATGAGCCAAACAGCCACTTTGGTAGGAGATAGGGACCTACTCTCATCACCATAAAAATTTGCGCACCAAGAAACAGTCGTCAAAATGAAATGACATTTTACCTATGTAAGTACTACTTTGATATAAACAAGTGATTAGAAAATCAAAGAAAGGTGATCATTTATTCCAGAAAAAAAGTACAAATTGACGGACTTGCATCAAAGTACTCTGTTGGACACTTCTAGCGCAAATGCACGATGCGATACGAGCGGGCATTGATGGATACAAGTTCTTTATAATGTGCTGGAGCATATCGTTTCACAATTGCTGTAAACTTGTCTCTGGTTCCATAAAACTTGTAGGCTGTCCAATTAGCCGTCTCAAGTGATCCCAGATATGATAGAATAGTAACAAATCTGGGGATCTAAATGTTCAGAGAATGGTAGTAATGTTGCGGAGAAAGTCTTGTGACATCCCTGCTGGGTGTGGCTGAGTATTGTCTTGTTTAAAATGGACTCCTGGAAGCCCAGTTATGAGTAGCAACCCATATGGCTGAAGGATGTCATGGACGTACCATTGAGCTGTCATTGTGCCATGGAGATTTTTCCATGGGTATCTTGTATAGTAAGCAATGGCACCCCATACCATCACGCCAGCTATGGAAGCTGTGCGTCGCTGTAAAATGAGGGCAGAATTGAGGTGTTTACCACGGGGTCTCCATACGCGAACACGATTTTCATCACTGCTGAAATTGAATCTAAATTCCGTCACTGAAGAAGACCTGGTTATATTCCGTTGCAGTTCAAGCAAGATGTGCGCGACACCACGCCAAACAAAGACGTTGATTGGGGGGGTGTCATTGGCAGCGTACGTAATGGACCTCATGATACCAGATGTCTTTGAGCAAGACACCTTCGATGGTTCGAAAATACACAGGCAACCGTTGTAAAAGTGCTGCCTGTGTCTGGACAGAGGTCAATGAGGCTCTACGCGTGCGTGTCGTATGACGTGACGGTTATCTCAAGTATTGATCTCTCGAATATCTGCCGAGCCTGGTTAACGCGTAACAGACCACTCTTATCTACTGGTCCCATTACGCCCACTCAGTCAAATCAGAATGACCTGCTTGATGAACTGTCCACCCGGTTTACATCATCCCTATTATTCCTCCTCTCTCAAACTATGACAGCTGCACATATTGTCTATGGTGGAGGCGTATTGGCATGCTTCCCTCACCGTTTCTCTTGCAAGACTCAAACAAGCTCTGCTTACCTGTTTCATACTACAAGGAGAACGAAGTTCAATGCTCTCTAGTGGCATTGCACAATCCCACTGCATTTCTAATCATTTGCAAATCTGCCCGACATTTATCTTTATGCCAAGTTTTAATACGATCCCACAATTATTTCTTGATGCGCAAATATTAATGACAATGAGTGTATTCGGAAATCATTAACAATACCTGCCCGCATATACACAAAGAAGCGATTTTTGGTCTGTGGGTGGACGGAAAGATTATCTGTTGCCTACACATGAGTGTTGTGTACATTAAAACCTTTTTCCTGTGTAATTCTGTATGTGTCACATAAGAAGTTCTCAGACTGTTGAACCTCTTAAGTTGTGACGGGCTCATCACGTTTTCAACTAAATACTCCTCTTAGGTTCTTTGGGGCCAAAAGGGCAAATTATTTCCAACCAATTCCAGAAGCGAAGCGTGATTATGCAAATTAAGAACCCTTTAAATAGCAGAAGTTTAGCGTAAGTAGGGTGGCTACCGGAAGTGATTGCACGAGGTCCATGTGTTAAAGTAAGAGAAGTTATCTGACAACCAAGAGCTAATCTATTCTTGCCAGAGCGTTCAAGTCAAGGTGAATACACGAAGTAAACCCCAACGTCATTTAGGATTCGAGTGAGTTACTGCTTACCTAGAATATAGAGGTAGGATTGTTCAAATTAATACTAGGAACTGTGTATTGACTGAGATTAGGGGTAGGCGGTAATGTTAGGAATAGTGATTAGGGTCACACTTATTTGGTAGTACGTATTGTGTGTTTCTTCACCTCAGATCCGCTAAGTTAAAATATTAATATCCTTCTTGTATATTGTTTAAGTTAAGATCTTAATAAAGCTATATTAAGATTATGGCGACGCCTGGTTCCTTGTTCACTCCACACCTCTAGGTCACGAGGAAAACGTCGAAGTAGGGCATCACCCACGAACCTTACAAAGTGAGGAATAATTCTCAGGGGGCATGGTAATTCTTGACAAAAAGTTATTTCTGATGAGTATTTTCAAAAAGGGTTCTTTATTATAAAATTATTTGTAGTTGCCGTGTCCTTCCCGGATTGGAAGGAATGAATGCTGGCAGAGCCTGTGAGACTTTTTGAACTTCTTTACGTTAAATGGAGACACCACCGATCTCCACCTCCCAAATTTAGGCATGGAACTGGAGGGGAGGGAAACATTCTCCAGACCCTTGCACTGGTGGTTTCAGCTGCAACCACCCACAAGATTTTTGGACTCACTGATTTAACGTGCAAGTACTTTGTGTGTACTTGGAGGGTATTTGGGGATATTGGGCATCGAACCCAGGCCTCCAGGTCTGATGTCCTATACTCTAACCACTAGGATACCCACTGCCGGAATAAAATTATTTCTAAGGACAATATCTCAAACACTTGGATGAAAATTCTGTAAGGATATTTAAGTAGATACGGCGATTAATTTATCTGGAAAAAAAGTATGGATGAAATATATGGAAACCAAGGAATTGAGATCAGTGAGGCCGAGAAATTAGGATTACTCACCTCAAATATATTTTTGTTTTTACTTTAGTGCTAATAATAATTTCGGTATGTGGGGAAAGACTAATAGTTCTTTGGAAAAGTTAGTAATGTGTAAGTAAAAAAGAAAATAAAACAAATTCATTGTAGAACTTTTTCTTTAAGGATTTGCCTAAGAAGATTTCATTGCATTTGTGCGTTCATATGAATATAAGTTGGAATTTGCTTTAAAAAAACAAAAACTCACAAAATAAACGGGATATTTTAGATTTATTTAAAAATAAATTCAATAATTTACTGTGGTGTTTCTTGTTTGTTAGAAGCATGTTCTAATTCCATTTTTCGTTGAAAGAAACTCTGTTAATGCCGTATGATATCGAAAAAACGTCATGATTTCAAATTTGGATTCTACGAAATACTATCTCATACTACAATGGAGAATCTTTAGCAGGCTAAATCGAAATGATCTTAGAGCCTAGAAAAGACTGTTTTATTTGGAATTAATTTCGTTTTAGATTCGAGGACTTTTGGGGACAAATCTCGCTCTTTCAAACTCTTGTTATATTATGGAATGATATCCCAACTGATTCCTGACTCTTACAGTTTCCACGAGCTCAATTTGAAATCTCGTTTCCTATGATAGCCCTATGATTCCTAAGCGTAATAAAGACTTGAATTCATAACTCAAGATGCCCATTGTTTGTTTCAACACTTGCAATTGTAACTATGGTCCTCAAGGTCTCAGATCTATTGTGGAAATAGATTCAAACTAAGTACAAAATTGTTCATATGATTACAATTTGAAATAAAGAATCCAAATACAGTTGTTATTACAGAGCAACCTTCGATCATTTCCTTTTCACTAAATGTACTCCCGTTCAATAATTTGCTGAGTATAATATAAAATGAAAATATCTCTCTCTCATTATCATTTATAGTTATTAATTTCGATAACTTTTTCTTAGCAGAAAGTAGGTACACAAATATCTACTCTAAGAATTTTTTCTCTTGTGTTTCAGGTTGATTCAATGATAGAGACGATAGGATATCCAGAATTTATAGTGTATCCTGATGAAATGGATGAATCTTATGAAGAAGTAAGTAGAAGTACTTTAACGTCATTATATATATATATTTCTAATTTCTCAAAATCGGTAATGATATAGTGTTACATAATGCTCATTTCGTGTATTAATGGAAACGAATACAGTGGAACCTGTTTTTGTGCGGTCCTTTTTTATGCGATTTTAATTTTTTGCGTTCTTTTTTATGCGGTGTATTAATTTCAACGGCCACTGTAATATTTTCTATGAATATGCATACAAACACTTCGTTACGCTGTGTTAATTGTTTATAAACAATCTCTCGACCATGCACGTTCGATTGCTTTCTCTCAACGCACTAGCAACACGCACTTGATTTAAGACAAAACTTTCAATGACATTGATATTATGAATAATTTGAACACACACGAAAATAATCAGATACTTTCAGAGTAGATAAAATGTATGCATTGATCCAGCTTTCCAACAAATGAGTAAAGCATTTTCTTAAAATACGCCCATGGACAAAAACATTAGCACCCCAAGAAGTAGTCGTCAAAATAAAACGAAATTTTACATACGTAATGACTACTTTGATATAAGTAAATGATTAGGCAATCAAAGAAAAGAGATCATTTATTCCAAAGAAAAAGGAAAAAGAACGGAGGATTTAATACCTTGTTGAATGCCCTCTAGTGCAAATGCACGATGCGATACGATCGGGCATTGAGGCAAACAAGTTCTGTATGATGTCTTGAAACATTTTTCGTTCCATATTTGCTGTAGCCCTGCCTCTAGTTCTTTCAAACTCGTGGGATGCCCAAATTGCCATCCCAAATGATCCCAGATATGCTCGATTGGAGATAAACCAGGGGATTGGGAAGGTCAAGAAAGGGTAGTAAAAGTGCAGAGACGGTCTTGTGACACCCTTGTTGTCTGAGGCCGAGCATTGTCTTGTTGAAAAATGGATCCTGTGAGTCATTACATGACTGGCAACACATGTGGTTGCAGGATGTCATGGACCAACCGCTGGGCTGTCATGGTGCCGCGGATCAATAATAGGGCTGACCGTGTATTGTAGGCAATGTCACCCCTTACCATCACACTAGCTGTGGGAGGTGTGTCGCTGTAAAAAAAAAGTAAGATTGAGGCGTTAACCACGGTGTGTCCACACAGGAACACGATTGTCATCTCTGCTGAGATTGAATCTGGACTCGTCGCTAAAGACGACCTGGTTCCATTCCGCTGCAGTCTGGTTTCCTTATGCGTGGCACCACTCCAAACGGTAGCATCGATGGATGGGCATCAAGGGTAACACAGGTAATAGGCGCTGTGATCCCAAATGTCCTTCAGCTAGACGCGTATTATGGTTTGAGAAGACACAGGGGTGCCTAATGAAGGTGCTACCTATGCCTGGATGGAGGTCGATGAAGCAGTTGGCTGTATGCAGGAATTTCTTAAGATGTGGCGGTCTTCTCGACGACTGGCATTTCGATGGCGTCCTGAGCCTGGTCTTCGTGTAAATGACATCTTTCGGATCCGCTGGTCACAACACCTCCTCACAACACAAATCAGAGCGGCCTAATTGACGAGCTACTAGCCTATCTGACCACCCAGTTTCCATCATGCCGATGATTATCCCCCTCTCAATTTGCGACAACTGCTCATATTGTCTTCGAAAACTGCGGAACGGTATGTCTACCACAGCTCTTTCTTTGCAAACGATTCAGCTCACTCAAACAAGCTTTGGTTACTTGTTTTATACTCAACGGAAAACGACGTTAAACGCCCTCTACCTGTTATACGTAATGCGCAATCACGCTGCTTTTCTAATAATTTGCATATCTCCCCGACATGTTTCTTCATGCCAAGTTTTGTAACGATCCCGCAATTATTTCTTGATGCGCTAATTTTTTTGTCCATGAGTGTATATATTCCCGGGCTGGGCAATGTCGACTCAGCCTTTAATCTCTACTTCAGCGTATTTATGGAGTTTTCGTATACTTTTTTGTGGTTTCTTTTTATGCGGTCTCTATCTACGGCACAAAAACATTTTTTACCGGGATCATAAAACCCTGCTTTGATTCAGTAGAAGTTTACGCACATTATAATTTAAACTCCATAGTGCGGCATTATATATGAAAGAATTCATTATAAAATATTCCTAATAAATATAAATCAGGATAAAATTAAGAGTTTTAAGCAGTTTTTTGTATAATATAGTTTTTTCCACGTCCATGAAAGAATTTTTGTAATACTTCACACAATTGGGGAAATTTCTTTGAATTCCATTCAAGAAGGACCCATCTTCCAGAGTCCCTAACTGAACTCTGGAATACATAAGGTTATTTTTTTGAACTATCACTATTCAGAGCAACTGGTGCCCAATTTAAATATCGAAATGACACCAAACTTGGTATAGAAACTAATGACGACATAGAAAGCAGTATTCTGTGAAAAAAAAAAATAGTTACAAAAATCGTCAGTAGAGTATTGACGGCTCTGTAGTTGCTTTCTAAACCGAGGCTCAGCATAAAACACGGGTATGAAAGCTAGATCCAAATTTGTGCTTTCATATGCGATAGCCATTTGGGCTATGAAAACATGTAGACAGCTCCGAAGGATATTCTGAGCTAAAGTGCACTAGTTCAAGTAAATATACAAATCACATTAACCAGATCGCGTATTAATGATAAAGTTATGTCTTAATACTCTACAGCTCCAAGTGAGCGTGGCACCCTACAGAAGCTACCGGAAGGGCTTCATCTTTTAATACATTAAAAGCAGCATTTCTCAAACTGTGTGGTACACCTCACTAAGGGGACGTGATAACTCTACGAAGAAGCAAAAGCATATAAAAATGAAAAAAATAATTTACTGAAATGAAGTAAAACAAAATACTTTCTGATAGGAAAAAATACACATTTGCTCTCATATACCATAAACTCTAGAGTATAACGCACACCTATACATTACAGCTCCATTTTTTTAATCTTTATATGTAAAAATTATCTTTCACAGTGCTTGTCCGCGATGAACTCCGAACCTACTCAACCGATTTTAATATAATTTTGCATATTGCGTGTCAATTCGTCCAACTTAAAATGCGGGATAGTTTTTATTTCAATTAATAACGTCAGAATTTTTTTTATTGCCGAGAATATGAAGAATCCGGAAAACGGGAAAATTAGCAAAATGTCGCAATGCATGTGTGTCTGCAGAAGTGGATTACGTTGACCAAGAAGCACGAAAAGTGAGTGCCTAGAGTATTTCGGGGCGTGGAATCTCCGAATTTCGAATCGCTTTTCATTAATTCCCCGTAACTTTACCAGATAATACTGGTCAACTGTATTTTAGGCACACCTTGGCAGGAGATTTCCTTAAAAGTTTTGGAGTGTGAAAACTCGGTCCCTCACGTGTTTCAAAAAGGAAAATCCGAATCGGATATCCTATCTGAGAAATTACCGTATAATTCCGGAGACTGTCTACTGCACGAATCATGGCAGGCACTTACCCTAAAAGTCCTAGAGCGGAAAAAGTGCGTTACTTGTGTATTTCAGAATAGTGAACTAGAATCCAAAATTAAATTTTAGAAATTCCCATATCTTTGCTGAATAATGCCGGCGAACGTATATTACGCAAACCATGGCAAGCGCTTTTCCTAAAAGAGTGGTAAAAGTGCGTTTCGGGTATTGAACGAGAATCCTAAAACGAATTATAGAAATTTCTGTAACTTTGCTGGATAATGCTAGACGATCTTAATGCACTCTTTCAGGGACTGAATTTGCAGGCTCAGGGACACTGAAAGTAGTCTTCGGCTGAGTCTAGGGCCGGGAAACGAGATCTGATATCAGGTTTCAGAAACTCCCGTAAATTTTCCGGATATTATCAGAATTAGGTGGAAAGGCTTTGCATTCCAGTCCCGAGTACGGATTTTCATTCCCTTTAGCAACTGAGATTGCAAGCACTGGGGTACCAAAGGTCAGTCCCGTGTGCATTTTGCGGTGTGGAATGAGAATCTGAAATCGAATTTTAGGAGTTCCGATAACTTTGCTGGATAATGCTGGACGGTGTAATATTCGCTGACCTAATTTTCAGACGTAGAGACGCAAAAAGTATGTCGTAGATGTATTTCGGGACTGCTGATCCAAATATTCCCATCAAATTCAAGAAAATACCATAACTATGTCAAACAATGCCAGCCGATCGCATTTTACTCAAACCATGGCAGGGACTTACCTTAAAATTCTTGGGGTGTGTGTGAAAGATAATTACCTGGTATTTTTCTGGGTGGGGTACAAACATCTGAAATTGGGTTTTAGAAACTCCCGTACCTTTGCTGGATAATGCCGGAGAACTATAATACCTACAGGGATTGAACTTGCTGGAGTAGATGCGCCAAAAAATAGTACTAGGTGCATCTCGGGGTGGGGAACGATAATCTGGATTCGGATTTCATAAACTCCCGGAACTTTGCTGGATAGTGCCGGAATGAGATCGAATGGCTTTGCGTCCGGTTTTTCATCTCCTATAGATGCTAAACTTGCAGACTCAGCCTACCAAAAATACGATTGCAATAGAATATTGCATTGACGATTGCATTTTCAGGCATTGTAATTTTCTTACATGGTGAACAAACTGCACATTCCACATTCAAATTGCCACTAGACATTCATAAGAAACCAGATGCAATATGTACCATTTTAAAAAACGCGGATTGACTATGGTATTGCAAAGGAGTTCAATCATTATCAGATGAGTGTACCATTGCCCATAAAAGGTAACTCGATGCATTTTATAGAGCTTAGCCAGATTTAAGCGGCAACGAAAAAATATTCGGTGGTGCTGCCCTTCTACCGTGTGGTGATTTTCGACAGGCATTGTCTGGCATTTCTCGCACTCTTTGCGCACAAGATTAACGCATGTTTAAAGTAATCGTTTTTATAACGCGATTTCGAAACACTTCGATCGACCATAAACACAATTACAAGTTGCCGAATACAATTGCAAGTTGATCGATAGGGGATAATATTTTCCAAATAACTGCTGGATATTGGTAACGACGAAGTAAAACTGCATCCTAATACATAATGCATCAAATAGCCAGACAATTTCTGTACTATTGTTGAGACGAAAAAGGAACTCATTGAGAGTGTCTTCCCGGATATACAGCCTAATTACCTAGATAATTATTGGCTTTGTAAGACTTTACTTCATCAGAAGAAATGTTGATAGTGACAAAATAAACTTCCACATTTAGAGTAACTTCCAGTTGATCCAATGCATTTTAAACAATCAACACTATTGTTGATGAAAACAAAACCGTAAATTTTCCAAATGAGTTCTTGAGTTCTCTGAATATATGATGAATGGCATCATAAAATTCGTTTAGTTTTCACGATGACCTTAAATAAATCTCAAAGCCAAACATTGTCCATTTCATTCTTGGACTTAGAAAATCCATGTTTCTCTAATGGTCAACTAAATGTTGCATGCTCACGCGTGGTGAAACCGCCGAATCTAAACTCCTGTTTGTGAAAATTGCAACACCATGAAGGAAGCATCATAGTTGTGTGAATGAAATTTAATACACAGTTGAGTGGTAATGATACAAATTAATGATTACATTTTCAAACCAAACAAAAAATTAGAAGAGATAGAAATTAGTATTTTGTGTGGCCACCGCGCGTCACAATAAGAGCTGCTACACGACGCGGCGTGGAGTTAAACAAACTTTGAATATCTGCCTCCGGAAGAGTATTCCATATTGTTTGTATGCGCAACCAAAGTTTGTCTGTAGAAGCAACAGGACGAAGATCACGAGCGAGACGCCGCCCAACGATATCCCACACATGTTCAATAGGTGACATATCCGGCGAATACGCAGGCCAAGGAAGAAGCTGTACCTGCTGCGAATCAAGGTAGGATTTGACAGTCTTGGCGACATGTGGACGGGCATTATCCTGCTGGAATACAGCCCCTGGCAATCCTTGCAGGAAAGGAATAGCTTGGGACTGTAAAACTTCGTTTATGTATCGGGTACTGTTCAAATTGCCCACAATTTGTAGCAATTGTGATCGTCCATGATATGCTATGGCACCCCAGACCATAACTCCGGGTGTTCGTCCACTGTGGCGTTCGATAATGCACTCCGGAATGTGCCGTTCACCGGCATAGCACCTGACACGAATTCGATCATCATGGTGCCACAAATTGAAGCGAGATTCGTCAGAAAAGACGACCTGCTGCCAATCAGCACGCCAGCTCCTATGCACATTGGCCCATTGTAGCCGCAAGCGGCGATGGTTTTGCGTGAGAGGAATCCTGTATAAAGGAATCCTTGCACGCAGCCCACGCTGCAGCAGACGTCTCCGAATTGATGAAGCACACAATGAAACACCTGTAGCTGTTGACCACTGTGCTGCCAATTGTCTGGAAGAAGCTGTGCGGTCCGTCTGAGCCATTCGTACCAGGCGTCTGTCATCGCGAGCTGACGTCACATTTCGGGTCCACTCCCGGATTTCCGAGCTGTCCCACCCTCGTCCGTCCACTGCTTCGAAACACGCACGAATGTGCTGCTGTTACGCTGCACACGAGCGGCTACTGCACGATAAGACAATCCAGCTTCACGAAGGCCGACGATTCTGCCCTGTTCAAACTCCGAAATTTGCTCAAATTTCGCTCCCTTTCGTCGACGAGGCATAGTAAAGATTCAGTTAACGTTTACACTAGCATCTAACCACAGATAATCCTACACGCCTCGCTACAGCAGTCTATTTATATTCGGTTTGATCCGCCCTTCAGAGGGCGCTGCTCAGCATATGCATGCGCTACCGGTCTGCAATTCTAATCATTTGCATATCCTGCTCTACTTTACATTTCCTGAAAATTTCAGCTCACTCCCGTAGGTCCTTCGTGGTGTTGCAATTTTCACAAACAGGAGTATATTTGAGTTTTTCAAAAACGGGTTTCCGAAAAATACTGCGCAACGATTAGCGTTTAATTATATTAAACATTTACTGTTTTATTTTAAAATGATAAAACTAATATTAAAAATTAATAAAAAATCAATGTTATTCACCTCATTTATAAAATTAAATCTTCATGTGTTGTAACTTAATAACTTCGTAAGTATTTCATTTAATATACTTTATTCAAATAGGAGAAAGATAAAATACAAAATTAAAAACATTATGTTGTTTTATATATATATGCTTAATTTCAACTCTCTCCGAAATTATAAACAACGATTAATTTGACTGCAATGAATGGCTTAGAATAATATGCAATCAGCTTATTAAAACAAAGTCACATCAACGCGTGGTCCGGTCAGCTAGTTTCTAGGTATATCCACCGTATAACGCGCAACCTTTTCTTTACAATGCGGTCTGAAATGTTAACATACAATGTTCTTATATGTTTTGAAGTCAATTATTCGAAGTATTATCCCACACTATTGAAAAAAGTGTACCGCAAGAACTACAAGTGTTTTAGAACTAATTTCTTTCAAATGAACGCTTTTTCGATGTTATTTTTAAACTATTGTTTTTATATGCGGCGTATAACACGCACCCTTAAATTTCGATTTTAATTTTCTTGTTAAAAGTGCGCGTTACTCGCCAGATCTTTCGGTAATTACTTCGGTAAATACTCTGGCAATATTATCTTATCAAAAAATAAAAGCTTCCACTTCAATACGCACATTACTACCTCTGATCCTGCAACCAAACAAAAAACACATTTTGTTTCATTTGTTGTAATCCCACGATCAGAGATTTTTTTTATTTCATTTTAAACATAAAAAAACTCTTTATGTTAAACACTAAAACCCAAACCCAGAATCTAACATAATTCTAGCTGAATAAAAAATTCATCACTGTTATTATTACTGCAATACTGTACATTAGTTGTAGAAAGAAAAGAAAGACTTAATTCTTTTTTCACCCAGGCAGCAGAATACTTTTCTCTGATCATCTGTTGACCTTCAAATATCCTGGTGTGGCCTCGATAGCAGAGTGGTCAAGGTATCGGATCGTGGCTGGCCTTGTCATGAGCTCAAACCCAGTACCACTAAGGACCCGCCGTGTAGGTGAAGGATGCACGTTTAATCTGTCGAGATCTCAAACGTCCTCCCGTTGGTGTGGTGGGTAGTTAGGAGAGGGGGTACCAGCTCACAGGCGTCGTCCACGTCAATTGGCCATGGTTCAAAATTGCGTGGTCCGTCACCAAAAGCCCTCAGTAGCTGAACAGTGTGACGTTAATATTCACTAACTCACTCAATCGAATAATCTGGTATGTGGTTAGTTCCATCCCCTGTCTTATGTGTTTATTTTTGAAGTGATAATTTCTATTTGCACGTTTTGCCGGAGAGTGAACATGAATGAACGACACTCTCGGGAATGTAATGCTAATTAGGCTTTTTTCGTCTTTAGTCGGACCTACACACCCTTAAAAAGGAAAGGAGGGACGTATCCCCCACCACTCTGAAACCGGTAGTTTGTCCCCTCCCCCACCAATAAAAGGAAAGTTCCTAGCTTCGATCTAAGTGGGGCTCGCCGCCCCCTCAACTCCATCTAGGGCAGAAGAGGCCAACCGAAAAGACCTAGTGGCCCACTTCGGAAAAATTTTAAATCACGCGGGCCGCATATAAAAACACACATCTTTATATTAGATTTGGATCCATTACAAAAGATTTCTTGGAGTGAAAATTTGAAACAGGCTGATATATTATTGTTCTCATTATTTTTCATGTATACAAACATAGATAATATAATAATAATAATGCAATAGTCAAATAATGTTTAATTTATTTAATTAGTGAGATATCTGTTTCTCAACTCTTTCACTTAGTTTTTTCAAGTCAATTTCAATGCATGTATAACCGCGTATCGTAATTGATGTTACAGATTTTCGTGCGTTTGAGCACGATTTATGTTTGATAAATTTTATTTAGAAAAAAGAAAGAGATTCGCAGTAACAGAGGCAGCGTGATAAAACAAAAACAATTATGGGATTTAATTTTTACAGGAAAAAACACACTTTTAAACAAAAAATATTGTAGAAAATAGTCGAATTTAGTAAAGTAGTAAAAAATCTCGCAGACCGCAAAATTATTCAAAGCTGGCCGCGGGTTGGACACCCCTGTTCTAGAGGAATAAATGCGAGATTATTTTTAATCCTAGTTGAAGTAGAAATAGGAAACGTAATATTTTTTTAAAAAATAGGCTTAAAGAGAAAAAGAAGTCCTACACTAAAATGAAACATGAAATGAAGAAAAAGGCCAAATTTTTATAGAACTAAGTAAATAGTACTATTATCATTAAGAATATTGCAGTGATCTTAAGAATAAAAATCTATTTTTGTAAGCAAATCGGAATAGCAATGAACAAATAGTTCTATTAATCACATACTTAAATGTACTTTGAGGCTAAAAAGAAAATTAAAACAATTTAAAATTTAAAATGACAAAATTAAGTATACAGGTATTAAGAAAAAGTTAAATTAAAAAAATTTAAGTACAAGAAAACTAAATATAATTAAGAGGACTCACCTTGTAGTAGCACCAGATATATTTGTACAAATCTGCCATACAATGACAAAAGAGCTAGTATAAGCTAGAGATTATGATATTTAAATCTTCTGATTAAATCCATTTTTAAAGGTTTTGAGCAAGAATCCTCTCTTCTCAATCAACTACCTGTCTTACTATCCATTTGCTTAAATTAATTCATGGGTAGAATTAAATATTGTTAAATTACAATCAAAATTCACAAAGCCGGATCGGGTCATCTGAAAAAATTACCTATGATTTTAAGTGGGAATATTAAAGAAGAGTTTTCAAAAGACAAATCAAAACCTTTAATTCATTTTTTTAAATCAAAATTCAATTTAATTGTGTCAAATGATCCAAATGAAGCACGAGGAAGTACGGAATAACGCTTGACGATGTTTTTTTATAGATATTTATATAAAATTTTGAATCTAAAGCATAGGTTCCCAAACTTTCTTGTTTCATAGACTCCTTGCGATGTTTTTCGGTTTCAGTTAGTCTCCTGCTTAACTAATATTGAATTTTTGCAAATTTATCAACTTAAATATCTTTTTGACAGCATGTGTGTGTACTACTACTTATTTTAAAAGAAATTTCTAACAGTAAGGAAGCACAGCGTTTATAACTTAAGGGGCACATGTTAATTAATTAAGCTAAAACTAAATTAATAAATTAAATAACTGAATAACAAACAAATGCTTTTAATGAAAGGGATAATCTTTCTTTCGGAGAGGGTGATGCTCATCGATGTAATCTCGCACATTGCCGACTAACGTGGTGGTGCACCATCCAATTGGAGAATGAAGTTATCAATGTCAACTTGCGACTGTGGCATCAACCAAAAAGTAAGCATATCGAAAAAACCCGTAATAGTTTGCTAAATTCAAAAAGAAAAAAGCGTTTTCACTGCAGACACTGTCATTTTGACTCACAAGTCACGTGACACGTATGTGTTAGTCTACGTCACTTCCGTCAGAGTCTAAACACAAATTTAATAGTACATCTACTTTACGGTTCACTAGGGTTGTGCGTGTATTTCACTGTTATCTTTTAACAGCAACTGGAAAGTGTATACTGCTTTATGGATTACCCTGCATTTTTTTAAATATAATATTTTCATGACAAAACAAACAAATTGTTGATCCATGTTTGTTTTTCTCTACGAAATAGTCAGGATCCTAATCGTCTTGAAACGACTTACACTGACATAAAAAATCCTAATACCAAGAAAAAAAATATTGTGGAGTAATGAAATTTGAACAATGAAATTGTCTAGTCAACATATTTAATTGATTAAATTTTAAATTCAGGTTAGAAAATAAAGGTTAGGTTCAAGAAAATTAGGTTAATTAGGAAAATTCAAATTAGGTTCAAGAAAATACATTTCAAATGTGAAATGCTGTTACATTAATAGCAGGTGTAACCTCTAGAGTTTTGAATGCAAGCTTGCAGGCATGCATGCATTTTGTCATATAGGTGCCGAATGTCAATTTGTGGTGTGAAGTTCCATGCTTTTTCTACTTGTGTCAATACTGGGATTGTCAATGCTGGCTGCGGATGATGTTGACGTGGTCGTTTAATGATATCCCATACATGCTCGTTTGGCAACAGATGTGGTGATCTCTTGGCTAAGGTAATATGTTAACTCTCTATAGAGCACATTGAGGTACGAAGGCGGTTCGAGAGAGAGTGTTATCCTGTCAGAAAACTTCCCTTTGAATGCAGTACTATAAGTTGAATTATCACACTAACATAGAAATTTGCAGTCAGTGTGTTTGGGATAACCACGGGAGTTCTCCTGCTATCATAGGAAAGTGCTGCTCAGACTATGACTCCAGCTGTAGGTCCAATGTGTCTAGGCCGCAGACAGTTTGGTAACAAGTGATCCCCCGACCTTCTTCTGACCAACACATGGCCGTCACTGGCCCCAAGGCAGAACCTGCTTTCATCAGAAAACACAACAGATCTCCACTCCGTCCTTGAATGAGCTCTGGCTTGACACTACTGGCGTCAAGAACGGCAATGGTTTTGAGTCAGTGGAATACAAGCTACTGTGTGTGTGTGAGTGCCTGGATCGGAGTTGCCCTAGAAGTAACCGATTTCTAACTGTTTGTTGTGTCACTGGGGTACCAACTGCAGCTCAAATTTCTTCTGCATACGCAATACGATGCACAACAGCCGTATGCCGAATACGGTGGTCTTCCCTCTCAGTAATGCAACGTGGCCGCTTGGAACCTGCTCTTCTTGAGGCAGTACCATCTCTTGGCTACTGCTCTCAACAAACATGCGCACGGGATACATTCCAGACATGTCTTTCTGCAATATCGTAGAAAGAAAATCCACCTTTTCGCAGCCGTAATACACGACCTCTTTCAAACTCGGTGAGTTGTTGATAATCATTTCTCCGTCCTTTTTAAGGCATTCATCACTAACATCGACACCTTACGTCAAACTTCCCAGACAAATAACTCTCACGAACTTTGCAATACGCATTTAAAATAACCCTGATTAGTGCAAGTTCTGAGTGGCGCTACTAGCTCAACACTAAAGCGTGAAATCTGAATCGATGTCATCTTTCAGATGCATAAACATGCCTACCGAATTTCGGTTACCTAACACAAATCTTCCTGGATGTTCGGATTCTTTTATTTTTGTCAGTGCCTATTTTTTTAATATTTTTTGCTTGTGGAAGACATGAAGGGTGTTTAAAAATTAGTTAAATTCAAAAAACTCTCCACTGTTATTTGTTATCCTTTACTTTTAAAATTACAAAAAGAAATAAACGGTTATCTCGCCATTTATACCAGCACGACATTGATATAAAAATTAAAATATTTGATTGCTCGATTAATAGAATTTATCGCTGAATTTTAAACGCATTGCTCCTATATAATTGATTTTGTCACTGCAACGGGCCATGACTGGACCACTCAGAAAGGGCTGATTGGCGACAAGTGGCCCGCGGGCCACAGTTTGAGCATCACTGGTTTAAACAGTCACACTTTCAATAAACGCTTATTCATAGTCTCAATTAAGAAATATTGACTTAGATACTTAACGATTTTTCATTATTAACGGCACTAAAGAGCCAAAACGTTATAAACACTTACTCAATAACGCTTTGTGACACCTTTGGTCAAAAAAGCAGCTGCGGCTCTTTTTCGCATGTTGCCGCATGTTCATGGTAGATGTCAGGTGTACCAAATATCTAAGCCGAGGTTACACAAAATTGAGATATTTCCAACATGGATGTATTTGATCTCTAATTTCCCTTTCTATGGAACCCAAAGTGTGCTCTATTGGATTAAGATTCAAGAAATTAGATGACCAACATATTAATTAGAATTGATTATTATGCTCCTCGAAACACTATAACACAATTCGTGCCTTGCAACTTGGGGCGTTGGCCTTCAAGAAAATTCGAATTCCATTTGGGAAAACAGAGGTAACTGATCCGCAACTATACTCAAATAGTCAACGACTTTCATCGTGTGCTCTACTACAACTAAAGGTTCCAGAGCCTACACAGAATATTCTTGAAAACATAATACTGCCACCTTATATAGCCTGTTGTACGTAGAGAAAACAATTGCTCATTTGGAAGACGGTGCACCCTGACACCATCATTGACATGAATGGAAATCATGGTTTATCTGACCTGGCCACTCTCTTTTACTTATCCATGGTCCAATATTTCGATGTTCTTAGGCCCACTGTAGATGTTGTTGACAATAACGCTTTTAAAACGTTTCGGACGTTTGCTGGGCAGTCCAACAGTTACGTAACTGTACAGTTGGTTATATTCAACAGTTCCGTAACTGTGCGTCCCGAAATACTTGCATTTGGAATTGTTTTGGGTTGTCAACAGACCCACTGCTTGTCGTTGATTTTTATTTATAAAGCTGGGCAGTCTCCGATGTTTTTTCTTTGATTATGCGTGGACGTCCAATAGCTTGGCGCTAACTGCTGGTTTCACCATCATTTATCCATTTTGCACAAATACTAAAAATGGTAGATCCTACGCAACCTACCTGCAGTTTTGGAGTTACTAATTTCCAGCCTTGGGTTTTATTGCAATCTGCCTTCTATTAAATTCTCCTAAATCAGCACCTTTTGCACACAAAAATAAGTGCAAGAGTGTGTGTGATTTCTTACCTTTTCTAGCTGTAGTTATATACCATTTTCTCTGAATCATGCGCCCTTCACGTCATCCAGAAGAGTTCATTTAAAAATGTGTGAGTGTTCATAATTTTTTGGCGCGACAGTGTATACTTCAATATTTTTGGCTATATTTTACTATTCAAAGATATCTATTTTGTTCTCATTTTAGCTGAAATTCAATGAAAGTGATTACTTTCAAAATGTTATGAATAGAATACATTTTGACACAGTAAACATGTTGGGAAATCTGGATACGTCTACCGATCGTAATGGATGGAGTAAAAATCCAACAGAGCTAAATGCGTATTATGATGTTTCAACAAATCTAATAGGTATGCATGAAAAACAAACGTCTTTTTTTAAATATATCCACGCTTATATGAATAATAATTGAACTTATATAACATCAATTATTTATTTTAACTATAACTCATTTATTCGTTTTCTTCTATGTTTTTGACAGCTTTTACAGCTGCGATCCTTCAGCCTCCCATCTATGATGCATCTTTCCCTAAGTAAGTAAATGAGTTTGGCACAATATTTATGTTATTTATAATAAATTCATCGTACAAGTCTATATAAGTTGAATGGAAAGCATAACGAAATAAAAAAAATAAATGTGTTTGTCTTACAATTTTTATTCATTTCAGCATTTTAATAGGAAAAAAAAACAATATTGTTGAGCGTCGGAAGTCAAAAATCAAACTAAATACGATGGACGTTTTGATAGTAATATTTTTTGCATGAAAAACATATTGCTAAAAGAATACACATTGGCAACGTGAATTTTGCACTATTTTTCGACATAGACGCCACCGACCATGACACATTTGTCGTTGCATGCAATCAGTTTGAAGATATTATTCTGCTAAAACGATGTGCTTTGCGATACAATTGTGACACTGGCTTTTCCCCCATCGAATTCTTTTTTTGGAAGTAACGTCCCGAGAATTCGACTTTCAATCCAGGGAACAGGTGGGAGTCTAATAGGGTAACGCTGTTTTCATTCGTGTATGTCAGGAATCGTGAACCAATGGCACGCGTGCTATGAACGGCATGTGACACAATATTTTGGGTATGCCAGTGATCAAAATGGTTTCCATTTTATTTCAAAATAACAAAGTTCATTATGAAGTATTACGAACAAACATGGGTGATCTTACGCAGGGCGGCGGGGAGCACACACTCGCACGGTGGGCAGTTTTCCCAATCTGGCGCTCGGAAATTATTTTGTGGCTTTAAAGTCTTCATACGTAAATTGGGTATTATTGTCTGTTTTTTTACTAACAAATAAGGTTAATAGGGTCTTAACTCATTTATGTCCGGTTTGAATTTAATCAAGAATAAATTATTGCTAAGTGGAAGTAGTTTTTTAAGCAAGAATCTAAGGATATTAACAGAAGCAGTAATTTACACGTGGGAGACTATACACAAGAACTAGTGTGGCAAGAAAAAAATTAAATTTTAAACAAATACAATCAAACATAGCATTGTGCATATACAATAAAGGATAATAGGTAGTGTTTAAAAGGACTCGGCACCCTTTGACCCTTTTTTCATTTATTATTTAAAAATTACATATTAGCACTATATATAATGTTTATTTAAGAAAATGGTACGAGATAAAATTTTGCACATATTATTCACACAATTATACATTTTTAATTTCTTTTAAAAAAATTGGAATTTTTTAAAATTTTACTTTTTTTTGTATTTATTAATTTTTCGACATGAAATAATTGTAATATTTCTGAGGATGTTTTAAACACCTTTAGGGGACGATTTTACAATACCTTAATTAGTTTTGGAGAAAAAGCGTAATAAAATGTTGATATATATATAAAGGGTGTTTTTTTAGAGGTATAGAACTTTAGATTGCAATAAAAAAACGATGTATTATTCGATTGACATGAATTTTTTTTTATTCGAAAGATAATCTTGTGGTATTACATTTTAAATATGATTTCTGGCATAGGACTACCACAGCTGGCTCGGATGTAGTCCAATCTGGACGTTCAATTTTCGATGACTTTTTCCAACATTTGTGACCGTATATCGGCAATAACATGGCGAATGCTGTCTTCCAAATGATCAAGCGTTTGTGTCTTATCCGCATAGACCAATGACTTTACATAGTCCCACAGAAAATAGTCTAGCGGTGTTAAATCACAAGATCTTGGAGGCCAATTCACAGGTCCAAAAACGTGAAATTCTTTCAATAAATCGATTGTGGCACGAGCTGTGTGACATGTTGCGCCATCTTGTTGGAACCACAGCTCCTGAACATCATGATTGTTCAATTCAGGAATGAAAAAGTAAGTAATCATGGCTCTCTACCGATCACCATTGACTGTAACGTGGTGGCCTTCATCGTTTTTGAAGAAGGATTCCACCAGCCCATAAAGCGCACCAAACAGTCAGTTTTTCTGGATGTAACGGTGTTTCGACATATACTTGTGGATTAGCTTCACTCCAAATGCGGCAGTTCTGTTTGTTGATGTAGCCAGTCAACCAGAAGTGCGCTTCATCGCTAAACAAAATTCGCTTATGAAAATCGGGAACAACGGCAATCTCGTTTTGGGCCCATTCGACGAATCTACGCCTTGCTTGATCATATTTAAAATGTAATGCCACAAGATTATCTTTCGAATAAAAAAGTTCATGTCAATCGAATAATACATCGTTGTTTTATTGCAATTTAAAGTTCTATACCTCTAAAAAAACACCCTTTATATGTTAAATATTGGTCGAGTGGTAGATTTTTGAGGAGTGTGAGCAGGTTTTCATTAAACACATCTTCAGTGAACAGATATCTTCTTTATTGTGGCGCACACATCAAAGCTAGGACAAAATTATAGTATATTTTCACATCGACGAGACAAACAAATTCATGATGATATTAAAGCACAGTGGACAAGAGACAAGCAGAAGGGACATCCTGACGGACACAACACAAAAACACTGAGAAACAGCGATATTCAATGTTCCATTATGTCGGCAAAAAAAAGGGAGAGCGCCGAACGCCATTACACAAAGTGTTTTTGTTCCTTACCAACAGTGCAAGTGCGTGACGATTACGTAATCATAGCTTTGATTGGATAGAATGTGCGGGACAGGAATTTCTGATGTAATAATATTCATCGATTACGATTAAAATCAGGGTGTTAGTTTTGAACCAAATAATCAAAAATTATTTCAATATTGTTAAAAGAATTAATTAAAATGATGCTAGAAGGAATTATTACACACACACACACATATATATATACACTGGTGTGCAAAAATTAAGGACGAGACGGTTTTTTCAATATAACTTTGTATAAAAGCTTTCCAAATCAACACATTTAATACCGTAAGATCCCCAATACGTAAGAACATGTGTAATGTAAGCAACACTTACTAAAAGAGAAATAAGAGGGATAAAAAGAAGCTTGATTGAAAAAGTAGCATGGAGCGCAATGCGACTGAAGGCCGAAGCATCCCTGTGATGGGTGTCCAGCAAGAAACTTTCGGTCTTTAGTAGAGGATATGATCTCCCCTGACTGCTAGGCAGGTTTCACAGCGTCTGCCCATGCTGAGAATGAGGGTGTCAATGAGTTGTTGAGGCATTGCTGCCCATTCGTCTTGCAGCGCCAATCGAAGCTCCCGAATCGTTACTGGTGGTAAGGTACGAGCTGCCAAGCATCTGCCTAGAAAATCCCATACATGCTCGATGGGATTGAGATCCGGAGATCATGCCGGCCAATCCATACGTTCAATATCCTCACTCTCTAAGAGCTGTTCGGCAGCTACTGTGCGATGACATGGTGCATTGTCGTCCATGAAAAGGAACTGCAGACCCATAGCGTCTCTAAAAAGACGCACATATGGAAGAAGAATCTCGTTACAATAACGGGTCCCGTTGACCGAACCTGCGTCGAAGATATGAAGGTATGTACGACTACCAAGCATGATGCCTCCCCAAACGAGAACACCGCGACCTCCATACCTGTCTCTTTCAATGATGTTCGAGGGATGATTGCGGCTTCCCCGCTCTCTCCAGATGAGTATGCGATGACAATCGCTAATCAAACTGAATCTGCTCTCATCTGTAAAGAGTACTCGTCCCCATTCAATGTCTCTCCAATTCCGGTGTTCCCGGCACCACAGAGAACGCCTTCTCCGATGTGCAGGTGTTAAAGGTACACACCGTACAGGGCGTCGTGCAAACAGACCACCACCGTGCAGTCTTCTGGCCACGGTAAAACGCGATATCGGTCGTCCAGTCGCCTGTGTCGTGTGTCTAGCGATTTCTCCTGCTGTCTGCCGCCTGTTTCTTCTGGCCTGTAAGGCAATGTACCGGTCATCTGCGGGGGAGGTCGTGTTAGAAGTACAACGCCTGCAGAAGACAGATATATCGTCCTATCAGCAAAAAGGAACAGGCGCACCGCAGCTCAGCAGGTGGCAAATCAGTTTCTTGCTGCCTCAGGAAAGCAGATCTCCCGAAAAACTGTTGCCAGACGTTTGAGAGGAGCAGGACTATACGCACGCAGACCTGTTGTGTGTGTCCCATTGACCAGACAGCACCGTACTGCCCGTTTGCAATGGTGTCGTGAGCATCACAATTGGACTGAACAGGACTGGGCATGCGTACTATTCTCAGACGAGAGTAGGTTCAGTCTGTCATCGGATTGTAGACGCCAACTGATCTGGCGCGAGAGTGGTACTGCTTATCGTCCAGAAAATATCCAGGAAAAGGACTGATATCCGACATACAGTATCATGGTGTGGGCCGGCATCATGATCAATGGCCGCACGCGCATACATGTGGTTGCGAATGGGACTAGAAGGGCCAACGATACATTGATGAAGTTCTACTTCCTCATGTTCGTCTTTTCCGTGGTGCTGTCGGTGATAAATTTGTTTTTATGGACGACAACGCAACATGTCATCGAACACTCGCTGTTCAGGATTGTCTAGACAGCGATGGTATTCAACGTCTCGTATGGCCAGCGCGTTCTCCAGATCTAAACCCTATTGAAAATGTGTGGGATGCTTTGGGGAGGCAAGTTGCTGGTCGAAACTATCCTCCGACAAACAAGAACACCCTCATCCGTGCACTCACAGAGGAATGGGATAAATTGTCTCAACAGCTGCTGGATAATGTTGTGCAAAGTATGGTTCGACGTGTGGAATGTTGCATCACACTCCACGGTGGACATATCCCGTACTGATACCTTTCTTTAAGGTGCCTGCTGACTTTTAGATGCATTATTCCATTTCTCCGTACGCAGATCAAATGAACATTTTTTTCTTCTTTCAGATGTTTCACAGCTTTTGTACTTTCCAGAACATTAAATATTTTTTATTCTAATGTCTGAACAGTGTGGCAACTATATTTTATCCTACTAGGCCTCATATCTCGCTTAATGTTATGCTACATAGCAATTTGTGATCCGTCCTTAGCAATTGTCCAGCAGTGTATTTGTCAAAGTCCGTTGTACTCTTAACTAAACTCAAAACAGCATCAATTTTGCGCTTGTGGTCTTGCTCTTCATTCCACACATATAATAAAGCACGCCGAGTAATACCAACGGCCAACGCAGAAAAAAAATCATAACTTAGGGAGTAGTAGGTAGTAGCAGCTATATTTGGTATTAAATTAAAGGTCTATATCTACTCTATGTGACGTTAGTGTTACTGTGATCAATCCGTGTCAAATACAAAAAAGTTCTACTCCAATAAACACAAAAACCCGACATATGTTAGTAGGAGTTACATGCTGTGCTAAATGTTATGTTTCTACAATTTTTAATCAAACTTCAACCTAATTTGAAAGTCAAATCAAGAAATTACTTACCCATGACATGTATTTAAAAAAAACTCTTAAATCTGCAAAAATTTTTCAGAAGAAACGATTGAACTTCTTACTAGAAAATGACGCTCGCAAGTGTTTCTTCTAGTAAAAAGAAACCCGATCTAAACCACTGATAGTAGATCATTTCCTTTCGCGTACTGACGAAAACTGTTTACCACATGGCTAGGGAACCTATGAAGAACATAAATAATGGGGTTCTTTTATTTCGCGCAATTTCATTTTTGGACTTTCCGAGCCCCAGATCGGGAAAACTGCCCACTATGCGTCGTGGACTACAATTGCTTACGATGCATAGTTTGCCTACGCATATAGCGTAGCCAATTTCATTGACACAACTATATTTGAGAGTTTATTTGCGTTATATTTACGATTTTTAACTGTTATTTAACATGGCTAGTTCAGCAGAAGAACAAAAAGTGCGAGATAGTAAGTATAAGTGTTCTGGAACAGTGATATATGTAGAGCATAGTCTGTAAAACGGCATTTTGAAACAAAACACAAATTCTATTGTCAAAAAAGTGAGCCACAGCAAAAATAATTAATTTCTTAGAAACCTTTTGGCAGATGACTCCAATTCGGCATGCATTCTACTAAACGAAACAGATTACACAATCCTAATATAAATTATTTGTCATCCAATTTGCAACAACAGAAGTTACACTAATGTTACTTGAAGTAGAGTTACATTTATAACTAAAATATTTACAATAATACAGTGCAAAATTTATTTTTTGTAGTAAATAAAAAAGCTTTGAGTTGCTAGTATTTTGTTTTATTATTTTCCCAATAACTACAAGTCAAAATTATTAGACGGCGCGTCTACATCTCATTCAACATTTCTTGAAGAAAAATGGCACGTTGATTCATACTGGTTTACCACCCCTGATGTATGTACAGGAATGCCCAATTCCATATTCATGTTCCACAGCCTGCCTTCCTTCTCCGAACATGCAACTCCGAACATGCAGGAGACATGGCCTCTTCTCCATACACGCCTGTAAGCGTTGGTAGATAAGGGATATACTAGTGTCACGTGTCCAATCACCCTGGGTAACAGCCCTCACTAACATTGGTAACCACGATGTCAGCACACATCTGTCTGCCTTCGTGGTTTGTACTTGAGTAACTTCGTGCAAGTAGGTATGCTGCTGCTCTTTTCTTCGACGCTCTATGCATATGTCATTCCTTACGCAGTGATGCTTCTTCCGTCGTTAAATCTTCAACGAATTTGGTTTCTAATGGTGAATGTGTTTACTCGTGGTGTACCATTTGTCATTCCAAATAAATAATTAAATAACGAAACCTGCTTTCGAAGCGTCCCTTGTATGATACATTCAGGGTTGGATTAAATCAAGTTACTCTTTATTGCAGCTATTACCTATTATTTTAGGTTACATACGGTGTACCGTATTGCGCGTGTGTATGAAAACGAAAGCACGCTGTCAGACTCGAAATATATGTTCAAGCTTTAAGGTATCCGACTACGTTCGGAACCGCGATTTTAAAAAAGCGCATCAATGTATAATTTTCACGATATTTTGTGTCACTTAGATTAGAATACAAGTATAAAATGGTTTTAAGGACATTTTGAGAAAATTGTTTTATTTAAATACAATATTTTGGCAAAATATTAACTTAGAATAATCTTTTTTTCAAAATGTTTACCTATTGTGAAAAAAAGCTTATATTATTTTAATGTTTTGCCTGTATATATCTCAGACCTTTTTACAGAGGCTCGACTAGAATTTTTGAAAAATTCACATTATTTTCAGAGCCACCCCCAATTGAAATAATTATCGGCGTTTTTTCTTAAAACTGCTCCCCTCTGTTGTCGTAAAACATGGATAAACCCACCTCTAAGTTGTATACTTCAAAAATTCTAGTTGAGTCTCCGTAGAGAGAGGTCTTAGCTATATACAGGCAAAATATTGTTATAATAGAAGCATTTTTCACATTTTGAACACATATTTTTCTAAGTTAATTTTTTGCCAAAATATTGTATTTAAATTTTTCTTTTATCGAAATGTCCTTAAAACAATTTTATACATGTATTCTAATCTAAGTGACACCAAATATCATGAAAATTATCCATTTATGCGATTTTGCAAAATCATGGGTCCGAGCGTAGTCGGATACCTTAATTACAAAACATGCCAATGCGACGTTTTTCATAAGCACCGTTGTTCTCTCACTGACAGGCAGCACAACTCTCTAAAAACCGGTCTGCTTCTGTACTCGCTATCTGCAAGTCTCTTGTGGCTTCGAAAAAAAAAGAGTTCTACTGCACTTGCCCTTTAGAGGAGTCTGTCCGGGTGCTAAGTTCCTTCAATCTATAGGCTTTTCCTTCCAGACGAAATCAACTGGTTTTCTTTTGTAATATGATGTTCTCTACGACGGACAAAAAATATTACGACAAACATTAACGACAAAGAACATGGGAAGTTTTTCATAGAGACCACATTCAGTCCTCACATGACACATTTTAAATTTAAGTGGTCGCTAGAGGACGCTTCTGTTACTTGGGACAGTCACTATAGAATTAAAACAAAAGCATTTAGAATATTAATGTATGTTTACAAAAATGGTTGATGTTTAACAAGATTTTTTTTTCTAAATATGGAAGTGATTTGTATATTGTTAGTAAAATATTATTTTTGCACCTCTCTTGTCTTAAATTTTTTTCTTCATTCGTGAAAATATGCTCTCTTATATATTTAGGTTTTTACAGTGAAAATCGTTTAACACGAAATTCAGGAAACTGAAATATCTTTTCGTGTTAAATGAAGTTCGTACTAAAAGATATTGAAAAAAAACGTATATTCAACAAAATTAAGTTTATTAGTGTATATTTTACTAGCGTAGATGAGTTCATATGCATTTATTTAATAAAAATTAGTGAAATGAAATCAACCATACAGACAAGAATTTAATGAAATATAACACAAAATATTTTCAACATTTTGGAAAATAATTCGATATTTTTCTTTGCGATGTCTCTTTTAGCATCAAATTGCCGACAAATTGTTCGATGTTGTTCATTTTGTTATTCATTTCACTATTGAGGTGCGCGTCTAATATAATATATATATATATATATATATATATATATATATTGCGCATACTCTTCGTGATGCTCCTCATTTTTGATGACACGGGAACAGGAACAGCATTATTCATTTAATTTTCGTCATCGAAATCTGCATCAATGGTAATTTTTGAGTTCTGAACAAACTTCAAAATGTCTTTGTCTTTACCATAATTAGGGCTGTACACACATTATCATCATCAATTGCAATTAATTCTTCCGATGATACAGTAGGACTGTTCGATAATACAGAAGCTGTTCCAAACGTTTCATTGTCTGGTGTTTTCCGTAATTTATTCATTGCCGGAAGGGAAATTTTTTTGCGTTGAGCGATTTTCGTTCCGTTTAAGAAATCTGACTACCCTAAAATCACTATTTTTTCAAAAAATGACAATTTTCTTTCATGATTTTATTTAACAGTCCACGTTATTCGCTTGATAAAAAAATACCAAGTTTTTTTTTTATTTTCCATTCACTAGAACAAAAACTACAAGTGTTTTAGTAAAAGCAGGTGCTAAAACTTTACACAAGATGTCAAACTTTTAAATGCGTTTTACTCGATATTTTTTTTTTCGAAAAGCTCAAACGGAGACAGCGCTTACTCAAACAGTATTGAAAATAATTTGCTGAAAAATTTTTGCGTACGTTCTGTATAACAGTAGAAACGTTTCAATCTTCAGATTTATTAACTACTGCTTTATTTCAAAATTAACAGTCCTTTATGTGAATATAATCACTGTTCTTTTAAGCAATTTCATGTAATCTCTAAGATAAAGTGCTATAATTTTTTGCAAAAATTAATATATCTCTTACTCTGAAGGTCATTTCAAACATGAATAACAAAGTAACACATTAAAATTGAAAAATTGAGAATTTATTCATAAAATTTTTGTACAGAGCGGGCCCTGTTTATGCAATTTTTTGTACATTTTCACCAGTTTTTTCCCATTTTAATAATAATAACTCTTTTCTGTTTTCAATTTTAGGAATTTTTCCTTAAATTATACTAAATAAATCTAAAAATCACAAAAAAAATCCCCAAATCTCCATTTTTTCAAAAAAATGTTGTCGCAAGTAGTCGGATGCCTTAACAAGTAAATCCGTAGCATTTTATCGGGATTGTATTATTATTTCGTGTTAACCAATATTTCGTCTTAAGCGTTTTTGCGTTAAACGCATTTTACTGTATATGTACTCGTGATTACTTATTTCATAAGTTTATGTCGTTATTTAGATGAAGCACATTTGGAGATTTTTCGGGAACAATTTCTAACAAAAAAATTTTCCCTTATTTCCTCTCCTAAACTTAAGAAAGTCTTGATTTGGTGGAAGGCGTTATCATGTGTTGTCGAAACTTGAAGAAATAAATCATTTTATAAGGGTGTTATAAGTGGTTTTAGTATATTGAGATATACCTTTGTTTACTTTGCACTTTCGAAAAATCTTAATTCATTACTTTGAGGTTTATCTAAACATATCATATGAAATTATGATATTTTTAAAGATCTCTTGACTTCAGACACTCTACACAATATTTTAATTTAAAGACTTCTTGTCGAATAGTCGTATTTTTTCATGCTTTCAATGAATGTCAACAAAGATTATATATATATATATATATATATAGGACTTAAAAAATTCCATATATTAAAAACAATTTTAAAGATATCTTCAGCATCAAAACATTATTCGTGTGCTTGTATCATCTAATATTTTCAGTATTTACTAGTTTAGATACAAAAAGAAATAATTTATCTCAAAAATTTAGAATCTTTAACTCATTTTTATTTTTAGTATGTAATTGGTGGAAGAACACAAATAACGCATATGGCAATAAACTTTTTTACAAAAATTGTTTTTTGACTTGTAAAAATTAACTATTTTCATTTTACAGATCATTCAACTATGGAACCATTGGTGTCTTCATGGCGCATGAATTGACGCACGGATTTGATGATACGGGTAGGCAAATATTTCTTTTTTCTTTTACTTCTCATTTTGTACCCTATAACTATTATACTGATTGAATTCATTGAGAATAGAAAAAAATGATTTTCCCTAAACCTTAGCTTTAATTATTATATTACGTTATGTAGAGTAACAAAATCTCTGTCTTAGTACGAAGTATGTCTTTTTTTAGCGCAAAGTATCTCTTCAAAACATCTTGATTCCATTAGTGTAACGCACGTGCTCTTAACTTCATCATCGAGGTACCTCACTTGTTAAGAACTTTTTATCATTTGTTTGGTTGTCATGCAATTAATTCTTAGCTAAGCGATTCCTGAGAATATGCCATAAGTTAGTTCTCAATAGGATTTTAAGGTCTGGTGAAATGTGAGGCCAATCAAGCACTTTTATTTTATTTTCCCACATAAAAGTCACAGCCAATTTCGAGTTGTGACAAGGAATCAAGTCATGTTGAAATGTTCCGCTAAATGTTTCCATTAATGTAAGAATCCTACAGAGTAATGCTTCTACATTCGACAGAATTCTTAATGACGGAAGGGGGTCGTGATTACGCTACCAAGGGGGCACGAGCACATTGAAAAATCGAAAAACAAAGATTATTAGAAAAAGTTATCAATTTACTGAATGGAAATAAATAAAATACAATCTGACATAGTAGTAAAAAATACACATTTTCACTGCTATAATACATTTATAAATGTGTAAGCACTGAGCAATGTACTTATAATTAATTTTACAATAATAAGTTAAGAACAAATTTAAAAATTACCAGTGACCCCATGGCTTCTTGTTATATATAACATTATATAAAAAATTAACACTTACTCTGATAATATGTACCTTGTATAATTAATCCTTTAACGGACGGTTAGAAGTTATGCTATTCATCCCCTTATGCCAACGGGCATGCGTATGTTAGTGTATTGTAGAAGGAGAGAAAAGGAATAAATAACCAAATCATTCGCAAAAACTATCAAGGTCCTTTTATTGCATTCCAAAGCCTCCGGAATAATTTTATGGATAGCAGTGGCAGAAAAGATCGTACTTCGGAAAGACAAATATATACGTCAAGGGCAATTGACGCGTTGGCTGAGCGAGACATTTATATATGCCAGATGCTCTTAACAGGTTAAAGTCGTAATGTAGTTTTATCGTCAAAGTAGAGTATTATTGAATTCAATACATTGTTATTCTATGAGGGGGTGATGGAATTTTTGAGAAAATATTGGGTGGCAAGTATTGAAGGTTTGAGAAGCACTGCTTTACGGCCATCTAAGCTTCCAGTGCCATTGGTTGTGAAAGAAACCCAAAAAAATTAGAAGGGTGTTTTAAAGTCTGTTTAATAAATCTGGTAGAATAATTTTACCTTCACTTAGTCCAACTACACGACGACACCACAATTCCAATAAATCTCTTCGAAGATGTGTGCTTAGAGATGTATTTTGCATTTCTTATTAAAATTTTATCGGAGTTATTGGAGTAGTTTTCCATTAGAGCCAACAGTGTCCTTTTCTTTTTGGAGACGATGATACAGAATCTTGAAATGTTATCAAAATTTTTTAATCACTGAAGGGGACTTGGTATCCTTTGAGCAAATTTTTTTATTTACGTATGTAAAAATTATATTTTAGCATTTTACACAATGTTTCTATTCAAGAAAATGATACCAGATGAAAATTTTCATATATTATTCACACAATTTTAAAACTTTAAATTTTTTGAAGAAAATTGGGAAAATTTTAAAATCCTACTCCTTTTGTAAAAATTAATTTTTTGACCTGAAATTTTTTTATAATATTCTTATGGATGTTCTAAACAACTTTAGGTATCGATTTTAGAATAACTTCATTCATTTTTGAGAAAAAAATAAAATGTTGATATACAGGCTAAAAATCAACGAAAAAGCCAACATGTCTTACATTTTATTTTTTTAAAAAAAAGTATTCAGTTTATAGCAAAACGGATCCCTAATTTTATTACATGCTTTATTTTTAACACGCAGGAAAAAAATGGAAGTGATTGGTAAATAATTGTCGAAGGAGTAGCATTTTGAATGGACTAAGGTTTCGAAAAACACAAACTGAGAAAAACCAGTTTAAAGTTTATAATTCTTAAAAAATAATTATTATAAGCTTAATTAAACTCTTAAAATACCACTTTAAGGTATTAGTTATACGTTTTTCATTAAAATAATTGCATTTTCATATTTTTTCAACCCACGCATTTTTATAAATGATCAACTTTTAGAGAGTACTAATTGCACAAGAAAATTCAAGAAAAACGTTAAAAATTTCTTTTTTCTGTCACGACAGAAATTTTAGCTGTTTTTCTTCTTATAATATTAAAGTATTACATTTGTATGAAAAATATATCAGGAATAAGAACTGAAATTATAAAATTTTTAATATAAAATGCCTTAATTTAAAAATTTTACATGCACTCATTTCACAAAGAAAACAAAAATGATTGTATGCATTGCCTCGGAAATATTCTGCTTTATATATTGCACATTCTTTTTTTAATGTTATTATTTCTCTTTATAAATTAGGATTTTTTTTATCAAAACGCTTTTTTTAGCTTTTTATTCTGAAAAGGGGTGTGGCTGAATCGCCTAATTTGTTTTCAAATGAAGTTTTGTTCAACTTCTAACTTTCCGACATGCACAAATGATATATCAATCGAAAGATAAATAATGCAAAGAATAAGATTAAATGAAAATAAAAAAAACGATAGGTTTGTGATTTTAGGGGTACAAAGTCCTCTTAAGTTCGGAACCGTGATTTTAAAAAAGCGTATAAATGGATAATTTTCGTGATATTTAGTGTCACTTAGATAAGAATACATGCATACAATTGTCTTAAGGCCATTTTGACGAAAAAAAAATTTATATAAATACAATATTTTGGCAAAAAATTAACTTAAAATAATTTTTTCTCAAAATGTTCTCCTTTTATAAAAAATGCTTCTAAAATAATAATATTTTGCTTACATAAAGTTATGTCTTCTCTAGGGAGTATATGAACTATTTTTTTTAAAAAAAATCACATTATTTTCAGAGTTACAACTAATTGAAGTAATTACCAGCGTTTTTTTCTTAAAATTTCTCCCCTCTATTGACGTAAAACATGGATAAACCCACTTCTAAATTATATATTTCAAAAATTCTAGTTGAGCCTCTGTACAGAGGTTTGGGCTATACACAGGCAAAATATTATTAGTATAGAAGCATTTTTCACAAAAGGAGAATATTTTAAAAATGGGTCATTCTATGTTCATTTTTTGTCAAAATATTGTACTTAAATAATTTTTAATTGTAATAATAGTCTTTAAACAATTTTATATTTATTTTCTAATCTAAGTGGCACTAAATATCATAAATATTATTCATTTATACGTTTTTGCAAAATCACTGTTCCGAACGTATTCGGATACCTTAATTTGTCCACACGAGAGAGAGAGAGAACTGCCATAGCTATATCTTTCACACACACACAGTCATATAAACTTGTTCAGTAAGAGCGACTATTTTTGAACGCTTTCTCGAAGTAATATCAATATTTGAACAAGCAAGAGTGTAATACGTATTACACGGGAATCTAAGTAATTGCTGCACTGAATGGCTTAAAAATGAACTACTGATACACTAAAACCAGTCAAATGAGTAAGTTATAGTAAGATCTATCCGTCACACTACCTCTAGGCAGATAGAACCGGTCTCAGTTGGTTCGGTATATCTCTGGTACTTACATACCAACTCTGACAAGAAAACATGTTCGTTCCAATTAATTCTAATAGTATATTATGACATAATCAGTCAAAATAAAATTCCCAATGGATAAATTCCGATGTTCTACTAAATATGCTTTACCAAAAATTTGTATTCAAATGCTTTACAGTTTAAGGGGTCACATACCTTTTAAAAAGTTGAAAATGGTTAAAAATAGTGAGCTCTTTAAAGCTCTATAATTTTTTTTATTGTTTCCTGGAATGTAAATTTTGGAGGAATAGACAAATAGATATTACTTTACTTAAAACATAACCAACAAACACAGTGCTAATTAGGATAAATTTTTAATTAGATAATTACAAAAAGAAATTTTTGTTTTCTTTTCGCAAGTGATATGCATTACGCGCAGCTTTATAAAAAAAGTTACCAATATTTTTTGATGAAATTTTTGCTCATTGTTGGAAATTGTGTTATCTTTAAAATGACGAAGCATGAAACACTGATTTAAAATTTTTAGTAAACTATAACAATTTAAAATTTAACTATAAAATTTTTAAAAAATTTTTGCTATTTTATATTTGTAATTTAAAATTTTTTCATTAAAAATTCAAACTGGTTCCTTATTTTAAGTACAGATATGATCAGAATCTACAGTAAAAATTTTATCATTTTCCATGGCACGGTTTTGAAAATATCATGCGCGTAATGAGTAAAAATGACGTTCTGAGAAAATTGACATCAAACGTAAAATTTACCACAGTTTTATATATATATATATATTATTCTGGTTACTCAAACAACAACTAAATTTAAATTAAAACTAATGTGAAGTTTTTTTAGTCAATAAACTTCAATTTATTAAAATTATTATAACTAAAAACATATATTATACCGATGCAGTACAAGCATCGAAACGATATCAAAAGCTACAAAATAATCAAAATGCCACAAAGTGATTCATTTCTCCAAAATAAAGTTAAAAATTTATAAATATTACTTAAAAACAATCAATACCTTAATTAACAACTACTTATTATAAATATTAAACAATTTGTGATATGAATGCAGTGTATTACTATGATTCTAAAATGCTAAAATTCGCCACATGCATATGATGTTCCCTCTTTTTCAGTTAATTTCTTACAAGTAGTTTTAAATTGCATTCTTTTAGCCTGTCGTACTTCTTTTGTGCGGAGATTAAAATGTACTTCTGCAGTCTGAATTCTTTTTATATCTACAAGTGTAACAAATTTATGTGCAAATTGACCAACAGTCAGACCAAGCGATTGCATAATTTTTAGTCTGCCTTGATTGCCATCATTAATTTGACAATTGCCTCATTTGTAGATATATCAACAATCTTTCTACCACAACCTAAAGTTTTTGGGCATAATTTCCATATTAATGAGTTAATGGATTCATTATTATTTTGCGTTTTACCCCCTAGACATTTTTGTAGAAGTTTAGGTTGTGATAGATCATTAAACACAGGTTTTATGGCATCCATTACTGCCACTGGCAATTTGTTACTGTGTCTAAAAGTTTCCACACTGTCCTCTACTACTTGATTTTGATATTTACACCAAGAATTAGGACCTACGGGACAAAAACTGTGCAATGGTTTTTCGTCGCTTGAACGTATATGGAAATATACAGCCCAAACAGCTTTTCGCATATCTGACAGGCATGTTTTATTTTGTCGGATTGCATTTCCATAGTACGTTGTAATTAAGTCGATCATTCTGTCGGTCAACCTTCCCTTTCCCCCAATCGACTTCCCATCACTGAGTTTGGAGCTCATTTGTTTTAATTTTCGTAAACGAGTTCCCGTTCTTTTTTGAACATGTCCAACACATTCAATTTTTGAAACTGTGATATCTTCTCCATACGGATTGGATGCAGTAATAGATGAGAATGTTTTGGAATCGCCATCCCCGATGTAATATGTATATCTCACAAAACGATGACTTAATGAACGCTGAAATATACGAACCATTCCCACAGTCTCCATCATGCCAGCTGAACCATTGTGGCTTTTCAAACATTCTTTAACGTGAAGAATTTTCCACTTTTTGTAAGCAGGTGACCCCTTTCTTCGTTTCCAAGTATCACATCCTTTACAGAAAGAAGACATCACTTCCGCATCAATACACTTTCCTGTTTGGTCTCCTATAACAGCACACACACCAACACGAGAAGAATAGCCACGGGTTTTCCATGTTCCATCTCCACTAATTATTATATCGGAAGAATTTGTCAAAGTTACCTCTTCCAAAGCTGCACTTTGCATTGAAGCTTCTGCGACTTCTTTACTACACAATTGTAGTTTGTTTATAATGTTATTATAGGATTTTTCAGCAACTGGAGGAGGAAAGTCCATGACACCACAGAAAGTTGTCATTGCTGCATGACCCTGTCCAATTGTCCTCATTGCGTATACAAAACGTCTGTTTATTTTTGGAATATTTTTTCTTTTACCCAGCATTTTTGAATTTCTAAACGAACACAAGTCTTTACAGTTCTTGCATTCAATCGAAAAAACACTAGACAAACCTCTAACACAATTTTCTGAAAGTTTAATATCACCACCACATTTTTTGCAAGAAGCAAAGTTTTGAATGTTTGTAAACATGATAGTTTTATCAAACACTCTATAGCCATCAAAACAGTCATCATGTTCAATAAAAGAAGAATCAACATCTTGCAGCCGAATCTTTTTTCCAGATGCACTGTTGTTTAGTGATTCATCCACACTGTGTACAGCTTTTTGCATCTCGTATGCATATTACCAGTAAACTTCCTTTTCTTAGACGTTTACCAGATGGTCTTTTAGCAGATTCAGTCGAATTCATCCTTCAAAAGTTTATAAAAAATAATACTTTTCCTAAAACTTATCTTAGAATAAGATACGGTATGGAAATCAAAAACGAGCGAGTATAAATTCAAGATTCACTTTATCAAAACAAAGTAGAAGTAGAAGTTTATAAAGTTAGTAGAAGTGGTAGTTAATATTCAGAACAACAATAATAATATTTGAGGCTTAGATTCAAGCATTTGATAATAATTAGAATGAAAATATTAGAAACAGAGAAAACGCAGACTGTCAGCCCTGGAGCCAAAATGTAAACAATATGTAAATCGCCTTTTCTACTCTTTTTATTTTCTTAATAACGTCCGTTCTATTGGGAATATCTGCATGCGGTTTCGTTTAGAACACTCAGAAAGGTTTACTCTATAAAATAAAATAATAATAAAAAAATCGATTTTCAGGAAATTTTAAAAGGTATATGACCCCTTGGAATAATTGAACACAATACAAATTTTAGCCTTTCATAGAATACATTCATTAAAGAACAAAATGCAATGCTTGAAACTTATTTTAAGGAAAAATTTTACTCACACGTAAAAAAATGTATTTTCTTGATGATATTGAACAATTGATCTAGACAAGTCTTCAGGAACGGGGTGATAAATACGAAGGCTACGGGATAATTTCATTTTCTATGATTACACGAACTGACTCAGTTTTAGCCAAATGTTCTCAAACTTTCAATCTTGGAGAACCAATTTTCAATCATAATTTTTATCACCCTCCCATTATACGATAACAACGTATTGAATGCAATAATAATATACTTCAACTCTAGAGCTACAATACGATTTTCATTATAAACCACAAATTATCAAGATAAGTATAACATTTTGTATATGACAAGACCATGGAAGTCACTAGTAATTTTTATAAACTTATTTTTAATTTAGTATTGATAAAATAATTATAAAATACTTTTTGCTGAACTTATACATTTATAAATATCTTAAATCAGTGTGATTTTTTTATTATTATGTCAGAATGTGTTTTGTTTTGCTTTTTTTTTCAGTGAATCGTTAATTACTCTACTGACCATTAAAATTGCTTCTTCAAGAAGACGCCATGCTACAGGCGTAAAATTTAAAATATAAGAAGTAGGTTCTATGAAATGTAAATGATTATAGCTTTTCAGCGCATTCAGACAAAGCAGGCGTCAGTAGCGATACCTACAATGTGTTTAAATGAGGAAATTGTTCAGCCGGTTTCTCGTACACAAATTGCATTTGAAGGTTGTTGCCTGGTGAAAAGTTGTTGTGATGACTCGTGTAAGAGGAAGAAATGCGTACCAGCACGTCTCTGACTTTGGTAAAGGTCGAGTTACAGCATACCGGGATTGTGCGGTTTATTGTATCGTAGTATCGCTGCTCGCGTCGGTCTAGATCCACTGTCTGTTAGCAGAAAATTGAATCGATAGGTTCAGAACAATAATGCGGACCCAAATCCTAGATCTCCACGGCCCCCTATCACTTGCAGCCGAGAAGCTAGGCGTTTTACCCGCATGGCCTTCATGGATCGTACATCAGCGTCACGATCCCTGAATCGAGAATTGCGGTCGTTTGCAAGGCAATAAGTGTCTGAACGAACAGTTCCATGACGTTTGCTGCAGGATGGACTCTCAGCTGGGAGATCATGGCTGTGGCTACCCCTTACGTTGCATCAAAGATAGGGATGTCTTTAATGGTGTAATAAACGATGAACCTGGGCACACGAATGGTGAGAAGTGATTTCTTCTGATGAATCCAGGTTCTGTTTACAGCCTCTAGATGGTCTAATCCGCATTTGACGGGATCGTGATGAACGCACATTGACAGCGTGCATTCGTCATATATCATGCTACCCATCACCTAGTGGAATGGTATAGGGTGCTATTAGATACACGTATAGGTCACTTGTTGTTCGCATTGGTGGTACTTTGAACAGTGCTCGTTACATTTCTGGTGTGTTACGACCCGTGATTTTACTTTTTATTCAAGCTCTACAAAACCCTACGTTTCAGAAGGATATAGCGTGACTGCATGTTGCAGTTATCATACGGCCTACCTTGATACGAAAAATGTTCGGATGTTGCTCTGACCTACACGTTCACCAGATCTCTCACCAATAGGAAACGTCTGTCCATTATTGCCGAGTGACTGGGTCGTCAACCATACGCCAGTCACTACGATTGATCAGCTGTGGCATCGTGTTGAAGTTAAATGGGCATATGTACCTGTACATGCCATCCAATCTCTGTTTGAGTCAATGCCCACGCGTATGAGTGATATTACTACCAGATGTGATTGTTCTGGGTAAGGATTTCTCAGGATCTATGTACCCAAATTTCTTGAACATTTAATCATTTGTTTCTTCCAGTATAATAATATTTGTCTAGTAAATATCATTTTGTTATCTGTATTTCTTCCTGGTATAGCAATTTTAGTATCCAGTAGTGTATTTTAAATTTTTCATTTAGACTTTTCGATATCCTCGTGATCTCCACATAGGTCTATCATACCCCACAGTTTGAGAAATACTGGCTTAAGCCATGTCTAGGTTCTCTTTTGAAAATGTACCATCAATTCTTGTAAATTGCACGTATCTTACGCAAAATTTAATTGTAAAAGGTGTCAATGGAACTCTAAATCGAAGTATTTAGGGTCATACTAAAAAGCAATTCAATCCTAATGCTAATGTGGCAAAAAATACAATTAATATTTAATAATCCTTTTATAAAAATATGTTTTCATTTATAAAAATATTATGAAAAATTTTAAGTGATTTAAAAAGTTTAAATGGTGTCTAATCGTAAAAGATATATCCTTTGTTCGCGCAAACTTTTTTTGTTGCATGAATATTCGTATGAAAAATTGTAATCCGTATGAGCAGAAATATTAATTGTTTATTACTTGTATTTCAGGTAGTTTATATAATCAATATGGAAACTTAGAACAGTGGTGGAAAAATTCTACTATTAAAAAATTCCAAGAACAAGCTCAGTGTTTTGTTGAGCAATATTCCAATTATGAAGTTCAAGGTATGAAGGTATGTGTCTGTAACAAAAACATTATTATTTGTTTTAATTTTATGAAGAATGATATATTCAAAATTTTATCCATCTGCATAATTTAAACTATGAAGAAGAGTTAAAAAAACGTTTTTGTGTAATTTGGAAGCAGATGTTATAATGTTAATGATTGGTTGAGAATATTTTGTACATTAAAATTCTTTTTAATGAATTTTAAATTCAATTAAATTTAAAAAAATCAGAGCTTTTCCTTACAAAAAGGATTAGTAATAAGGATTGCAGACCAAACTACCAAGTACAGGGTGGTTTATCAAGAAGATTGATAAACCACCCTGTGCTGTTTTACAGATGCTGTAAAACAGCAATAGGTCAAAGACAGGCACCACCTCAGTGAGCCGTGCACCTCATGAGCAATACCACAACAGAAAAGGTTTTATTATTTATCAGAGGCAGTGACGGTGCATTGTGGATCGATGCTTTACAAAGGCGTCAGAAAAAGATTTCTGCAGAAGTTACTTTACGAAAATTTCCGAGATGGTTAATATTATCTAAGACACAGGAGTATTTAAATTCAATACGTATTTGAGAAAGTTAAACGTTTTTAATTTAAGAAAAGCTGTATTTCTTTCTGTATTCTATGCCAATGTGACATTTTAGAGCGTTTATTAATTTATTAAATTAGTGTTTTTAATATATTTTGTAAATTAATACATTCACACAAAATTTCCTTTTTTCGGTCTCAGATGAATGGATTGCTAACGCTCGGAGAGAACATAGCTGATAACGGAGCTTTAAAGCCAGCATTTAACGTAAGTTCATTCGGAAGTGTACTTTATTTTCTGTCTCATACAACACTGTTTTTTATTTATTAGTGACGTATACTATCTTATCTCATTTTTTTGTCAAGTAATGCACGAAAAATAAAGCATAAATATTCATTTGTATGCGTTGCAGGCATACCAGAACTGGGTTGCAAGGAACGATGCAGAACATCCACTGCCAGGTCTGCGTTTGACAAACAATCAGCTATTTTTTGTAGCATTTGCACAAACGTGGTGCGAATTAACTACACCGGAAATAGATCGCTATATGCTTTTAACAAACGATCACAGTCCTAGCAAATACAGGTATATTTTATTTCTTTTGTTCATTTATTATGAACCGTTTTTCCCATGTAAAGAGAAAACTAGCCGTAAATCGCCCACTTCACTGGGTATTTTGTGATGTTGTTTGTGTAGTTATATAGTGTTTATATATTTATAAATTATTGTTATATATGTATCTAAATCCTAGCTTTAAGGTATCCCCCTACGTTCGGAACCGTGATTTTGCAAAAGTGTAGAAATGGATAATATTTATGGTATTTAGTGTCACTTAGATTAGAAAATGTATATAAAATTGTGTGTTTTAAGAATAGTATTACAATAAAAAAAATTAAGTACAATATTTTGACAAAAAATGAACATGGAATGACCCATTTTCAAAATATTCTCATTTTGTGAAAAATGCTTTTATTATAATACTGTTTTGCATGTATATAGCTCAGACCTCTCTACAGAGGCTCAAGTAGAATTTTTGTAATATATAACTTAGAAGTTGGTTTATCTATATTTTACGACAGCAGAGGGGAGCAATTTTAAGAAAAAAACGCTGATAATTATTTCAATTGGAGGTAACTCTGAAAATAATGTGAGTTTTTTTTACAAATCCTAGTTCAGACTCTCTAGAGAAGTCTTTACTTTCTATAAGCGAAATATTATTACTTTAGAAGAATTTTTTTATATAAAAGAGGACGTTTTGAGAAAAGATTATTCTTAGTTTTTTGCCAAAATATTGTATTGAAATAATTTTTTTGTCAAAATATTCTTAAAGCAATTTTATACATGTATTCTAATCTAAGTGACACTAAATTCACTAAAATTATCCATTTATGCGCTTTTTTAAAATCACTGTTCCGAACGCAGTCGGATACCTTAAGCATTCTCTTGTATTAAAAAACATTCTTATAACTCACTTCTCCTGATTTTTTTTTTAAAAAAGGACCTTGCTCCATCATAGGAGTCGATTTTTGCACAATACGTTTTTAGTGGATCTCTACTCTATGTGGGGAACATGTCAACTCAATTTCAAGTCCGTAGCTCTAATATTCAAAAACGGGACTTTTATCTCTAATGCCCCTTATGTCCTTGCTTTGCTCCTTGAGGGTCGATTTTCAGAAAACCCATTTTTTTTTAAGTTTTCTACTCCAAGAAAAGAAACATGCTTACCAAATTTCAAGGATGTAGCTGTAGTAGTTCAAAAATAGGAGCATATATATATATATATATATATATATATATATATATATATATCAGGGATAGCGAACCATTGGCACGCGTGCCATTGATGGCATGCGACGCAATATTTTGGGCACGCCACCGATCAAAACGGTTTGCATTTTAATTCTAAATAGCAATGTTCAATATAAAGTATTACGAGAAACGTGAGTGATCGGTCACAATTTTCAGCGAGATTTTCTCAGTTTATAGAATAATCGGAAACGCTCAATTTTTTTATGTACCTCTATGTTAGTAATGAACTTTTGGAAACATGGAATTCGATTTCAGATACATTTAGCTGTTTGAAAAAACTGGTTCATTCTATTTTAACCATATTTTTTTTCTACCTACGCCTACGGGTCATTATATTCAGAGATGAATAACATTAAAGACTCACAAACCGTTTGGAAGATCAATTCAGCTTGCGTTATGTGGTAAAAGTACTTTCTTACAATTCTAAGTTATTCGTCATCTAATCTACCACAACAGAATTCACACTGATGTTACTTGAATTTGAATTACACTTATAAACAAAATATTTACTACTATACTGTGCAAAATGTATTTTTTCGTTGTAATTAAAGAGTTTTGAGTTGTTAGTATTTAATTTTATACTTTTCTCAATAATCACAAGTCAAAATTATTTGATGGCACGTCTATACCTCGTTAATCATTTCTTAAAGAAAAAATGGCACGTTGATCCAAATAGGTTCGCCACCCCTGATATATATATATATATATATATATATATATATATATATATATATATATATATATATATATATATATATATATATATATATATATATATATGTATGTATATAAATGTATAACACCCCTTGAGAATCGATTTTCGCAAAACCCATTGTGTGGCTGATTTCTACTCCATGGAAGCATCATGCCTTTCTAACTTCGAGTCTGTAGCTCTAAAATCTATTTATTTATAACGCCTCTTAAGGGGTTCGAAACCTCTCTCTATATGTATACTGACAATGTTAAATTGGCAGTTTTTAATGTACCGTTTTCTCAAAATCTGTTACTTATACCTGCTTGAAATTTTCCATACAATTAAAGTACACCTTTCTCACTATACTGAAACGAGCTTTTAGCTAATTTAAATTGTTTAATAAGTTATTAAATATTTTATCAAACATTCCGAAATTCGACCTATTTTTCCTCATAAAAAAATTTGTAAGAAATAAATTTTTGAGTTCTTACAAAAAGCTCATTTCAGTACATATTAGTCATCATTATAAATATATTATAAAAAAAATTACATATCTGTGAACAGTAGCTTGTCAGAAAAGTTACATCACACATCAAATTTACATTTTGAGATAAATTGATTCTAATGTATATAGTGAAACTTCTTATCGGCTAGGAAATAAAAAAATAAAAGGCTTAATTTACAATAAGAGATACATGTTTTGGTTTATATAAGACGCTCAACCTTTAAGCGAAAACGAAGTATTTTGTTTACATTTTTCGCCATTCAAATGGGCGTGGCCCAGTTTCAACGATTAATTCAAAATATGTTTTACAGACTTCTAATTACCCTAGAAGTTAAAGTAAGTTTTTTTCGAAAGGTTAAAATCTATACAATTTGAAAAAGTAAAAATCTCAAATTGTCAAAAAATATGAATTTAGCTTTCCAACACCCCTTAAGCATTTGCTACGCCCTTTGGGGGTCGATTCTGACGAAATCCACTCTTAACGGGTCTTTACTCTATGAGAGAAACACACCTAACAAATTTCAAGTATGTAGGCAAAATAGTTCCCGAATAATCATAATGAGTGAGAGAGTAAATGAGTGAGTCGCTTTTCTTTTTTATACGAGAGTGAGTCGGAAAGTAAGTTTACCCTGTCAACTATGGTCAGAGCTTTGTATGAAAGGCAAAAAATAGAATGAGACATTAAGGTCTCCGACTACGCTCGGAACCGTGATTTTTTCAAAAGCGTATAAATGGATAATATTTAGGATATTTAGTGTCACTTAGATTAGAAAACGTATATAAAATTGCTTTTAGAATATACTACAATAAGAAAAATATTTAAGTATAATATTTTGACAAAAAATGAACATAGAATGACCAATTTTCTAAACATTTTCCTTTTATTAAACATGCTTCTATTATGATAATATTTTCCCTGTATATAGCTTAGATCTCTGTACAGAGATTGAACTGGAATTTTTGAAATATACAACTGAGATGTGGATTTATCCATATTTTAGAACAACACAGGGGAGAAATTTTAAGAAAAATACTCCGATAAATATTTCAATGGGTTGTAAATCCCAAAATAATGTGAATTTTTCAAAAATCATAGTTCATACTATCTGGAGAGCATTTTACTTAATATAAGCAAAATATTTTTTTATTATTATTATAGAAGCATTTTTTATAAAAGGAGAACATTTTGAAAAATGATTATTTTAGGTTAATTTTTGCGAAAATATTGTATTTAAATAAGTTTTATTTTCGTCATAATTTTCCTAAAACCATTTCATGCATGTATTCGAATAAGTGGCACTAAATACCATGGAAATTATCCATTTATACGCTTTTTTAAAACCACAGTTCCGAACGTAGTCGGATACTTTAAAGAAATGATATAGCTTCAGTTTTCCTCAAGAGTACTTAGAACATTGAGACATTTGTCATACCACTTGCTAAGCTTCAAAAAGCTCTCCAAGAAAAATTCAGGACTTTACATGCAGAAGAAGCGTTTATTTTTGCACTGATTTTTTGGAGGTTCGAACCATCAATGCTACGCGGTACTGTGACACCCTGTTGAAGTTGAAGGGAGTGATTCAGAAAAAACGGCCTGGGCTTCTCAAAGCTGGCGTTCTGTTGCTGGATAACTGTGCGAGATCACACTCGGCGACGGCAACGCAAAACCATATTGCAACTCTTGATTTGGAGTGCCTATATCCCACAGTCCTTATATGGCACTAACTGACTTTCATCTGTATCCGGCTTTGAAGAAGAATCTCACCTGAAGATGCTTTGGAAGCAATGTTGAAGTCAAACAAGCCGTTAAATGCTTCTTCCGTATGCAAAGCACTTAATTTTTACTGGAAGGCGGCCTTTTGAAGTTTATCAAGCAGTGTGACAAATGCATCAATGTACTTGGTTCTTAAGTGGAAAAATAAAGTTATGTGTTATCTTTAATGTCTCATTCTATTTTTTGACTTTTATAAGCAACTCTGACCATAGTCGACAGGGGAAACTTATTTTCCAACTCACCCTCAAATAAATAGTTGACAAATGAAAGCTAGATACAGAATAATAGTAACTTAAATACAAATTGATTGAAAATGACACGTGAAAACAAGAACAGTTATCTTTCTGACCATTGAATAAATAAAACAGCTTTATTAGTACCCTTTATATTGCTTAATTCTGATTACATTTTTTACTGCACTAATTTTGCTCCGTTTTCCTAGTCATACTTTTCTTTCCTTTTTTGTATTTTTAATGTAAGAAATTTTAGATTAAGGAAATGTATGGCATAAGAAAAGATGTTAAAGTGAATAAATAGATGGTTCTGTAAGCGGCATAATGAAAGTAAACACGGCTTTTTAAGTGACATTTTGCATCCAATTACGATGGCATTGGCATGAGTTGCATATGAAACCGACTGTACCGTTCCCTATGTATGACTGTTTCGGTTTTTTGTCAGAAAAAAGACTTTGAAATCATTTAACAATTTTTGCCCTGTTAGTGAATAGCCCATATACTACGGCAGAGGGGAACTACATCGAAGGGGGGAAATTTGGTATTTAATTGTTCTTGGACGAAAAATCGCATAATAAGGTACAATGGAAACGCCAATGGTTTTTTTCCCTTCTTATGCTATAATATATTTCCCTCTTCATGTCTATTCAGTTCAAACTTGTTTTTTTATTACAATATTCTGAAAATGTAACTTTTATTATAATCATCCTGTGGGTATATATGTGGTAACGTGGTGAGTGATATTATTTATTGCAATTAATGAATTATTGATTATTCGGACGACAATTGAAGTTCATGTTCGACTGATGAGAAATCATCTTGTAGCCACTTCCATTCATATTTTGATTCAAAACAGGGTATGGACAGCACATCAAAGAAACAAAGACAAACACGAACTGCAGCTGTTAACACATATTGAAGACAAAGAGAGATTTTCCAGTATATTGGGTTATTTATATAAAGCGGCAACTGGAAGTCTTGGAATCCGAATGACTTCTGTGGATGGAGACTATGGAGATGGACGGAGAGGAAATTTATCGTTCGACAGATTCTAATGTAATCTTACTTAAAAAAATGCAAGCTGTTAACTTTCAAGACATACTGTTTCAATTATCTCGTTATGCGCGTAAGCTAGTTAATTATTTACATGCGAGTCCTGAAAACCAGACCATTACAAATTAAAAAGTTGTTACAGGGAATTACAAGGAATTATTACATATGTAATATAATATATATACATATATGTTTATATATATATATATACAACATACATACATATATATATTATATATATGTACATATATATATATATATATATATGTATATACACACACATACACACACACACACACACACACACATATATATATATATATATATATATATATATAATGTACGGGTATAAATTTTGGAACAAAGGTGTAAGAGTCCGGAAAGAAACATCACTGGGTCCAATCATTTGTTCTCTCCAATATTATTGTAATTAAATCGTCAAAGCAAACTATAAAAATGATAATCATTCGCCTATTTTTACTGATACCTCTTTATTTTTCGCTATGTCCTTGAAGTGTAAAATATTACGATTATTTAAAGATTTTCTTATAAACAAAAATGCTGCGAGATAAAATTAGTGTTAACTCTGCAAAAAATACAGAAAATGAATTCAAAAATACCTGAATATTCTGTGCTGGAAAATATTTTAGGCGATTCTAAAAATTATGCAAATAAGCGTAGCATTATTGGCAGCATGTATTATCCTTTCCATGTTATCCCAAAACTTGGTATTTTACATTAGATCAAGTTTCGTATCCTCTTTTCCTCGTGATGTAGCTGAACTGCATGAAAAAATACGTGCTGTCAGGAATATTGATAATACCATGCTGAATAGAGTGTGTTAGGATTAGGACTATCGCAGTGATGCATGCAGTATAACGAATGTTTCATACGTAGAACACCTGCAAATTATATAAATAAAACTAGAATTGATTTTGTATTCTTTCATAAGTTCTTTTTTGCTGTATTCGCCTTAGTTTTTTTACTACGTCACTTGAAAACTCAGAAGAAAATTATGAATAATCCTGTTTGTTTGTTTCTGACAGCTCTATCCGCGTCCTTCCGATTAACAAGTCCTCTTGGGAAATCTTTGGTCCTTTAAAACTATTTCATTTGAAGTGAACCCTCTGAAGAAGAGAGCGTGAATATGCAAATTAGGTCTACTATTTATAATCTAATCTTTCAAGCTAAGGGGAGAGAAAGTGAGAGAGATATAGTATAGATTGCTAGCGGATCAGAGATTACTCAGATTGATAGTGTAACGCAGATATTTGATAATTGTAATTATTAAAGTGACGATTGGTCACTAGAGATTAGATAGCTAGGAAAGTAGTATATTTGAACATGAAGTAAGTGTATTGATATTTAAAGTCTTCTCATACTTCGCGTAACTGGTTATTTACCAATGTATTACTTTAATTGGGTGTATCGCTTAATTTAAACTGCTTGAATTGTGTTGTTGATTGTGTTGCAAATAAATTGAGTAATTTTGGACATGGCTAGTTTTCCTTCCCTTACTCCCACATCTCTATATGGGGTTGAAAGAACCTTACATATTGTTACTGGTTTTCTAAATGGCAATTAAATTAGAATAGAGAGATAATTGATACGAAGCAGCCGATGAGCTGCCTGGTAGAGGTTGTGATCTCTCTAACCTTAGTTCCACTGTCTTAACCTATTTCGAAACTCATTCTCTCCAAAGAACTAAAATGAATTTGACTTGGCGAAACCCTCCTGCTTCCCACTGGTACGCAGCTAAGAGTCCTGGCCTGTCTATAGTGCAGGAGTTCCAGGGCTCATCAGATGGCCTTGGCGCGCTTTAGAAGCAGTTACCTGTGTGGTAAGACTTCTGTGCAAGGAGTAAAGTCGTTCTTTATCTGCCCCTGTTTCTCCTGCTCATCTTCTGGAGTGCTGGGGCATTTCCCTGCCACAGTTGAATGAAGAGAAAGACCTAGTGTACACGGAAAGGTCAAATGTAGGAAAGGTCAAATGTACTTGGTGTATGATTTCCTGCCCCAAGGGGATTGGAAACAACAAAAACAAATTAAAATAGGTAAATGAATTAAGGTAATTAACTAAGTTCGAAATCATGAATTTGAAAAAAAAAACATATACATAAATAATTTTTTCTTATTTATTAATTTTTGATGTTAAGTTTCACTTGAATTACTATATATACACCTGCTGGAATAGTTATGAAAATATTTTTGCTATAAATTTTCTTTTAAATGCAATTTTTTTGGCATAAAATGATGGAAAAACATTATTCATTTCAAATATTCTCCTATTATGAAAAATGTTTCTGTAACTAAACTTTGGCTACATATAGCTAAGACTTCTCTAAAGCGCTTCAGTGGGAATTTCTGAAGAATTCACTTAATTTTTTCAAAGTTTCAGTCAATTAAAATAATAATTGAGGTTTTCTGCTAAAATTTCTCTACTTTCATTGATTAAAATATGAACAAATCCACACCAATGAACTGTGTATTTTTAAAATCCTTGTTCAGACCTTCAAGAAAAATTTTAAAAACATTTCTGTTAAATTTTAAATTAATATCCTAAGAAACACTTTTCAGTTATATCCCATTTTAAAAACTGAATTTTTTCTAAAAATTAAGTTTTTCAGAAAATGCAAAAACTAAAATTGCACGTAATTATTTGTTACCGTATCGGTCCCATAAACACCATTCACAATTTCAGCCACCTGGCTTGCATTTTCACCTCTATAAAAGAAAATTGTAAAATGTACCGAATTTTCTCTTTGTTGACTTCCATTTTTAACATTCTATAACTCACAACTGAAGGGACCAAACAAAAAAGCCAAAAAAAAATTAGTGTGAAATATCACCATGACAACGAGCATAAATTTGAAATTGTTTGATTGATACTTTACGAGATATCGACACTACAGCCATATACCGAAAAAATAATGGAATTTCTTTTTCCCCAGCCTTCAATATCATTTAACATGAAAAAATATTTAAGTTGCTACAGTTTCGCATTGAACGAATTTCACAGCAAAAGTATTCTCTCATTTGCAAGACATGAGAATTGGGAACGTTTATGTTCTGCATTAAAAATGAAGTGAAATAAATAAAAATTTAAAAAACAAAGTTGTAGAAAGACTTATACAAAGTTATCATAGCGATATAAATATAAAATATCGGTTATAGACCAAACTCTTCTGGAATTCCAAGATTAACGAACGTCATTTTATTCAAATTTCTAGTGTTTCCCTGTTTCTACAAAAAGAAGCTCCCACAAGATTGCTGAGCTTCGTTTTGAGGTAAAAGGGATGACAAAGGAAAAGAAAAGAGAGTTGTTTCGTGTGTAGTAATTGAAATTTTGGACTATGTGCAGCACCTTGCTTACAAAGATATCAAACAAAAAAATTCTACTTTTTTCTTTTAAATAATAGTATTTCTGTTAAGAAGGTATAAATAAATATTTTTACTAAAAAAAATTTTTATGTTTTTTTACGAAAGATTGCAATATTCTGTTCTTATGTGCAATGGGGATCAAGATCCAAAATTTATATAAAGATTTTGATTGATTTTGGAATTTTTCCTTCCTATTTTTTGCGAAAACAAGGTACTAAAATGTATTTTCTTGCATAAAAAGAAATAGATTTTTTTTTTGCAAGTTTTTTTTCAAAATTAAGATGCTTAGTTGGTATAGTGATTACGATATTTTTTTTTTGAATCGCATGTTAAATTTTAAATTAGCTTATTTTTGATGATTTATAAAGTTTACAACTAAAAACATTATAATATTAACACCTATTAAGCATACGTGGCTATTTAAGTCTGTATGTTATATACATATAATCTTTGAATTCACTAATTTTAACTACCTTGCTATAGAATGTATGAAGAATGACATTAAAACGTTCTCGTTTCAGAGTACTCGGAACAATATCTAATTCAAAGGATTTCGCAAGAGAATTTAAGTGTCCTCTTAGAAGTACCATGAATCCTGAAAAGAAGTGTGAAGTTTGGTGATGTGCAAAAGTGAACAAGAAGACAATTTTCCAAAAAGTAAGAAAGCAGATATTTTTAAAACTTTTTCCTATAGAAACAGGGGTCAGTTATTTCTCTCAATCATTATTAATGTTTAACGGACACAGCAGCCAATGCTTTGTGAACACCTTATCAATCTAAGTTCATGGGGAGGACTTTTTTTAATTCACTGGCCACATTGTTGGAGTGGATACTGGAGGAGTGCATCCTTTTCAAATAATTGCATTCATTATAAAAAAATAATAAATATACGTTAAATAAAATTGACAGTTTTATTCCTATTATTTACTGTGCCAATTTCATATTGTCCATAGAAGCAGACACATTTCAATTAAAAATTAATTTAAGGTATCGGACTACGTGCCGAACCGTGATTTTGCAAAAGCGTATAAATGGATATTATTTATGATATTTAGTGTCCCTCAGATTAGAAAATGTATATAAAATTGTTTCATGAATAGTATTACAATAAAAAAGTTATTTAAGTACAATATTTTGACTCAAAATGAACATAGAATTACCTATTTTCAAAATATATTCTCCTTTTGTAAAAAATACTTTTTTTATAATAATATTTTTTCTGTATATAGCTCAGACCTCTGTACAGAGGCTCAACTAGAACTTTTGAAATATATGACTTAGAAGTGGGTTTATCCATGTTTTACGACAACAGAGAGGAGAAATTTTAAGGCTACACAGTATCCTAAAAATTTCCTTTTTACCGAAAAAAATTTTTTGCATGTTTTGGTGGCCCAAATCATTGAGATGCTTGCCACGAAATTTCAGATGTGTTACCAAATTAGTTTTTAAGATATTTGAAGTTTTATGAGCTATGGTTTTGGTTTCGGTTTCCTTTTAAAGCATTTTTTCACACTTAAGTTGAATTAATTAAAAATATTTTTGAGCTTTTAGTTTGAAATGGTTATTAATTCCAATTTTCATTACTAAAATCATTTCTGCTTGATTATGTGTTAAGTTTTGTGAGTTCTCATAATTAATTAATAAAGATTAATTTCATGGCCAATTTTTTCTTTAAAAATAGTTTATATAACTTAAAAGCTTTATAATTAATTTTTTCCTGTCCTGTAGAGAAAATGCCATGGCAAATGCGTTCTGGGTTTCTGTGAGAAACAATATTTCGAAGAGATGGAATACTACTGAAAATGATGTATCTAAAAATCAGTCTTCAGCCTATTCTGCAATTAGACTTCCGAATACAAGTATTCTGAATTCAAATGCTGCAGAGATAACTGAATATTTCCTTGAAACTACATTATACTAAACATATTGTAGTACTGTATTTTAGTATTTTAAAGTCGTACGACAAGAGCTAAAAATTCATAAACTGCCCCAATTTAAAACTGAAAAAAATTAAATTTTATGAGCAAACCTGACTTTTTTAGCTTAAGTTAGTATCATTATTATTTTGTACATAAAGGCTTCGTGTTTCAAAACTTTTGTGAAATATTAGGTTAAGATAAAGCTGAATAAACTGACGACTTAACAAATTCTATCAATAATATGCAAAAATATTTTTTGAATTAAAAATATAATTTTCAGTCATATTTAATAAAAATAGTCTTTTAATGTAGAAAATACATTGGAAAATAACACGTTAAAAATTAGAGTTTTATGGGTATTATAAGTTTTTGTTTAATGACTTTACAAACTTTAAATGCGTTTTTCTCAGACTTTTAATTTTGAAGGTATAAGTGTTTTCTAATCCCTAAGGCTTTTTTCCTGTTCAAGATAGAGCCTTGAATTTTTTTGTATATACTTCCAAATGTATGTTCTATAAAATTTAGTATGGATTTAGGGCTGAGAACTCTAGTTATTTTTCTAAAAAATGCTAAAGTTGATATTTTAAAAATTTTCGTGTTTTTTCCAGGTTTTTCTAGAAAAATAAATATTAAAAATCAACAAGGAAATAGATTTTCAAATATATACTAAGTATTGTTTGTAATAATTTTAGAATCATAAATAACTTAAAAGTACTAAAATATTTTAAAAATTGAGTGTTTTATAAAAGTTTGAAAAAACTTCAAAAATTCCTATTTTTTAAAATTCTAAAATAATGGCTGGTCAAACTGACTTTTTGCTTACAGAATCAGCTTAATAATATAATCTAAATATAAAGCATCAATTATTTTTACTGTAACTGTCTCCAAAAGTTTTTAAAAAGGGTACCGTGTAGTCTTAAGAAAAAAAAAGCTTCGATAATTATTTCAAATGGTTGTAACTCTGAAAATAATGTGAACTTTTCAAAAATTCTGGTTGAACCTCTGTATAGAGGTCTAGCAATATACAGGCAAAATATTATTCTAATAGAAGCATTTTTCACAAAAGGAGAACATTTGAAAATAGGTCATTTTAAGTTAATTTTTTGCCGAAATATTGTATTTAAAAAAAATGTTTTGTCAAAATGTCCTTAAAACTATTTTATGCATGTATTTGTAATCTAAGTGACATTAAATATCATGAAAATTATCTGGTTATGCGCTTTTTTAAAATCACGGTTCCGAACGTAGTCCGATAATAAGGAAGAAAATAAAAGAAATATGTAAATACATAAAAAATTTTTAAAAAAAATTTGTGCTTTTAGAAAAATTGGTTGTTTTCGAGGAAATTCTACCAAATTTTTACTAAAACGGGTAACACTGTATAAAAAATTCTAATACAATCATCAAAAGTTTTTTTTATACATAGCATACATCTTACGGTGCTCTTCAAAATAGACCAAAATCTAAGAGAAATATTAAAATGCAAAAAAAACAGACAATTATACCTAATAATATGAAAATTTTGATATTTTGTAAGTTTTTTCTTTATAAAAACTACCCTAAATGAAAAAAAAACATTTAACCTACAACAAAACTTATGGTCCGCTTTATAAAAAATAGTATAATAAACATTCGCATACAAAACTTCAAAACGTTATCTGGTTTGGTTCTTAAGATATCATGTATTTGGTAAAGTGTTTCTTTCGAAAACATATTTTTGAGAAAAACTCATTTAAAGTTTTATCTTACTGCCCTTTTACATAGAGTGATGTTTTTAAAACTCACTATAATTTTATTTCTATTTCGCGTAAAAGAAAAAGAAAAACTTATTTGGGAAGAAAAGAATGCTTACCCTATAAGATTTTGAAATAAAAAAAATGCCTTATGTAGACGAATAACGGCATTTTCAAGGTAAGCAGTCGCCTTAACTATAAGCTTGATGCGACTTATGTTTTCAATTTCTATTAGAGGTAAATGTCGGAGTCGAGATTGGCCCACACTGTTTTTAAATAATTTTTAATTAATTTTAATTTTGTAACTGATTTTTAGCTGCTGCAGAAGTCTCTCTCACATGAGTTGTATAGAATAATTCTTTTTTTTAATAAATAATTTTATTTTTCTATTTTATGTAATACAATTCGTATGTGCTCCAGTACTTGAAGACGTTAAAAGGAAGACGAAACATAATGCTACGCAACAAAACGTTGTTGAGGAATCCGTGACTATATCTTTACTTACTCGGGAGGATCATTGTGTAGCTCCAAACTGGTGGGCGAGTGTTTGGAACTACAAAATGATCCACCGAGGTAGACAGGATATGATACAAAATATGTGCATGAACAAGAAACCAATATACAATATTATTACAATTATTTAAAAAAAAAATCCGTTTGTACAAAAAAACAAAGGAGGGGTGGGGACAAAATCACATCTGTGTAATGCAGATACAAGTAGGCTGTGATATATTGACACAGAAAACTGACATTATGAATCACATTGTTATTAAAAATAGAACATAGCCAGGAAGGAATTGCCTCCTGTGTAGATTTTAAGATGTAATAAGTATGGTAAGATTTTTCATGAAACTTTTTTTTAATTAACAGTTTTAGAAGAACGAAAAGGGTCGTGGGTAGCCTGGTGGTTAGAGCATCGGACTCCAAACCGGAAGGCCTGGGTTCGATGTCTGATGCCACCAAATACCCTCCGAGTACACACATAGTACGTGCTCGTTAAATCAGTGGGTCCGAAAGTCTTGTGGCTGAATTACAAATGCAGGGGACTGGAAAATATTTCCCTCCCCTCCAGTGCCAAGGCAAAATTGTGGAGGTGGAGATCGGTGGTGTTGCCATCTATCGTCCCTTCGGGGAATTTCGCCGAGCTAATTCGTACTATCACACGTATGGTGCTCAAGGCCTAGATCAACGACAGGCGTACTTTTAGCCCCTTGCTACGATGAATTTCGTGAGCCTCGTTCTGACTACATCAGACAGGTGGCATTAGCCACAACAACACACAATAGAAGAACGGAAACAAATTAAGTAAAAAGTTAAAGTAAAATAACATAAACTTTTCAATAAGTAAAGTTCGAAACACTATGCAAACAACGGAAAAAATTTAGGCAAATATCCTACTTCGAAATTACTTTCAACTGAATTGCCATGATTATTGAGTGTTACAACAATTTATATTTAAAACTTAAATGTGGGAGAAACTATCAGAAATGTTTGGCTTGTTTGGTGGTCGGGTCCGAAGGCCCCACCCCCTAAACTTGAAGGATTAGTGCACGGCACTGCCCATCTCATTGGTAGTTATGTTCCTGTGTGTGGACCTTGTATCAAAATTTCTTTGACTCCCTTTTTGGGAAATCCTTTAGCACATGTAATATTTTTTTTCTTTGCTTACATTTGTTGGGGCTTTTGTAGCTCGGAGGGCTTCATATCATTGATACGGCGGTAGCTAAGCCCATGTTATGAATTAAAATGTACGAACTTTTCATGAAAATTGAGGCCTTTTCTAGCATGAAAATGTGTTCCGGTTTTAGGTCAGGATCTCTAACATTTGGCGAAAACAGCCTTAGAAAGAAATTCAAAACTAAAAAAGCTGCTCATTGTACATGACGTGTTATCTAGTAACTATTTAGTCTGTGTCTTACCTTAATAAATGTTAAAAAAATACTAAAATATCTGTTTTTCCTCAACAAGAATTATTTTGACTTTTTTTACCATAAAAAAGCTCTAGTATCTTAATTTCATTACCCTTGTGTCAGTACTTAACATAAAAACTAATTTATTATTCTTTTTCTCTTTATCTATTAGTCGGAAAGTATCTTTTCCGTATAAGCAGGTTTTGAAACTAAAGTGCTGAGAAGTCACTGTAAAAAGAAATATCTGATTTTAAAAATGCATCCAACTCTTTTTTTACTTGGTAGATACGTTCATTAGAAAACCGCGCAAAAAATAAAAATACATGCGACAGATAACAAAGTTAGCGATATGTTCCACAACTTTAAAAAATCGTGCAAGATGAAAAATCTAAATATTTTCAGTTTGTGTACAGTGAAAACTTAGTTTATAAGTACATATATATACACACACAACACATAAAAATTCAGACTAAAATTAGGAATAAAATTACTAACTAACAATTACTCTTCGCTACTTGATTACAAGAAAGTTTATTTTGAAATGGATCAAAAATGGATCATTAGATGTGTCAGATATATCTAGCACAACTGTCGGTTTTGATTCAAATGAAGAGATTCGTTCATTTTTAACGGCTATCTTTGATTTTTTTGTTGTTACAAAGTCTGTTTGCAGCAGCTGAATTTTTTCAATGCTGATTCCACTTTGGAATCCCGCACAGGCTAGCTTTCTAAATTCCACCCCATTGCTATGTTCCAATGTATCAGGGCAGCCAATAGAGTGCTTACTCGCCGAGTGTTCTCAACTAATGGCAAACAGGACTCTCATCAAACTTCAGGAGTTTTCCCGCTTTCGGATGCCTCCAAAACAGCTCTCGTGAGCACGCCTCCTTGCTAGATTCTTCCAACCAATCAGGAGACTCTCCATAAAGGCCCTTCAACATCAGGCCACATTCAACATCTTAGATATGGGATGGAGGAACGCGCTTCGCGTTAAGTTTCCCAGTAACGTCCAGATTTTTTTTGGCAGAAAGGTGGGGATCTTTTAAATTGCTTATACAATTCTTGATATCCTGCAACACAAAACTTAAAATTTAATGTACGCACTATCTCAGGATCATGAGTAAAAAAAAATGTTGTTCCATCTTTTTAGCAAATTTCTAGCCCTCACTAATTATATCAGCTGTGAATAACTAAACTTGTAGGTGAAGTTCAGCTATTAACAGCTGATTTAATTAGCGAGGGCTTGAAATTTGCTATAAATATGGAACAACATTTTTTTGTCATTATCTACTTCCTTAGTATCATAAACTACCATAAATTCGATAAAGTTGTCCTAATCCAAAGAGTATGAATTACCAATTTTTTTTATATCCGTTCTAGAACAAAAAAAATCGTTAAATTCGTGTACTGTGTTATTTTAAAATCGTGTAAAGAAAGAGTTGGGTGTGTTACATTATTATTTTTAATGTTCGGTTACTTTAACAAAATTCTACTTTACAGAAAATGTTTAAAGCCTCATGGGTGTATTTCTTCATTAATATTTATTTTTTTTTCTCTCCAGATTTGGAAAACAAGAATGCTAACGCATCATTGGAGAATAGGATGCATTTGTAGGTTGCCAAGTTTTTTCTTCTCTTTTTGTAGTGCATTCGACAAGAAAGAAAAAATTTTTCAAGGAATCTAATATCAGCCAAAAAAAAAAAAAAAACTGCCAGTTTCGAAGAAAAGACATTTATTTCGAGAAAAATATTAATAATGTGCTATTAAATATTAGTAGCAATGATTGCAGAAAAGGCAGGAGCACTTTTTAATGAAATGGATCTTTGAACTTCGAAAAGCTTAAACCTTAACATCAAATTCCTGCAAATTTCGAAAAAAACGCTTAGAAAAAGAATCTTGTAGATTCTATTTCATAAGCATGTACGAACATTAATAGAGAAAATTTTGTTAAAACATGTCGATGATAATGCTACAAAAAAGATCTTCAAATACTGTTAGAAAAACACACACCTTAAATTATCTTTTTATTACCAGCCACATTTTGTTTCTTCTCAACTATACATCTATTATTATGAGACACGTCTCTGTTTACCAATATTATAAATAAAATAAATGTGTTGTCAAAATTTCGCGTTTATTATTATTGCTTTGAAAGAATTTAATGTTTTCAAAGAATATTTAAATGCTTCTGAGAAGGTTTTTTATAAATTTAAATTTCTTGAGAAGAAAAATGATTCTAAATTAGAGTTTTTGTTTAAACATTTGAAGTTCATTGATTCTGTAAAATCTATTTAGAAATTTTAGTATCATAAATAATTTGTACCTATTTTAAATGGAGAACTTTTTTATATTCTTTTATGAAACTTATTCAGATAAGTATGCATTAATCTTGCCATTGTGTAACTACTTATGTATTTAGCACGTTGTAACAAAATATTTATTGAGCTCGAGGAATTAAATATTTACTTAATATAAAATATTCATATTCAACGCTATATTCTTACAAAATATGAAATCTTTGTGTCTTCCTAGCAATATCTGCAAATGAGTTAAAAACATGTATGTGAGTTCTCTTCTAAGATCTTATTTTGAAATATAACTTTGTGTGATTGAACTATATAAGTTCTTTATCTTACTGCTTCTATGTATAATTCCTATTTACTTAATATTATTCTATTTTTAACTCCATTTTTCATCTGTGTTTGCTTAAAAATAATATTCATAAAGTATGATGATACGGAAAGTCTATATTTCGCATCACTGAGAGCTTCAGACATATGCCTTGCACCAGTGAAGAGTATTTTTATAAGTTATATATCGTGCATTTTGTATAGTTGAGATGCAAACGTTTAGTTTTTTTCAATTCCTATTATTAGCTCAAAATCTTCTTATATATATCTTATTGAAATTTTCAATTGTTAAGAGATCTCAGGAGTGTTAAACTTTTTTAGAGGTCTGAAAATATAAACAATTTTCAAACAGGTATAATTCTCTTAAATATAAATTAAACAATTCTAATCTTTTACACATTAATTATAAGGGAATAGGGCTTCAGAAAAGTATAAAATGTTTAAAATACAATCATAATGTTTAAAGTTATAAGCATATGAAAATAAAAAACTTTTCTAAAAGAAATATTTATTAAGTTTTACGTCACGCATGCTATTTTCAAAAATGATAGCTTTAATATTTCCAGCTATAAATTGATTTATAAAGATAAATGTATTCTTATTACACTGTAGCTATTTTTATATAAATATAATAAGAAATTACTTATTTTAATAATAAAATTACATTTTTAAAAAATATTTAAAAAATTGCAATATTTTACAAATATTTTGAAATACAAAAGACATATAATACTAAAATCAGGTAGGGTTTAAAGAGTATGATGCATTTTACACACATTTTCTCACATTTTAAAGCGCCCATTTCAGCTGAAATTTTCTATACACGATTGTTTTGGGTAACGATACAATAATATAATAATAATTAATTATCACTTAACATTGTGATTTTGTCATATGTATATACATATTTATATTAATTGTAAGTACTAGATAAAAATTAGCTAAAATAAAATTTTTCTTTGTTGACCTAAGTAGGAATTCACTTAATTTTTTTTATATTACTTGTTAATGAACAGATTGATAGCTTATTTTTAACAGCTGTCTTATTTTTTATAGCATAGATCTACAAAATATATGGATTCCGGGTATTTGTGTTTTATATATGTGAACTTTATAATTCCCTCTTTTTGTAAATATATGTATTAAAGTTATAGGCTTTTTTGTAAGAAATACATTGCACTTTTATTGTGTATTAACTTTGTTAAATTACTTTTTTAACTACCTCTATTTATATAAGTTGCTTTTTAAAAGTGTTCTTACACATTTCAAAGTAAGCATTTGCTGTATTTGAAACTGCCAAGAGCTAGGGAAGTAGCATGATATAAAAGTTTGCAAATTGCGTGTATGAAATTTTAACAGAAAAGGTTTCTTTTTAAAATCATATAATTAATCAATAATTATTTTCAGGGGTGTGTTTTGTTATTTTCCTTTAATTTTAATTTGTCCCTAATTTCTTTAAAAATTTACTTTTTAAAATTATTTATAACCATGCCTAAACAACTACTTTACTATTTTGTTTAGCGTGTGGAAGACCCCCTCTTTCTCTTAGTGTTCTTTAAAAATGTTAAATTTGGGCAGACACACACAAAAAAGTAATAAATAATTTTCTTGAACATTTATCACTTCATAGCTAATCTATTTATTCTGTAATATTATTCAAAATGGCGTATTTTTTACAACATATGGAATGCGTGTGTAGCTTGCATCGGTAACTTTTAATTTTGAATGTATTCCTCAATGTGATAGCTTGCATATAATTTTAAAAATAATACGTATATTCTTACAACCCCAATAAAATTATAACAAGCTTCTAAAAATCATTTCTCTGTACAATATATTGATGTCATTTTCTTTTTTATATTGATGTCATTTGAATTTGCATAGTATTTGCCTAATTAAAATGCTCAATGAAACGAATACAAATTGTGAGCCTAATTCAAGAAAAGGACAAGATCTAATTTCATTTTATATTTTGGTAAACTATAAACAAATAAAAACGCATTTTAAGATATTGCAATATTTATGAATCTTAGTTTATCATATCTGATGCATTTACATTATCATGTAATAAAGATCACTGTTGCATTCGATGTGATTACTGTGCAGATTAATACAATGCTTTGTATTATATTTTTATGATTGTAATAAAGTGTTATTGTGAAGCAAAATTGCATAAGTGTATTTTATTGTATTTTAATTAGCTTGTAGTTTACAATACAGTTGAACTTTCATGATTTTTAAGTAAATATTTCGTACATTTAATGTAGAAAGTATAGTATATAGTATTTATGAAAGGAGTATGACAATCTGCTCTTGGATGATTCGACAATATATATTATTAAGATATCTCTCGAATTAAAATATTTTTTACAATTTTTTTTCACAAAACAATTTATTAGGATTGATTGATTGAATATTAACGTCGCACTGTTCAGCTACACGAGGGCTTTACAATTTATTAGGAAGTATAATATAAAGGATAATAACACATTATCACAAACCTGTCCATTCAGAGCATTTTTACAATTTTTTTGGAGGTACTTTAAAATAAATAACGTTTTGTTTCGAAAATATATCGATCTACCCTTAAATCTATGGAATATAAAATACATCTATCTGCCCTTATCACGTCAGGGATTGGCAGATTTTCGAGAGAGAAGAGCCAAATTGTATTAGTAAAATAAGATAACAAAGCCTTCAAGGCATTTATATGCATATCTGTTTGTTCTCAGGTGGGAATATCCATGCTGAAATTAATATTTTTAACATTATTTAAGTAAAGTTTTACATACAATAGCACTTTCATTCCTACAAAAAGAAATAACTATCGAAGTGGTTTTTATTTATTTGGGGCAGAGCATGAGCAAAAAATGTCGAAAGCGCATAATGGGGGGATTAAACTTTCAAATTAAAAAAAATCTCTACTAATAATACCGAATGCGGGCAAGATCGGGTGCTTGTTCGACAGTCTTGAACTGCTCCAACAATGTCATTCTCTACTATTCAAGGTACTACAGCCTCTTCAATCGTCCCCTTCCTCCCGTGGTACTTTCCACGATTTCAAGGCGCTTGGCTCAGACAGGGTTACGTTCAAATAGACCTTTAAGACGTCTGCCTTTGACCCCTCAATATCAGCGAAATCGTCTGGAGTGGTGTCGGAGCCCATCATCATGGTTGCCTTCAGACTACATCACATAGTGTTCAGCCAAGAATCTCGCTTTACTCTTGAAGCAGACGACCATCCTCTACATGTCTGTAGAAACTGGATCCAGCTGTCTCAATTAACCTTTGTCTTACAAAACATGCAGCCATAATACCTGGTGTGAGGTGCTACCTCATGCAACAGCAGGTCATCTCTAGTCATCCTACATGCATCTTTAGCAGCTGAACTATATGTTGATACCCCATCCTGCAGCTGGTTCACTTATCCTTCACGGCACGTAATGCAGAGGCCAGTTTACAACAAGATAATGTCTGGTTCCATGCCACTCGCATATCTCAGAACAATCTTGGTGCCATTAACATTCTTCCTTGGCTCGTAAGGCCACCAGACCTTTCACCAATCGAACATATCTGTTACAAGATAGGGCAACAGATTCAATCACTCCGAAATGTCACAGATTTAGAGCAACAACTAGTGAATGCCTGACAGAATGTATTACAGGATAACATTAAGAACCTCCAACACTCCTTACTGAGACATAAACAAGCATGCATCACTACCAGGGGCGATTCCACCAACTACTGGTTTGAACATTCAATTTGTAATCTTGAGTCGTGGAGGAACCTTATGGTTTTAAAATTTCTATCATTTTATAATCTGTGTATGGGCTGTACAAATATTTAAATTCCTTAAAAACAACCACTTCCTTCATGGTGTTTCGATTGTTTTACAACTAAGTGTTTGTGAAATGTTCAGGTAAAAAAAACTAATGTTCAAGGTCATTTTTTTATTTAAAATTTAGTTATAACTGAGACTTAACATTGCTTTTTTGTGTCTTTGGTTTGTCTGTTTTGGACATGATTGTAAATTATCTTTTAAGTTTCTGCTTATTTCACTGTCGTAACGAAGAATATTAGGACCAACATGAAAAGTCAATGTTTGGGCCCCAAATGGTATTTGACATTAGCCAGGCTTTGTGCCCTTTAGAATTCATCCCCCTAGTTGCTGGGATGTACATTACGCCGTTATCTTATCTTACTTGATTCTCGTCATTAAAGCCAATGTTGAGCCACTTGATTTATTGTGTTTGCCATTCAGAGATAAAAGTATTAAAGAAAATATTACAATGTACTGCAAATGACGCCGAATGGAACGTGCGGAGACTGATTGATCTTACGTAACAATGAGATAGTGAGGGATAGTGAGCTAAGTACTTCTGCTCAGAGTAGAGTAAAGGAAGCTGAATGACAAACACTGTGAAAAGCTCCGTATATATAGGGGATATAAGGGAAGGGGCAGGATAACTGATTGACCTTATTTGGTACGTACCTTATTTATTGTGCTATGATACCTGATGTGGCAGAGCTATCCGTTACTGCCATGCACGCATTACATGCAATTTCAAGCACACAATATGATTGTCATTACATGTAATGGTGCAACGAGGCTAGTGCAATAGGGACTGTCAATCAGCTGTATCACCCTGCATCCGTCTTCATCATTGTTGCTTGATTGTGTCGAACACAATAACAGAATTCTCAGGAAGGATATTTTGCATTTTCTACAGGAAACAATTCTTCTTCCGCAGTAATAAAAAACATACTGAAATGATTCTTATATTTACGTTCGAGACATTCTACACACATACACCCACAGCTGCTCACGTGAAGCAATTTTACACTTTTTTTACAGTACTTAAAAACAGAATGTTCTTCATTTGAGAACTATTATACCGTTCGACCATATTATATTATCGAACTTTATAAGTATTCGCAAAGCCAAAAGAAATTGACTGATCAAATAATGTCATCAAATGCTCTCATTGTTTCTCCACATGTGCGTGTTTATTCCTTAATAGTTTTTCGATAAACTCACAAAAATTTAGAAGAATTAAAAGTGAAAGAAAAAAAAACATACTAGCATTTGAAATACAATACATATAAATAAAAAAAATTATAATATTTATGTCGTAAAAAAACCATTTTTGCATTCTGAATTTGCTGTGTATGGGTCTTCCCTATGCGGACGCCTCCACTTAAAGTCGCATAAGAAATTAAATCCGGTCATTCTGTCCCTTTGGGCCTCTTTTCCCATATGCCTCATTTGCTACACTGATGCGACGCTATTTTAAACTTATTTAATTTCTAAAACTTGAACCCAGATTCTTAATTTCGCATCGCATCATGACAATTAAACTAACTGAATGTAAAATTAGATTCTTAATAAACTCTCTAAAAAACAAAACACTGCACTCCAAAATTAATAACGCTCATTTTAAGGAAATATTAAATTTATTAAATTAATTGTTATAGATCAAATTTAATTTATCGTTAGGCTGTGTACTGAAGGAAGAGATGATACAAGGCCAGAGGGGATTCATTGGTCGGCGCTGGAGTCCACTTGAATAAAAAAGAAATTAGATTTTTGGTTAATGGGTCATGGTTTTCGGTTCTCCCTCTGCTGAATTCGGGGTTGCGGCTGTTTTTAAAGTCCGCCAAATCACCCCCAAATTCATCCGCAACTTCTCGTAGATTCTTTATCTTGTCCGCTCCTGCGCTTCTCTATTGGTCCAGAGACCAGCGTAGAGTTACAGCATTCCAAAATCTATGGGTTTAATGAACTTTTTGGAAGCGCGGGAAATCCCTTGACGCACCCCGCAATTTATGGGTCTAGTGACCCCCAGGCGCAGGAACGTTCTGGCACACCCTTGCCGAAGGAATCTCACTGTATCCGGTGAGGGGAAACTCAAAAAAATTCCAAGAAACTGACTTTGAAATTTTGAGGTCTGCTGAATTCGTTCTGGCCTCCCATCAACACATAGTTTGTAGTTTGGTGGGATGGGAGCACTTATAGATCTTCCAAAATTTCTCCCTTCATGACATTTTAGATGACATTAAAGACACTTTTAAATTGCCCTTTTTAATAAATAATATTTCAAATATAAAAAATAACTAAGGATAATTAAAAAGAAAACAATACTTTGATATGAAAAATTTACAAACATAAAATAAAATACAGATAAAAATTATTGTAAGAAAACATTTTCGTGACGGGAGTCAACGGAGCGATGCCTAGCCAATCCAGTTACATTAAAGGGGTTCGAGTTAAAAAGAGAAAATATTTAGGTATGGAAGTTGAAATGTGAGTTGGTATATCGAGAGGAGATATTGTGAATCAGAATGTTTCTCAAACTGTGGGGCGTGCCCCCTAGGCGGGGGGCGTGATAACCCTACGAGGGGGAGCGAGAGTATTGAAAAGTTAGAAACAAAAGATTATTTTAAGAAATTGTTAACTTACTGAAAGTAATCAAACAAATACATTCTGACATAATAAAAAAATAAAATATTCAATTACACTATAATATACTTATAAATTCATCAGAGAACTGCACAATCTATTTCAAAATTAATTTAACAATACTAAGTTAAGGATAAGTTTAATAATTACCAGTCACCTTATGGTTTTGTCTTAAAATTTGTCTTGATAATGTGTAGGGTTTATAATTAATCCCTTAAATTCAAATTAAAAATGATGTGATTCATTCCCCAACGCCTAGGCCTAGCACGTAGGTAAGCGTATGGGGTGTATTGAGGCAAGCGGGGGGGGGGGAGTAGAAAAGGAATAAATAATCAAATCCTCTAAAATAAGTAAATCCTTCGAAAACACTGTCAAGGCCATTTTATTGCTTTCCAATGCCTTCGGAATAATTTTATGGATAGCTGTTCACAGAAAATGTAGTACTTCGGAAAGACATAGGAGTAATTAATACTCCGGCTGAGCTATATAGATATTTATTTACGTTGGGGTTTGAAATTAAAAGGCCAAAATCGTATTATTGTTTTAGCGTCAAAGTATAATATTATTCAATTTTATGCATCGTTATTGTATGGAGGGGGACGCAATGCATATTATGATTGCGTATTGGATCGCAAACATTGAAAGTTTGAGAAGCACTGCTGTGAATGAATGATCAGAGAGATTAGCGATTTTTGCATTTAAGTTTAGGTGAGAAGCTCGACCAATCATTTGAGTAGTAGGTAGAGAAAATTTAAGATTAGAATTAAAAGATAAATAATATAGATTAAAGAGAATACACACTTATTTATGAATTAAAGAAAAGCAAGATCAATTAAGAATGATCTGGGTCTGTGGAAATTAAGATCAGGTGTTAGTGATCGATTTGTTATCTAAGTTGTCAATTAAGGCTGTTTTTGGTTAATGTTAAAGAATAGGACCCGAATTTGGAACATTTTTTCAGATGTAAAAGAAATGAAACATTAATATGATATTCTGGCTTCACTATCCTTTAGAGAGCAGCATTTTTTATCATACTTCCCATTTTTAACCGAGTCGATTCATTTTTCTGGTATTAAATGTGTTTCGCATTGTTTATACTATACCGTAATGTTAAATGGGCTTTGCCTTCACGTATTAAAACAAAAAGGAAAGAATTCACGGAATATTTTGAAATTTTTAAAAACACTACATTGTTAACAGAGGTATGAGCTATGATATTGAAAATTTCCATGGAAATTGGGTCATTTTTCTGTCTGAAAATGTGCTTCGCGTTTAGTTAGAGCTCTCGTACTTTTACCGAAAACAGCCTTAATAAATTCAAGAAATTAATAGCATTTCTCATGATCGTTTGTCTAATAGTGAGTATTTTACTTGCGGCTCTGAAGTCTACATTCCTCATGAACCGGCGAGCATTAAGAATTTACCTGACAATTAGATTTTTTGAGAACCTTCTAAATAATTAATAGAGGTCTTTGCTGCATGGCCCCAAAAAGGTAAGGATCGGCTATTGGCTGCACTATTGACTGTATAAGTGAAAACCGCATCGTAACTCGTTCGAACACCGTGATAATAAAAATGTCAGTATTTCATGACATTTTTTGAATTGACGAAAGTGGACGATGGCACAATATCTAAATACCATTCATTTAAATTTTAGTTTAACCAATTTTGATAATTATTGGAAATATTTGAAAAAAGAAACTAAGAAAAAAATATTTCCTTTCTGAATTTAAAACAAATCAAAATAAATTTTTATTCAAAGATTTCATATTTAAACAACAAATATACAAGATTATTAATTATCCCAAAGCAAGCAAAATCTTTTCGAAATAGAATAAAAACAACCTCTTTTCCTATTGCATGTCTTAAATTTATATAATGGTTTTTAATGATAGAAAAAAAGACAAAGCAGATGAATGTAACTCTTATTTAATAGAAGAAAAGATTATCAACGAAAGCTCTTTGAATCAGTTCGTAATCTACGAATAGTTGTAGCTCAGAACAATACACATATACAGGAAATATTTAATGTCATCTCAACGTTTCGAAGTACAATCGGCATATGTTCAAAATGACAGATGTATGCCTAGTATCATCCAGTAAAACGCATTTTAACTATTGATTGTGCAATCTTTTCTAAGTTGTGAGTAGTAGTATGAATTCAACTTTAGTCCAACATCTCATAATCATATAAGAACAAGAGTAACATTCGAAAGGCCGACACGTATTTTTCTTGCGTCTATATTCGTAAAATAAAAATGAAATTCCTGAGTGAGTATATTTTGTTTGTTGGTTTTACTTATTTTGTGGTAGAGGGGCTGCATTTGGTTTGTTATATTAGTTTCATATGTTATTTGTGTGTGTGTGTGTGTGTGTGTGTGTAATTACAAAAATATCGTATATTTCCCTTAGAGAAAAAAGTTACATTAGCGGTGATACGGCTTCTGTATTGGATACTTTAAGAAGGGGAACATGATAATTTACTTGCATACATCTGCCTTGCTTCGAGGTATTTTTTTAAAATAGAATTAAATTATTGGAAAAGAAAACATAAACAAAATACTTTAAAATGGCCTTTTGTTTTAGAATGTTTTGATGAAAAATAAAACCAATTGTTTTTGCATCGGTTTAAAAAAGATTATTTCTATTTGGATTTGTCAAATATAATTTGTATGGAAGATTTATATTTAAAACTACTCTCTCTCTAAAATGATTCAAAAATTTTATTTAAAAAAAAATAAAGACTTCGTAATGATTTATGCACCATATGATGGCTGTTTCAGAGATTCATAATGTAGCATTAATTTAAGACGAGCATAATAATATGCATTGTTATGAAATATCAAACGTTTCTACCATTTAAGGTATCCGACTACGTTCGAAACCGTGATTTTAAAAAAGCGCAAAATTGGATAATTTTCATGATATTTAGTGTCACTTAGATTAGAATACATGCATAAAATTGTTTTAAGGACATTTTGACAAAAAAAGTTATTTCAATACAATATTTCGGCAAAAAATTAACTTATAATAACCTTTTTTGAAAATGTTCTCCTTTTGTGAAAACCGCTTCTGTTATAATAATATTTTGCCTATATATAACTCAGACCTCTGTACCTATAGGCTCACCTATGACTTGAAAAATTCACATTATTTTCAGAGTTATCACCAATTGAAATAATATCGGCGTTTTTTTTTCTTAAAATTTCTCCCCTCTGTTGTCGTAAAACATGGACAAACCCACTTCTAAGTTAAGTATTTGAAAAATTCTAGCTGAACCTCTGTATAGAGGTCTGAGCTATATACGGGTAAAATATTATTATAATAGAAGCATTTTTCACGAAAGGAGAATAATTTGAAAATGGTTCATTCTATGTTCCTTTTTTGTCAAAATATTGTACTTAACTAATTTTTTATTCTAATACTATTCTTAAAACAATTTTACATACATTTTCTAATCTAAGTGACACTAAATATCATAAATATTATGCATTTATACACTTTTGCAAAATAACGGTTCTGAACGTAATCGGATACCTTAAGAATTCTATGTTTCATCAAGAAGCAAAAAAAAAAATCCCTGATACTTTCAGAACAGTTTTAATGCATAAAAAATGTGGATAAGTTAAAAGAAGAAGAAAAGTTAGGTTTTTCTGATTTAAAGAGACATGATACGATTATATATATATATATATATAAATGTTTGATTTATTGGCTTTCATAATTTTTTTGGTCATCCCCTTACGTGCTATGTAAAACAGTTTTTGTGTACTTAAAATACCACAAAAAACTAATCATCTATTTTTGAAAGAAAAATTTTAGAGTTCATGGAGTTAATTTAAAACGCATTTCTTCCTACGATAATTGAATTACACAACTGAAATGTGTTTTACATGTAATTCGAATATGGTTTAACAAGAGTTGGAAAGGGTTTTTGTGATATATAACACAATTAATGTTTGTAAAATACTTTCTTGTGAATGCTTGCTGAAAACTCTTTAAAAAATGCATGCATTCTAAATTCAACTACTTTAAAAAATAATAAGTTGTACGTTTTGAGTTAAAAATGCATACATGTACTAATAGATACATGTAAAAGAAATATCAAAGCATTTGGCACAATACAAAATTTTTTTTAGCATTTTACAGTTATATTTTCGTTCTGAAATAAATCAGTTTAGAGTTTTTATTTACCGTTGAGATATGAATTAAAATCAACACAAAAGTTATCATAACTCTGTTTTTCCCCTAAAAAAACTTTCTGGAAGTGGTAGAGAATTTAAATTTGGTGAAATTATAGAAAAATGTATAAAAAAAATAATAGATAAGAAATTTTGCGATTTTTGTTCAACTGAATCATTCTGTGTCTCTTTAATACCTAAAGGGGCCGCGTGGGGCACAGAGTCAATCCAGGTCAGGGAATACGACAATTACAATTATTTTTATTGCCATATCAAAATATCAACCATAAAAGAAGACATTTTCTAAATGTATTTGTTACACTAAAAAATTTAGAAAATAGATAACATAGCTTAAAGTTCTCTCCTCATGCTTAATATCTAAGCTTTTTAAAAACAACAATTTGTCATGTATTTTGGAATCCAAGCGGGTTCCGCTCATCACTTGCATCATGGCTATTGAGTGAACGTGATAACTAAAGTTTTGGAAGTTATTTATTCTTGCCAGTAAATTAACCCTTTAACCGCCAACACCGTAATATTTCCGATTTTAAAGATAGTACATTCAACTAATTGTAAATAAATTCATGGTTTTTACCAAAACAGAGAAAATTAAATAATTTTCTAGTATGAATTATCGATTCATTGAATCGATTCAGTGCAACATATCGATTTAAAAATTGATTTTTGGCCCGGGAAATCAAGTATTGGATTAATCGATCTCAGATTACCATCCCTACTAATGACCTTGTCAGTATCTTCTTACGTGACAGTCTTCATGAGAACTAAAAAGTGTTCGTCAGATATCCCCCTCTTTTTTGAGTGTGGCAAACATTTTTTTATTATCTTAACGTATTTGGGTTACCTGAGTTTCCCGCTCGATCATTTTTGCTCCAAAATGTTTTCTATGAACAAGCTATATTGTGATATCCCCTCCGTTGTGGAAACCTTTTCTCCCCTATACACGCGTCCTATGTCGGCGGGAAGGATAGAAGAACCACTAAATTCTGCCATACCAAAATCAGTTTATTATGATCTTAGTTTATATAACAATGCTAATCTCATAGGATGATGATCAAGAGTGAGTAGACTCTAAACGTATCACTGAAAATTAGCGCAATTAACCACTGAATCTATAATTTTATATTAATTCCAAACTTAACACTATCCACCCTGTCCTCTTAGTTTAGATCAGTGATTCCCAAAGTGGCCCAGGGGTCTATGACGACTTGCAAGGGGTCCACATCATCGAAAAAATAATTTGGAGGTCCATGAGATGTAAACGGGGTCTACGATATTGACTCTCATTAAACCAGATCATGACATTAATTTTAAAAGGAAATTTAATCAAGTGGAAACCAGACTTACCTATTAAACAGATTTATTTACTAAATTGAATGAGGTTAGTTTGCAGTTACAAATGTACAGCATAAATTTTATTAAAACAAGGACCACATTCCAGCCTTTCTTGCCAGAATTAAGCAAAATGAGTATAATAATGGACGTCACAAATTTTTCCAGTTTCTCAATTGTCACGGACACTCTACCAGGAAAAAGACGTTTTAACCTACGTCGAACATTTAAATGCCCTTATTTTAGATTTTGAAGCTAGGTTTGAGAATGTTTTGCCATCGTAGTACCACAGTAGGCAATGAATTCATATGGTCACTTTGTAAAAAAAAAGTCAGTTTACAAGAATTAGGCACTATTATTAGGCACTAACGAAGATCTTAAAGTAAATTTTAGAAACCAATGTCAGTAATTTTGGCTTCAAAAAGATGTACCTGTTGTTTATTCCATATTATGGAATATCTTGAGAAAGTTTTTAATTATTTTTCCAGTTGAGATGGAGTTACAGTGCGCTTGGCGATCTCCAAAACAAAAAGAGGAAGAAAGTCTGGACAGTATTAACCGAGGAGATAATCAGGGTTAAACCTGACAAGATTGGTGTCAAATGTTGAAAATTTGTTATTGCTTCTCCAAATTCATCTCTCCCACTAAAAGCATTTGTTCGATGCTCAGTTATTTTATGTATTGATTAAATTTTAATTTAAATTATTAAATTGTCTTTTCTAAAGTTTTAAGCAGTATACCTCACTGAAGTTAAAAATTTAAATCTTTTAAAGGAAGTAGCTCTATACCTGCTGTCAAAAATACATTTAAGTTGATGAATTTACAAAAAATTAATATTAAGTTAGTAGGGGTCTACCCTAAGACGAAAAACCTGTCAAGGGGTCTATGAGGCAAAAGAGTTTGGGAACCTCTGATTTAGATGAACTAGCTTATCGCTGTTTCCAGGGTAAACAGCTACGGTCCGTAAAACGTCAATTCCGCCTTTACTCTGGCTGGCTCTGGTTTAGGCAATGCTCCGCTGGTCTCGGACCCACTTTTGACTTATCTACACCGGCACTGTTAGACCGGTGTACATAAGTCAACTCTACGAATGAAGACTCATCTTCTAGACTTTATCTCAATTCACTTAACGATCACTTCTAGCATTACTTCTACACTTAGCGATCTTCGCGAATGCTGACCTTTCAATATATATGATTCCTAATTTGCATAAACATGTTCTCTACTTGAGTTGGTTGGAAAGAATAGCCATTCTGGCACTATAGAATCCCAAGAGGACAATTAGTGGAAGTCGTGATAAAGCCCAGTCACAATATTTTCCCTCTATGACCTACTTTGTGGTTCTAATTGCTGTGTTGTAAGACTCATTATAGTTCGTGAATTTAAACTAACTGAATATAAAGAAATAAATGGGCATTTGTGCGTTCTCTATTGGATAAGGTTGAAACTGATCAAGCAAAGGAAGGACATGATAAAATAATGGATAATAATCATGATAGCTAAAGTAAATTTGAGAAAAGGGAGGAACATGAAACTTTGGAGTTGAAAGGAATGTTTTCAAATGCTACTTAAAAATTCCATCAAGAAAGAAACGAAGCCGCAAGTGTACCACAAGACACTGCGCTTTGTCAAAAACACACAAGCAAGGAAAAGATCAACATACTACTTGTCGATCATCAAATGACAATGAAACTACGATAATGTGAACAAAATATCGTAGTTTTATTGCCTGAAAATATCATTCCTGTAATGTTAGCGAAATGTGTCTGTGATTTGTGTCCTCCTTTTAAGTCACGCACATTTGAAACATATTAGTTCAGTTTGATTGGATTTTTTCTCAAATTATCTAAGAAAAATTAAAAAGTCTTTAAAAGTATACAAATGCACTTTCTCTTTATTAAATTATTCACTGGAATTACGATTTTCATGGTGTACAATAAAAATAATTATAAAGAAAGGATTGGGGTGACTCAGTCTCCCGCTCAGCCTCTAGCATTGGTATAAAAAAAATACGCACCTTCTCTCCTATGTTAAAAACAATATTTTTATTCCATCTTAACAAGTGTCCAAATCTATACATCGAATATTTTTTAAATAAAATAACTAAAAAAATATAAAATAACCCTTATCTACCGCATTATGATTTACTGCAGTTTTTTCATGCAATATTTTTTTTTGGATCACTACATAAAAAATTAAGGTATATACATAAACAAAATGTTCAACTTTGGGAAATTTAATCCGTTAGAGCTAATTAATTAATTAAAGATATTCCACTGTAAAATTAATTATATACACTGTTCACTTAAAATAATGAGTCAAATCGTTTTTTAAGGTCCTCATTAACATACAAAAAATAAGACACTGTAACCCCCGTAGTTTAAACTCTTCTCATATGAACAGTAGAAAGACTATCGCGCCCTCTAGCGGCTAGAACAATCTTCAGTAATGGCCAAGCTTCGGAACTGTAAGGACGTACGAGCATGCGCTCCGATCCCTTTCAATTCTATTGTAACTGTTAGTTCTCTAGTTATGTATGTAAATGTTTGTTTTGTCTAATAAACGTGTTTAATTAACTAGTGGACTTAATTAAGAACCCCTTCCCCGCGTGTTCCTTTATTTCATTGGGTCACACCCCTTATAACACTTAAATTTTGACATTAATTATTTTTTCGGGACAAAAATGATAATCTTTGCAATCCGCTGAAAACGCCCCGCTAAAATACCCATCATAGAACCGGTGCTGCCGTATATCATGGAAGAGTAGATTTTAGAGAATATTCCTGCCAAAAGTATTGTCAGAATATTCGTAAAATTGTTTATTCTATGTTTTTTTAATGTGAGTGGTACTTATATAAGTGCCGTCGGTAGATAAAGGGTTAAAACTTAATTGATATTTGTAATAAAACAAACCCGTTCTCCTTTGTGGATAAAACGACATCAAAAAGCTTCCAAACGAAAACGATTATGCATAAGCATTTGATGTTAACATATGGCGTAAAAAAAACAGTTACTACTATTCTACCACCGGTTGTTAACTACAAAGCTCGAAATCCGTATTTAATGGTTGCATCAACTTTTGATGTTACCACATTCTCAGAATACCATTCACGACCGAGTCTCAAGTGAAAGTTTAGACTTCCATTCTATAAGCGTAGGTTGACTAAACTCAGTTAGGGTCTCTTATTTGTTAATTCTCTAATTATTAGCATATCTCTTTGCAGTTTTAAAGGTCTGATAACTGACTAAATTACCACAACGCACAGCCCAATTTTTTTTCGAACCCTGACCTTGATTTGCGAAAGAAAAGATGGGTTATTCTCTGAAAAAAGCAAAGAAATTGTTGTGAAATTGAGGCTGGCTTTTAAAGAGGATCTAGAGTTGAAAGAAGTAATAATGCTAGGAATTGGGAAATATTTAATTGGAAGTAAACTTCAAGTCCACTAAGTTAAATGATGAAAGAGGTTGATTGCATTGCATTGACAAGTTTTATTCATTTAAGTTCTGGCAATGTGCCGCAAAGACAGTTTTAAAAGTACTTTTTTCTCAAGCGCGGAGCTGATCTTTCAATTAACTAAGGCAGTTCAAGTAGGTTTTGAAGTCTGCATGAAGTACTAGGTATTTTTATATTCCTTATTCGATGGAGGAGTTTTTATTTCTGCCAAATGTGTATATGTTATTGATGTTTGCTTGAGTGACATTTTATATATGATAATAAGACCTCTTCTATCACTTTTAACATTAACCTTATGCATTACATTTTTCTAGCACATTTACAAGTGTACATAAGTTTACCCTACTTTTAAAAAGACGATCTGCTGCCTCTGGAAACATAAAGTAAAATTTTGGATATTTTCTATAGAAGGCTTAGTTTTCGCTCAACAGTTCATAATTAATTTGTGTGAGTACATTATTTTTATTTTTATTCGTAGTTTTTTACAGATAAATTTAAGATGATTTTTTGTGAATCTTTTTATAGGAGGCGTAAATAAGGAAAATTATTTGCATAAATCGAACATTAAAAGTCAAATAAAAGTATGTTGATCGATATGAGAAATTTATATGAATACCGATATTTATTTTTGTATCAAAATTTATTTAAGAATTATTTAATTTATCAATACTTATTTATGAATTATTTATTTTCATCGATACTTATTATGATTTTTTTTTTTTTTCATCGATATTTATTTATTAACTATTTATTTCTTACAGTAATACTTTAAGGAAGCTCTATCTTGTCTTTATTTTTTCTAAAAGGAAACATAAAATTTTGATCAATTTATATTTTACTTAAGAAAATCTTTTTGCAATTATATCTTAATTATAGAGCATAAAAATTAATTAATAAACTATTGAAATTAAATTGTATAAAATCATACAGGAATTTACGGTAAATTATAGAGGATAATTCCTCTTGAAAATAAAGTATCCTGTCTTCCCCTGAAAATTTACCGTAGAACCATTTTATAAAATTTCATCAAATTCTTAATATGTACAGCTGTATAGTAAAAACATTAATTTGTCGCAATCTTTTTTTATTAAGAGGTATTGTTTTTACGTCTTATATTATTTAAACTTGATTTTTTTCATTTAAAATGGGTAATGCTAAACGTATGATTAGTAAAGACTGTTTTTTTTCCAGGTATAGAAGTTTAAGTTGGCATTACTTTCCAAGATGGCGACCGATTTAACAGCTGTCAAGTGATTTATTCTCAGTTTGGTTTGGCAATTCATCAAAACGATCATCAAGCTAGGCGTAGATTCGTCGAATGGGCCCAAAACGAGATTGCCGTTGTTCCCGATTTTCATAAGCAAATTTTGTTTAGCGATGAAGCGCACTTCTGGTTGAATGGCTACGTCAACAAACAAAACTGCCGCATTTGGAGTGAAGCTAATCCATAAGTGTATGTCGAAACACCGTTACATCCAGAAAAACTGACTATTTGGTGCGCTTTATGGGCTGGTGGAATCATTGGTCCGTGCTTTTTCAAAAACGATGATGGCCACAAAGTTACAGTCAATGGTGATCGGTATAGAGCCATGATTACTAACTTTTTCAATCCTGAATTGAACAATCATGATGTCCAGGAGCTGTGGTTCCAACAAGACGGCGCAACATGTCACACAGTTCGTGCCACAATCGATTTATTGAAATACACGTTTGGTGACCGCCTAATTTCACGTTTTGGACCTGTGAATTGGCCTCCAAGATCATGTGATTTAACACCACTAGACTATTTTCTATGGGGCTATGTAAAGTCATTGGTCTATGCGGATAAGCCACAAACGCTTGACCATTTGGAAGACAAAATTCGCCGTGTTATTGCCGATATACGACCACAAATGTTGGAAAAAGTCATCAAAAATTGGACGCCCAGATTGGACTACATCCGAGCCAGCCGTGGCAGTCATATGCCAGAAATCATATTTAAAATGTAATGCCACAATATTATCTTTCGAATAAAAAAATCATGTCAATCGAAAAATACATCGTTGTTTTATTGCAAGTTAAAGTTCTATACCTCTAAAAAAACACCCTTTACAAGGAGAAAACGTCAATTTCGTAGTAATGGGGATCTAACAATAAACATTCCAAAAATTTCAGATCAACACCTACTGACGCCACAGTTCTTAAATATATTTTAGCTACGATTGAATATGCATTGATTGTTTTTCTTAAATATTATCTGAATTTCTCATTGTAATGTGTTTTAAAATTATTTCTTTCTTCTTACCGTAGTATTTTTAAAAAACGTATTTAATTTAAATTTATTTTTTAAATATACGGCATGTTAATACACTGTATGAAAACTTTAAAAAAAGAAAAATATTGCAAAAATTATCAATTTTTTGTATTAGAAATTTTATCATACATCAAAACTACGTAAATATTACCCATGCCAGTGCCACCAGGTCCTCCTACCAGTGAGTTGTAAGTTCGAGTCCTGGTGCTAATAAAGACCACCGTGTAGAGGACTGACCCACGCTAATTTTGTCTTGGCTCAAAATCCTTACATATATATAGAAGTGGGGTGCCAGCTAGGGTTTCTGATTTCCCGGTTATTTTCATTCTCGGGAATTTTCGGGAAATCCAGGAAATGTAGTTGTCATTCCCGGAAATACATCCAAGTTACAAAAAAACTCAAAATCGTTATTTTTAAATAATATTGATCATAATTATATCAAATAAAGATACGTATAATCTCCAAAATTAATACTCATTTATATATTGAGCTAAAATTACTAAACGAAATGAAATCTGCAGAAAGAAGTATTTCGAAGGAATAAATAATTATTCTGATTAAAGAAATAATTACAACTTCGGATACAAAAGAATTTGCATAGTTTTATAATAAATAAATGTGTCGCTCTATCTTAATTTTGCAGATGCTGTTACCACCTTGATTTTTTATTTTTAACATTATCATACACTGTGGAAAATTCATTGTCAAAATTAAAAATTATAATTTTTTTAAACGGAATTTATGAATTTTTGCACTAAAAGCAAATATTGTTAGCAACATGGACAAAATCTTACATTTAAAAATTTTGTTTTTTAAAAAGCTAGAAAAAAAGCAAATTTTAATTTAAAAAAAATATTTACCAAAACTAATGTCTATTTAATAACTCACATGAGTTTGAAAATAAATGAGTTGAATTTAAGTCAATTATTTCTCTAACATTGCTACTATATATATATATATATATATATATATATATATATATATATATATATATATATATATATATATAATATATATTTAAAATTTAATTGTTTGCTAAAGTAACGACTAAGTATGTTAAAAATATAAAGTATTGTACTTGAAAATTTTTTTGTATAGTCTAGTTCTCGCTAATGGAATTGCTATATTATTATTACATAAACATAAATAAATATTAATGTAAGAATCTCACACGAAAGTTTGGTTAAGAAAAATAATCAATGGAAAGATTTGTATATAATACTAAAGTAATATTATAATATAAAATGAATAATAATAAGCAAATAAAACAATAAAAATTATCTATTCCTTTTCTTAATAGTTTATTCATAATTATAATACTTATTATTTTTCACATAGTATTTTTTGACTACGTGCTCCATATTCCTGTCAGCGTATTCCGTTTTTAGAATTCATGCAATTTTATTCAATGCTGCCAATACTTTTTCGATAGTACGTATAAGTACCGAAAAATATAATGAAACATCTCATTAAACCATGTTTTATCCCTTTAAAACCCAACACGCCTGATAGTTCTGGTAAGATATTTGATACGTTTTTCCTTCTGGAATAGCCCTATGTAAGAAAAACCCAAATCGAACGATTGAGCAGAAAGTTTAAAATATCAACTTTTATGTATATATGTTGGTTATAGGCCATGTTTTACTTTTAGCAGGCAAGTCTAGCTTGGTTTACAAATGCAACGAAATCATGGCTTCTTTTCATCTGTCGTAAAAAGGTAATTCTCGATATCTTTCTAATTGGTTAAACACAAATTTTTTTCTCTTAATTTTTTAAATAATTATAAAAAAGTAAAAAAAATTACTATACTCAATTAGTGTTGCTTGTAGAACTCAGGATTTCGTTTCCCGCAAGATCGTGCGGGTTGGGCGTTTCTCAAGTTACTTCAACCGTAAAGGTAAGTGTTTGTCATGTGAGTTTTTTTTTCTGTTTCAAAAATGTTGATGGAAGCCAACATAAAAATTAAATATATAGTTATATAATTAATACCAAATTTCCTTGGTGGTTGCCATGGATGAGTCCCTTTTTTCTTTCTCTCGCTCTTTTTTGTAATTAATTTTCTTTTTCATACATTTGTTGAGGGGCATGATATTTTTAACCTCTCCACAAATCTCTGCATCCATATTCCTTGTACCCCCCAAAAAAAAAAAAATTGGGTTTTTCCGGTGAAAGTTGGCAAGGTATCTTTTTAATTATTCATTTTTTAAATAATAAACTATTCTGATACATTGTATTGTTTTCCATAGAATACTGTGCTAAAGTTTTTCAGGTTTTTCAGGTGTCTAGAAGGAAACAAATTCTCATACATGCTATTGATGAATAGATCAGATTTTTAACTTAGTGATCTTCCGGATAATGACTATGCTGCGGGCAAAGTATAGGAATGACGCATACTGGAAGAAGAATCAAGTTCAAATCAGATCAATGACAAGAAAAAAGTAAAAGAAAGAAAACATGAAATATTTGTTATTTAAAGTCAACTTTAAATCAGTCTTTACCATCAAAGTCTCTTGAACCCATTCATATCATTGCTAAAGCTGAAGCAAATTCTTGGTTTCAGTACAAACAAGATGTAATATCAAACGAAATTTCTCCCATAACTCAAAATCGATCACTTAAAATTTACGTTAGAGATGACTGTAGCGTTAGCCTCTCCACCTATTAACAAAAGGTATTTTAACTTACCTCAAGGAGAACAGTGTTATAATTAGTCCTGCAATAAGATCGAAGTATTATAATCCGCCTGCTAAGAAGCTATGCCAGGATAAAATGCATGACATGTTCAGCCATTTTCGATTTCTTGATGGCATTTCAAGATCTCGCAAGTGAAGATGGGAAAACTATGAATGCAGTTGGGAAACATGTTGTATTTATCAAAAGCAAAAAGTATGCCTCAAATTTTCATGGTAAATAAATAATGAGTCAAAAAAAAAGAATCAATTATACATCAATAATTTCCTTATTTTTAACAATTTTAGTTGAAATAAGTTTGTTTCTTCTACCCACTTAAACCAAAAATGTGTAACTCGAAAAATTTTACAGGGGATGATTTCACAGAATACGCTCAGCCCACACGATCGTCCGGGTACCGCCTACGTTCCGGGTGGGGGAGCGGAACTTTTTTTATTATTCTATCTATTGTCATTTGGGACCATATAGCATTAATAACCAGTAGAATTTAATATATAAATATATAATATTTCGTGTCTTAAAGGTGTATCCCAGTTTATTTCTCTAATTCTGATGGAAAGGTTCAGAGCAAGCCTAACAAAGCGTTTTGTCACATTTGCACCACTATGATTTTGGTTTTCTTTTGCAGCCCTCCATTTGACAGCGACGCTATTTTTTCTTGCTTTAGCAAAAAAAAAAATGACCATCGCTATCATTATGGATGTCTTCTTTTCAATCAGACGGTACAGTCGAGATCCTAGATTTATCTCTTATTTTTATGACAGTTTTTTATAGAGAGTTGTTACAGCTCTTCAGGACTCTTTCAGGTTTAGGGGTTCATCTTTGTAAAAGAGTTTTGGGAATTTTCTAGGCATTATCCATTTTACCAGATTATATGCATTGAACGTATAAAAAGTGGTCAGTACCCCTTTTTTCGACGAAATTTAACGGAATAGAGTCCAGCGAAGCAGTCATGGAGATTCACTTCACCCTTATGTTGTTTTTGTACCCCAAATTTGGTATTTTCACGTTAATTTTATCTTTGTGACCAGTAATCATGTTCACAGGTATTTGAATAATAGACAGTTAGAAACAAAAATGCCTATAAAAACACGTATTTCGTCAGCAGTGGTAAAAAATCGTGTTCGTTTTGTACATATGTTGCATGTCGCACAGTTTCTTTTACAATGAGATAGTAAACTTCAATGGAATAAAACTGCTGAAAAAGCTTTGATTGATTTTTATCTTTCAATGCAGTGTCCATCTTCTTGAGAAAGTCACTTACAGTTGATTCAGCTTGTGTTTCCCATTTTGTATAATTATTTTCTTCTTTACTCAAAATAACTGTCTTTTAGTTTATTTTTTGCTCTGAATTGTCAAAACACTAGAACTTGTGTACGGTTCAGACCGGAAACTATCTCCAGTTGTAACCACAAAAGACCCAGGAGTATCGCTTACAATAATCTCTCCAGTATTTATTTCATTCTCATCCCCTTCATCCCCTGGGATCTGGTGGTAATACAGAAATTACAACTTAGCTCTCGTCTTAATCTAAAAAATTTAATAATTCTAAAGCTTTCTCTAACTTTAGAAACTTTTGCACTGACAAAAATCAGCAGAAGTAAAACACGAGAAGGGAAGTTATTTTTTTTTTTCACTCTTAGTTATAAAGAGTGAAAGAAAGCGTCAATTTCACGTTGATCGTCTCACTGTTCTATTTAGAGGACAGTTAAAAAATTAATTTGCTAAAACTCTTAACTAATAACACTATCGTTCTAATTACCCACAGGTATAATAACGAAAGTGTAACATCACATAAAAATGACCATTCAAGTGTTCAAAGTAAACTAAAAAAAAAGGTCTGTAACCCTAAATAAATGATATAAACAGCACTCACAAATGCGATAAATAAGCAAAATATCCAAAAAAAGGAGGAGAGAACGAGATACATGTTAGGGGAAGCTAATACATATCCCTACATGTTTCAATAGATAAAATATTCGCAACATACAAATAATGATTTCCACATGATATTTTTCAGCTGTTTTATAAATTGGACAGTAGGATAAAATGTGTTGATTGTGAACAAGTACCGGTCAACAAATACAAGATTTATTTAGTGTTTTCTGAAAATAATGAAAGCATAGAATATTCTCTTCTCGTTTCGAATGGATTCCTTCAAATGTTTCCAACTTAATCCCTTTTCTTAGACAATAAATTCGTAATTTTGTGTTCGCTGTGCCACATCTGGTAAAGAAAACTTTAGGTTGATGTGAAACGTGACGAGGAAAGAGTGGGACATAAATTTTAGCAAGGACTGTTTCACCATTTGCATTTGGAATAAATACTCATAATTAACAGCATATGTGTGGATATCGTCGCATTTGAGTGGCTAAAGGCTACATTGCGTACTAAAATTAACTTTCATATTGCAATGTGATTCATGAATTATGTAAAATAATTTTCCATTTTTTTTCTATCTTATCATGTTTTTAAGAAATAATTAATTAGCCTTAATCATTCAGTAATTCATTACTATTGTTAAGGATTAACTAGTGCTATCGATAACTATCATTAAGTTATTATAAGTTAAAAGTGTTAATAACCATCATTTATTTAACTTTTATTTTCCTTCATTAAAATACTATCAAATGTATTGAAAGAACTTTGTGTATTTGCGGTCTTTATTTATATTACAAAACTGTTTAGAAACTTGAGATATTTTTCGGGAAGAAAAAAAGGGCTCGAATAATTATTTAAATTATTTCATTATGTTTTATCTTGTTTATCCTCCTGTGTTTTAGAAACTTCAAAAAAAGTTTCAACGAATATTATATTTTTTTTAATAATATTTACTCGAAAAATTTCGTCGTATGTAGAGATGGAAACATAATATTGGAACACAATTGTGATTAAAAGTAAAATGATTTTTTCATACATATATATATATATATATATATATATATATATATATATATATATATATATATATATATATATATATACTATATATTTTATATCATACTACTTTTATATCATGGGAAATTAAAATGTGGTGTAACTATGAAAGCTTTTTTCTGTCTGAAGAAATTTATCACAGTTGAGATAACATTCAGAATTTAACTGAAGTTGAATTAAATAAACTCCAATAGAATTTCACAATTGACTGACCTTTGTAACCATATAATGTTTAAATTTAATTGCCATGAATATTTTTATGTTTTTCTTAGTAAGAATCATATTTGAATTAGATCTTTTCAAAATCACATCCCTCAAGACTTACAAAAAAATCTTTAGGTATACTTTTTAACCATAATTGTGTTAAATTTAAATGCGAATATATATATATATATAAATACCAGGTGTATGAAAATGAAATGAGACAATTGTTTTAAAGAAAAACACAATAAATTTGGGAAAACTGTTAATATTTGAAATAATATCCATCGCTAGCTACACATTTCCCCCATCTTTCGGGCAATTTGTGAATACCACGCCAAAAAAAAAAAAAAAAAATAATCGGTCTTTTGAGGCCAGTCAGTCATCAAGCCAAGATTTGAAGTTTTCGTCAGAAGTGAAGCGCTGGTCAGCCAATGCGTGTCCCAATTATGCAAATAGTGGTAATCGGAAGGAGCCAAGTCTGACTAATAAGCCGCATGCACTAAGGGCTCCCAGCCGAGCGCCTTAACGATATCCTTGGTCAGTTTAGCAAGGTGGTTAGGTGCGTTGTCATCAAGGAAAATCACTTTGTGCTGCCGTTTCTTGTATTGCTCGCGTTTTTCGAGTATAGAATCGTTCAAATTATGTAATTCTTGCTTGTAGCGATCAGTATTAACGGTTTCTCGGGATTTGAGAAGCTCATAATAGATTGGTCCCTCCTGATCCCTGAAAATACACAACATTGTCTTGCGGCCGAAGCGTCTCGGCCTTGCGGTCGATTTGGATGGTTGTCCGGGGTCCACATATGATCGATTACGCTTGGGATTCTCAAAATAAATCCATCTTTCATCGCCAGTCACAATACGATGGAGATATGACTTACGTTTGTAGCGGGCAAGCAACATTTCGCACACGAGTTTTCGGTTTTCATGTTGACGATCCTTTAGCTCGTGTGGTACCGATCTACCGACCTTTATTATCTTGCCCATTGCTTTGAGACTACGGGAAACAGTGTTCTGGTCAACATTCAATTGTTATGCAAGATGTTCTTGGGTTTGGTCATCATCTTCATCTAGTAATGCTTGCAATTCAGCATCTTCAAATTTTTTTGCTGGTCTGCCACGCTCCTCTTTTCTCACATCGAAATCACCATTTTGGAACTTTTCAAACCACCTGTAGCACTGCACACGATTCAGAGCACTGCTACCGTATGCTTCTACAAGCATTTGATGTAATTCGGCAGCATTTTTCTTCAGATAGTAACAAAAAGTTACTGCTGTCTGCAAATCGTGGTCGGAAGGCATAAATGTCGACATTTTCAACACAGTAAAAAAATACAATGCATGCTGAAACTCGTCCAAATGTAACCTAAACATGAGTATCAAAGATTAAACTATAAAAAGTTACATTTTACGGTTTCGTATTGTTTGCATATATGCGTGACGATATCTGTTAGCAATCGTCTCATTTGTTATGCATACACCTGGTATATATATTACAATTTTTTCACTTTTGATAAAATAATGAACATAACAAAAATAATTGTATACATTTCTTTAGAAGTTAATTCTCGATTGTGTCTTGATTTGACGTTTTTCTTAATAATGTTGCTTTTTAAAGCAACGTGAGGATTGCTGGAGAGAGATAATGTAATTTTGAATCTGGATGATGACACCCTAGCTGGATGGGAATTTTTATTTGTATGCTTTTTAGTACGGGGGAAAATTCTTATGTTTAATTTGCAATGTGAATTAACTTACTAACCCAGTGTTTCTCAAACTGTGGGGCGCGCCCCCTGGGGGGGCACGATAAACGTACAAGGGCGGGGGCGCGGGCATATCGAAAATAAAAGATTTAAAAAAATTTATTTACTGGAATAAGTAAAACAAAATACTTTCTGACATAATAAAAAAATACACATTTACACTGATATAATTTATAAATCTGAGATATTACGTCATAAAAAATTAAAGCTTCTACTTTTATTACGGTTTCTTTTCAAACCAAAATGAGAAAAAACAAAACCCAGACCCATAATCGAAAAAAAATTTTAGGAAGATGAAATATTCATCACTGTTATATTATTGTCATCAGCTGTAGGCTGCAGAATGTAGTTGCTGCGGTTTGAGCTTCGAACTTACTTGTACGGTTAGTTACGTCCCTGCTCTTATGTATTTGTTTTTTCATTTAGGAAAGTTGCAAATAAACTATTTCTGCTGCGATTTTTTCCTTGTAAAATATTTTTATGATTTTTGGAAAAGCACAGAGAGCTCTTTGAAGGATTACTTGGCCAAGATTTATTTATATGGGTTATTCTTAAACATATAAAAAAGCATAATAAAAAACGTTTTGCATAATTTTTTTGAACATTCGTATTGTAATGAATAAATACCCATTTATTCCGGAGCTGTCACGCCGAGCACAGAGTGCACGAAATCGGTAATTCTGGCAAAACTGTTTAATTGTTACCAATGGCTCTGACACACTATCCTCCTGTTTGACAGTCTTAACGTGTGAACTAAAATATATTTGTCACATGTCTCCCCCTCTTTTTTGGGAGTGACAAACGTTTTTTTACAATCTTAAGGTACTTGTTTTGACTGAGTTCCCGGTGTGATAACTTTTTTCCGAAATATTTTCTGTGTTCTTGAAAGTAGGTGAGTATATTTTCTCTTAATTAAATTATTCACTGGAGAATTACGATTTTTATTGTGTACTATAAAAATAATTATAAAAAAAAAGGATTGGGGTGGCTCAATAATCCCACTCGACCATTAGTATCGAGTGCGTGTCTGCTCCAGGTTTAAAGCATGTTGAAGAGAGTCTTTTCACTTTAAATATTAAAAATAATACAATTATTTTTCATCGGAATTTTATATTATCGTTCATTATTCAACATCAATTCTAAATGCTAATTCTGTGAGGCTTAAAATTACAGTTCACTTAAAACTAATTATAATTTGAGCAACGATTTAAAAAAATCATTTTACATTTTTGTAAACATTGTTGCGCATTTGTCTTTACTCTCCTTAAAATTCAGCGATTATATCAATAATGTTTTATTTTCTTATAAATGAACTCGTGCAAATAGCGGGTACTTCAGCCGGTATACTTTTAATGTATCAATGCTGCACAGAGTATTTTATAACTAATTAATTAATGCTAAATTAAGAACAAGTTTAATAAGTATTAGCGACTTCCATGGGCTTGTCTTACACAGCAAATTTTTCAAAGGAATGCTTATGATTAGAAATTGACACACTGAGTTTTTTCTAAAAAAAGCTGATATCTATATTTTGTCTTCTAAGCAGCCACCGCATTTTGCAATATGTTCCAATTTAAAAATTAGAGAAAGGAAAAATAACATAATAATTATCCTATTACTTAATATTTTTTTTGCTTAAAAGAAACATATACAAAATTTAATACTTATGTCATGAATTTGTACGGTATATAATTAAGATTATAGCTTTAGCGTAAAAAAAATTATTATTATTGCATTCAGTACATTATTAATGTATAAGGGGGCGCGATAAAAATTGTGATTGACAAGGGGGCGCCAGTATTGAAAGTTTGAGAAGCACTGTACTAACCTATCCGTTAATTACTATAAGTGCACTCACATGTTAAGATAATAGAATAATCAGGTACCATTTAATTTTGTAGGAGCTTGAGCTATCATCTATTGCAGACAAAACTCTTTTCCAAAAGCATCTTTTTATAAGATACACCTTTTGGAAATCTTAGCCTTTTATCATGATTAAGAAGCATGTCAGACTTCAGGGACAAAGAGTTTACAGCCCCTACCCCCCCTTTCAAATTTAAAAGCCCTTACTTTAGAACTCTTTATTAATCTGGGAATATATCATGAGTTTCACACCTAGCAACGTTGAAGTTGAATCATCGATAATACTTTCCTGATTTTGCTAAGACCTTGATTTCAAATAAAACTAGACTGTAAAATTGTTTTGTCAAATATCATTTTCTTTCTTTGAACGTGTTTATCATTTATTTATTTCATCTCTAATTTACTGTAATGTTGTTTTAAACACAATTTTTCATCAAATTAAAATGATTATTCCATCTGGTGCCGTTGGTTGAGTCCGAATAATAGCCAGAGATGGAGATAGTACTTAAATTTATATTACAAGAAAATAAATATTTACAGTTAAAGTTTACACTAAAAGGTAATAATGCGGTTAAATGAAAATTACACCCTTGAAGGTGCTGCGGATTGATGCGAACAAGACCTTGCGTCCGTCCGTTGCGTTTTAGTTTACAGAATGTCCCCGTACCGGTTCCAAAAAGTTTCCGTTGGGGTGGAAAGCGGGAAAATCTCGCGCACTCAGTTACAGTTAAGTGAGGAGTGGAAAGTCTGGCGCACTCAGTTGCAGTTAAGTGAGGAGTGGAAAGTCTGGCGCACTCAGTTGCAGTGGGAAACATACTCCCACCCTATATCCGAACTAGTTCGGATATATGGGAAGTTTGATGAAGTTTATGGACAGGTCGTTTAAACACTGAGTCTTGGGTTTTCACAGTTGCAACACGAACCAGTCCGTCGTTGCCTGGATGCACTTGAAGAACTCGAGCCATTGGCCATGTACCAGGAGGACCCTCCTCTTTGATCAATACGATGTCATCTTCCTTCAAGTTTGGTTGTGCGTCCTGCCATTTCTTGCGAGGTTGTAAGGAGGAGATAAATTCGAACTCCACTTCTTCCAAAAGCCCCGTTTGATGTTCTGTAGCAACTCCCAACGATCTCTGTGGTTGGAGGTTGAAGGAAGCTCCTCTGGAACTGAAAGAAGAACATCACCTGTAAGAAAATGTGAAGGTGTGAGCGTAGATATGCATTCTATGTCAGAGTCATTAACGTAGGAGAGAGGCCTGGAATTTAGTAATCCTTCGATTTGTGTGAGCAAGGTTGTTAACTCTTCAAAAGTTAATATGGTTTCTCCCAATACTCTCTTCAGATGAAATTTGACGGATCGAATTCCTGATTCCCAAATACCTCCAAAATGTGGTGATGAGGGTGGAATAAAGTGCCAATCTATTGAAGATTTGGATAAGTAGTAAGAGATGGCTTCATTAGTTGGTAAAGAAAGCCATAACTTCCGTATTTCGTCAAGGTTTCGACGAGCTCCAACAAAATTGGTTCCATTGTCACTATAAATGTGGCGGGGAGCACCACGACGAGCACTAAAACGACGAAGTGCAGCTATGAAGGAATCAGTTGTTAAGTCTCCGACTGCTTCAATATGAACAGCTTTAGTTGCTAAGCATACAAATAAAGCAATGTAACCCTTTGTAGATTTAGTCCCTCGACCTTTGTTGCATTTAATCAGTACAGGACCAGCATAATCAATACCGCAACTGAAGAAAGGTCTCTCCAGCGTGGCACGGTGTTTTGGTAAATTGCCCATCAGTTGTGGTGTTGTGGTGGATGTTTTGAATTTGTTACACTTTAAGCATTTTCTAATACATTTGTTAATTAATTTTCTACTTCCTACGATCCAATGGGACTGTCGAAGAACGTGAGCTAACAAAGTCGGCCCAGCATGTAAATGAGCAATGTGTTGTTCCTTGATAAGGAGTTCACTAATACTGTGCTGAGAAGGAAGTATGATAGGATGCTTGGAATTGAATGGAAGCTGGGAATTTTGCAATCTCCCTCCCACCCGTACTAAACCATGTTCATCTATGAATGGATGGAGGGAACGTAATGGACTTTTGGGTGGCAGAGAAATCTGTTTTTTAATGCTTCGTATTTCTTCCTGAAAGTAAAAACCTTGAACCCAACGAATGATGGTTTCTTCAGCGGTTTTGGTTTCCGAAAAGGTAAGTGAAGTAGTATTAATATGGGATGAACTGATCGATGATCCTTGAGATGCTATCTTTTACAGTTTTTAATAAATCTTTGGCAATAAGCAAAAATGCGAATTACTTTGGTGAGTGAAGAGTAATGTTCGAATAAACCATGAATTACATCATTTGATGTGTGAGTAAACAGATTGAAGATGGAGACTGATTTTTGTTCCGCTTTTACCTCATCCGAAGCCTCATCGCAACTGGATTCAGCCTTGGGCCAACTAGAAGTTTCTAGCCTTAGCCAGGGTGGTCCTTGCCACCATAACTTGCAATCAGGTAAGCATTTAGGATCAATACCTCGGGATGCAATATCTGCGGGATTTTCCTTAGAAGGCACATGTCTCCAATGCTTTGTAGGTAGAACTTCTATAATTTCAGATGTTCTATTTGCTACGAAAGTTTTCCATTGGCGAGGATGACCAGACAGCCAGGAGAGAACTATTTTAGAATCCGTCCAAGCGAATACATCAAAGGTATAATATTCTAATGTCCGTAAGACCGATTTAAATAGCTTGGATAGTAAATGTGCACCGCACAACTCCAATCGAGGAATGGAAACTTGTTTGACAGGGGCTACTTTAGTTTTTGATACAAGTAGTTGAACCTTTATTTTGCCGTTGTGTTTCTGCCGACAGTAGATTGCAGCAGCATAAGCTAATGAAGAAGCATCTGCAAAACCATGCAATTCTACTATGTTGTCTGCTGTAAGGATGACCCATCTGGGAACAGTGAGGTAGTTGATGGCATTAAAGGCTTTTTGAAACCTAAGCCAATCCTCTGTTAATTGTTGTGGAATGGGAGAATCCCAATCTGTTTTTGTAAGCCAAAGTTTTTGATAAAAAATCTTCATGAATACTGTACAAGGTGAAAGAAGTCCTAAAGGATCGAAAATTTTGGAAGATTCAGATAAAATACGTCTCTTTGTGAGTGGTGGTGTAAGTTCAAGCGATGGTTGGAAACCAAAAGTGTCATTGGATGAATTCCAAAATAAGCCTAATACTTTAGAACTTTCATTAGAATCTTTGGAAAATTCAACTCGTGCATCATGAGAACTATGTTCTGAAAATTGAGCGAGAAATTCGGTGGAATTAGAATTCCATTTTCTTAAATGAAATCCGCGAGTACTCAAAACATGAGCAATGTCCTTGCAAATGGAGATTGCGTTATTTGGCGTATCTGCTCCTGATAGTAAATCATCCATATAAATATCTTCCTGTAAAACTCGGGAGAGGTTGGGATTATCTTTATCATCGAGAGCGATTTGCTTAATACACCTAGTGGCCAAAAAGGAAGCTGAGGCTAAACCGTAGGTGACAGTTTTTAGCTTGTATGTGCGAATGTTTTCACTAGAGTTATTTCTCCACAGAATTTGTTGGTATTTCTGATCTTCATCAGCTACTAAAATTTGACGGTACATTTTTTCAATGTCCGCTGTAAATACAATTCTAGGAATTCTAAAATTAAGCAATATTTCAAAAATATCCCTTTGTAATTTGGGACCTACTCCTAGCAGAGAATTTAATGACGTACCATTTGTAGTTTTGCAAGATGCGTCAAAAACTACTCTCTTAACTTTGTTGTAAGGCTGGATGGCTTGATAACGGCGTGATGCGGTAAAAAATTCTGATCTTTGGAAGTATGGGATCTGGAATTTACTAAGCTCATGTGACCTAGCGATTCGTATTCGTTCATGAATTCTTTGTATTGTTTTTCAAAATCTGGGTTATTTTTAAATTTCCGCTCCATTGCTAATAAGCGAGAAATTGCTGCGGGTTTTGAGTCTCCCAATTCTGAATTTGATTTATAAAATGGAAGTTTTACAACAAAGCGTCCATCGGAATTACATGCATAAGTATTTTGAAAATGTGTTTCCACAAATTGCTCTTCAGAAGTTAATAATTTATCTTTTACGTTAGGAATTTCTTCTAATTCCCAAAATTGCTTTAATTGATTGTCAATATTTGTACCATTAATGTGAAGATTTAGCATTGAATTTGAGTTTAAAGACTCAGTTAATTTGCCTGAAATTAGGAAACCAAAAATGGAATTTTGAGCGATTAAATTACTCTTTGAGAGCAAGTAATTTGCCCAGGAAGCAAAATAGAAAAAAGTAGTCAGATCCGAGAATCATATCGATATTGTTTGAGATAAAAAATTTCGGATCCGCTAAGCAGGCATTTTTTAAATGAGAGAAATGTGTTTCGTTTATTTTTTCCGTTGGTAACGGAGCAGTTAGTTTTTCCAAAACATATGCTTTAACTGGTAGTTTGACCTTGGGGTCATGTAACGATACTAAATCTATTTCAACACACCCTCTAGTCATCGCGATTTTAGAATCTTGCAATCCTTTAATTTGAAATCTAGCGTTTTTTCTTTTCAGGCCTAGCAGTTTTAAACATTTTTCCGAAATGAATGTTGATTCACTTCCGCTGTCCGCCATAACTCGAACTTGACAGTTCTCCCCCAAAATATTTTTAATGTTAACGCTTAAAGTTGGTAATAAAGAAAAACATGTTTGTATAGAGTTCACGGAAGCTGCAACTTCTTTGTTTTGATTAGTATCATTTCCTGTCTGGTTTTGACCTTCAGCACGATGAGATTTATTTGCTGACATTGCGAAATTTTTAAAATTATTATCATGTAATAGCGAATGATGCTTTTTCTTACAATAGTGGCAAGTAAAAGTTGAATTACAATGTGACTCAGTGTGCCTATCAGATAAACAGTTCATACATAATTTTTGTTTATTAACAAGTTGTATACGCTCTTTAACAGACATTTCTTTAAATTTAGAACATTTGAAAACAAGATGATTCATTTTACAACAAGAACATTTTAAACTATTGTTAAATTTCGATTTATTAATATAAGGTTGTTTTTCACAAGTAACATTTTCATTATATACATATGTTCTCACAGATAAATTTTCTAAAATATTCTGTAGCTTGGCTTTGGTTTCGTAATATTTTGTTTCGAATTCTTCCATTTCAGAGGATTCGATAGGTAAAGCAGCATCCGCTTTATCAAATTTCGTATAAGTTAATTCAAGTTTCTCTAACTTGTTGCGTATATCATTTTTGTCAAAAGTTTGATCATTTTTATCAATGAAATTTATAGTTCTTGTAAGTGCAGCTTTCGCTCTGCCGCGAAGCACTGTAGCCGTTTCGGCATCCATTAATTGATAAAACGAAATATGGATGGAATGAATCAGTAAGAGAAACCAAAGTCAAACGTTGAATGAAAATATAAAATAGTACTTATCTCTTGTTTCTCTGAATCGTTGACGAATGTCGTCGGTGCCTCCATATGGTGCCGTTGGTTGAGTCCGAATAATAGCCAGAGATGGAGATAGTACTTAAATTTATATTACAAGAAAATAAATATTTACAGTTAAAGTTTACACTAAAAGGTAATAATGCGGTTAAATGAAAATTACACCCTTGAAGGTGCTGCGGATTGATGCGAACAAGACCTTGCGTCCGTCCGTTGCGTTTTAGTTTACAGAATGTCCCCGTACCGGTTCCAAAAAGTTTCCGTTGGGGTAGGAAAGCGGGAAAATCTCCCGCACTCAGTTACAGTTAAGTGAGGAGTGGAAAGTCTGGCGCACTCAGTTGCAGTTAAGTGAGGAGTGTGGGAAACACCATCTATTTCTGGATAAAAATGCAAATTACAAAACTTATTTCCCACTTGCTTAGAAATAAGTCAAGTTTATAATCAACAACTCAATGTAAGCGTCAGAGGTAAAAACAGTTGATATGGAAATAATATTGACAAAATTGTTTTCTTAATGGTTTGCAAATGCTAATTGGATAGATTTGAAGTCATTGATGAAAATAAAATAAAATATAAATGACTCTGGTTTTGCAACACTTTCAAACAATAGACTACCTCAACACTTTATTAAAAATTAAATGAATTTTTAAAAAATACTGTTTATTACGTGGTAGAAGACTAACTACATTAAAAGGTCATTTGTCCGTTAATAAAAGAAAACACAAACAAAGGAAACGCTTTTCTAAGTTGAATTTTACCTTTCATCTGCGGTAAATATATAATACTCTTAAGGTTACGTATGGCGGTGGATTTTTAAATGATATGTTAAAATAAAAGGATTTAACTTTTCTTCGTATAGAAGTAGCTCATATATAATAAATATCAATCCTACAACTTTCTTGCACATCATGAAAAGTCACAGCTTAGAACTCTCTTTTAATTTAAGGGGCCTTGATAGCATTATAAACAAACTTTTTCAATTTTTTTCACTTCAAATCTGGTTTGGGTGAGGATGTATATACAATACAGAGATTACCGATAGAAGGAAGTGCGTATGAAGAGGTGGACACATCACACACTATCTCTTGATTTTACGTAATGTTTATAATGTTTTTGCTTTTGTCATTCAAGTTATTTTTTGGCAAGGATACAACCAGGTAAAGGTTGATGCGGAATAGCAAATGGAGTTAAAAATCATTTTGGAACGACAGGTTCATTTGTCTGGCGGAACTGAAATTATCTGGTTTAAATTATGAACATCTTTTAGAAAGCGGGTTTTCACAGTTGGTGCGTTAAAAATAGTCGATTAATTACACTGCAGTGGATTGATTGCATGGATGGAAAAAATCTATTTTAAGAAGATTTCAAAAGAATTTTTGGGATTATAAAAGTAGCGAGATTTTCTTCTTATCAACATTTTGCGATGCATTCTCAGGTAAAACTATTTCAGAATAATTAAAAATAATCAAATTTTAGAATCTTTCAAAATTATAATAAATAATTTCAGAAGTGAAATTTTAAGAAAATATTTAGAATCCTAGATAATATCCCGTTTTACAAACTCATCATATAGAAAAGAGGGATGAACCCCAGTAATCTCCCCTATAAGGAATAATTCAAATCTTGCTTCTAAAATTCTCCACGTAGACATACTTATATAGAAGTGTCAATTATACTTGTATTTATCCTCCGTGTACCAATACTCGAATGGAAATAAAATCAGTTTCATTTTAAACGGCTCAATCATTTTCCAAAGTTAAAAGGGATCATCTGAATAGGGGCGGGGTTTCCATCTTTTTCTAGAAGGAAGAAATTACCTTCAGTTCGGAAAGACAAAGATTTGAGTCGGGCAGGGAAGATTTTGGATTAGTTAGAGGTTTTAGTCTGTTTTTTTTTCTCTGTCAAACCATAGATTTTCAGATGAACGAATTACGCATATATCGTGAGATAGCTAGGTAACTGTCTATTAAGGATGCCGTAGATTGCTGAACAAAGTCTAAATTTTTATTCATTTGTCAGAATTCTGAAAATTGCCTATGGTTGTTTACTCAAGTTTCAAATAGGAAAATTTTGTTTTTCTTGAAATACCTCAAACATGACTTGATGGATATCGGATAACATTTACATGTATTATTTTAACTTATAAATAATGACTAAGAATGTGTTTTAAAATTTATGTTAAACTTGGTAACCATAAATTACCACTTTAAAAGTAAATTTAATTTTTAAAATATAGCTTTATTTCTTTTTTATGTTGTTGTTATTATTAATAACAAATTTTCAACATTTGACATCAATATTGTCTGGTTTAACACTAAATGTCCTCTGTTGGCAATATCCAGTCATTTTTTTTAATCACTAGGAAAACTAAATAAAAATTTTCTCAAGATATTCCATAATTAAGGACGAATAACGGATATATCTTTTTAAAGCCAGAATTGCAGCCATCCATTTCTAAACTTTACTTTAAGATATTCATTAGTCTTCATCAGTTCCCCATGTAGTCTGGCATTTGTAATTTTTTTCATTGCGACCCTATGAATTCATTGCCTATTTTGGTATTACAATAGTCTGAAACTTAATATCAAAATCTAAATAAATGACATTTAAGTGTGTTGAACGTATGTCAAAACATCATCTTCCTGTCAAATTGAAAAACTGGGAAAATTTGTGATGTCCCGTTTTATACTCCATTTTGTAGCAAGAAATACTGAAATGATGGTCCTTGTTATAATAAAATGTATGCTGTCGCCTTGTAAAAGAAAATTAACATTGCCATATTCTTTTTTTGCCCATGTTGCATGAACAAAAGATGATTGTTTCTTTCGAAAGAATTCCGTAATTCGTGTTTTTACAGATATTTACAGGTGTCACGTGTATTGAAAAAGTATCCTTCCTGCATGTCCTAAGGAAAGTTATAATAGAGTTTTCGCGTACTGTTTACTTAAAGCAATTTTCAATAGTTTTTATGGTTACTTCTTCCATGTGCTTTAAAAACTGGGAAATGTGTTCTTATATATAAAAGCAATTGATTATTATGTTTCTAAAATTTAATCTTTGAGTTCTATATTGGACATTTTATGGCATTTGAATATAATTATAATTATTTAATATATTACTCAATCGGTAATTTATCAAATGCTAGATATATTTTTATTACCCTAAAATCCGGCATATAACTCACACTTTTAACACAAAAATAAGATCGATATTTACGGACGCGCGTTATACGTAGTGTATAAAATTGATAACTTTAAAAGTAAAAAAAAGAGGTGAGCATAAAAAAAAACATATACATATATAGAAAAACTATTGATTTTAAATAAATTATATTCCCTACGTAATTAAATGGTTGTAGTTCTCAAAATACACCATTTTTTCTGAAGCTTGGAATGATATTTCAAGCAATGGACTTCGAAATATAAGAGTATAGTGCAGATACATTCAGGTTTCTTCGCAAAAAAAAGGGTATGCGCGTTATACGGCGAATATACATAAAAATTAAAAGTTGCAGTTAGAAAGTATTGGCGGTATGCGTTATACGCCGGATCTTACGGTATGTCTCTATCTTTCTATCTGGCTGGTCTCTTTGTTGGTCTGTCTCTGTCTCTATATACGGTGAAAATCGTTTAACATGAAACTGAAATACTTTTTCGTGCTAAAAGAATTTCGTGTTAGAGGATATTGTGGAAAAAAAACACACACACTAATAAGTTTATTAGAGTTTATAATATTTAAATAGATATGAATATATGTATATATTTAATTATAAAATCACTGAAACAAAAACATTCACAAGAGCTTTAATACAAAATGTTTAAACTTTTTTGAAAAACAAAGCATTTACTGAGATATTTGGAAATTAAACTAATATTTTTTGCATTGATTTTTTTGGCATCAGATTGTTGGATATCGTCCATTTTGTTATTCATTTCACCCTTGGAATGAGCGTCTAAATAACTGCGCTTACTTTTCATGACGTTCCTGTTTTCGGATGCTGTGCGAACAGCAGCTCCAATATTCATTTTATTTTCGTTGTCGGAATCTGCATCAATGTTATTTTTTGACCTTTGAACGAATTGCAAAATTTCTTTGTCTGCCATAATTGAGGTTTTGCATACATTATCATCATCTACGGCAGGGGTGGCCAATCCGCGGCACTCGAGCCTCAACGTGGCACAGTGGAGTTGCAACAGAGGCCCGCGAAAACTTAATGCAAATTTAAAAATTTTGAAAAGATTATAATTAATAATTATTTTTTACAATTTTATTCAAATGTCTCAGACAACCTCAAAATTTGAATCCAAATATGCTTGGGAATAATTTTTTTTAGTTATGATCCTAATAAAATAATGTCACTCGAAACTATAGCTGATATGCGCCTAAAATAACCTAATTTTATAAGCGTCTTCAAGAGGTAGTCCTAATATAGATGATTTGGAAAAAAAAGTAGAAATTCAAAAGCTACAATAAGTACTGAGTATTTAAGTGCTATATAGGATTAAATTATTGAAGTTACTAATTTTTATTTTAAATTTAACCTAACTAATTAAACGTGCAAAGAATTTTGATAACAATAAGACAAAAGTTTGTTCTTTTTTATTATTTATTATATCATTTTAAAATTTCGACTACATAGACTTGCATTAAAGAGTTGGCTAGTTGCGTTAAAATCTCTTAATAGGCAATTAGCCTTATATTAACTTTTCATATTGGGTTTGTTGAAAGTGGCACGCATATTTTTTTTTATTAATTAGTGGCACGAATATTTATTTTTTAACCAATAGTGGCACTCTTCCCAAAAAAGTTGACACCCCCGATCTACGACAATGAATTCTTCTGACGATGAACCTGCGAGGCTGGTGTTTCCCGTATTTTTTCCTTCCCAGAAGGGAAATCTTTTCGTGCTGAACGATTTTCGTTTCGTGTTAAGAGAAAAAAGTAGTTTGCTGGTACCGTTGTATTATTTCGTGTTAACCGATATTTCATCTTAAACGTTTTAGTATTAAACATATCTCGCTGTATATGCATACACTCTTTTGAAAATTAATCATACTTTTGGATTAATTCCATCTCATGCCTTTTTTTTTAATGCATTGAAATTGTGCTTTGATTCAAAGTTTAAAATATTCTTTTCATGAAAGTTTGCTACCCATTTTTAAACATAATGAAATTTAAATTAGGCCATTATTGAAGAAAAAAGTTTTTTTTTTTTTTTTTTGCAAAATATTTAAAAAAAAAATTGCAGTAAGTACTTTTTGGCTATGAAATTTGTAAGCGAATTGTCAGAATAATCAAAGGTTCTCATGCATGACTTTTTTTATTATGAAATAAGGATAAAATTTTAAAATATTGCAGGCTTCAAATCAGATGTGAGTCGAAAAAGAATTTTACATACCATAATACCTTTTTAGACAAAAGGAAGATCTTATTTGAAAAATTAATAATTTCCTGAACAAAAATAATTACATTAAATGACTGATAAGAGTTCACTTTGAATAGATTATGTCACTAATGATAGATAATTACTTATAGCTCTTTTTTTGCAAAAAAATCATAATTTTCGTAATTTATTTTGTGTTTCAAGTTTCATCATTTACAAAAAGTTTTTAAAATATTCAAGCAGTTTTGGTTATGCGAAAAATTCTTTGCCAGTTTTAAAATTTATGGTTAATAAGAAATAAGAATAATTAATAAATAATATGAAATCAAATAATTGAGAAATAATAAGAAATCGAATTAATTAAGAAAAAATATGAAATACAAAAAGAAATAATGAAAAATGAAATAATTAAATAAATTCTGAATATGTGTTTTCCTGAGACCAGATATGCCAAAATTCCAAATAATATATATATCTCTTGTTCAAATTTTCAATCGTTAATAAAATACTTTTTATTCACCCATTGAAGTTCAAATACATTTTTTTAAAGTTGTAGTGGGCAACACTTGAGGTTAATACAGATTTTTCAAATATTAAGTAATTGATTAAATTAAAAATGAATAAGTAATACCAAACGAAAATAATATTCTATCAGCATACATAGAATGGAAGCTCATTCGTTGTGTCCCTATAGCGCAAGGGATAGCGCGTTGGACTTCTAATTCAAAGGGCGTAGGTTCGAATTTTACTTGGGTTTGTCTAATTCCCGAGAATGTGGTTTCTTTTTAACTATACAGTTTACTTATAATAATTAAATTTAATTGCCGATCGCTGGACATCATTGGGAAACTGGAACGCGAAGCGTTCCCTCGTCCCATACTGATTGTATTGGGCTCTTGACCTTGAGAGGCCTTTATGGAGTGTGTGCCAAAGTCCAAAATTCATGCACGCAGACGTGAAACTCGTCTGCTATTAGTCGTCAGGGATCAGTGAGCAAGCACTCTATTCGCGCTGTCCTGGTTTAGTTAAATTTAATTAATGAATAAATAGTTACAAACAAACAAAAATTGCTCAACACCATACACAAAAAGTAAAATGGAAAATTTCAAGGAAACAAGCTTTCTCTATGTTTTTACTTAGTAGTGTGATTCTGTGTGGTATGTTTATACATATTTATATTAATTGTAACCATTTAATAAAATATAACAAAAATAAAATTATTCTTCGTTGACCTATATATATATATATAAGTAGGAATTGACTTTATTTTTTTTATATTACTTTTTCCTATTTTAGATGACCGAATACCAACGAGTTAATTTAAACGAAGCAAGTGGTTCTAAAAACATGACAATTGAGGATATTGAGTCACCGTCTGCATTGAATTCCACAAACGGATTTTCCAAAGCAGACGGAGATCGAGAAATGGAACTCACCGGCAACAAACGTAATTTTTGGCAGAGAAGATCGAAGATGGAGAAATACCTTTTGGCCATTTTGATCGTCTTATTGCTTCTTGTCCTAACTTTATTTATTGTTTCAGTCATTCGAGAGCACAATACTGGTAATTTTCTTTCTTAAAAATTCCATTTTAATAAATAATGATAACTACTAAAGTTCGTTTTTCTTTCAATCAGATATCTAAAAATCGGCAAGCTCTTTTAAAATGTTATTTTTTTATATCTCGTCTTATCAAAGTAAAAATTAATTTTTTTTAATATTTTAAATATTTTTAACAATATTCATTCAATGATAAAAATGAATATTTATTAAAAACTATATTTTTCAGTTACTTGATATCTGTATTTATGTGTTCTGGATTGCATTTAAATCATGGAATTGTTAATTTAAGGGAATGGTGGACCTTCAAAATGTAAAATTTTGGCCAAAATCGTAATTTTGATTTCTTTTATACTAGCAATATTCCTTATAATTTATAGAATCATTCTGTCAAAGTCTTTTGTCATTTTAATGTATAATTACTGGATGTTGTTATTTCATTTTACTCAAATAAATATTTAAAACGCACTTTTCTTAGTTTGTAAATTTTCCCTTTTCATTGTTATATAAAATACTCTATGAATATCATATTTCTTTGAAATTCTTCACAACTTATGAAAGATTATATAATTCACAAATTTGTACATTAGTTTTTTAAAGAATTTAACGGATCATATTTTGTGTTGTTTTGAATACTTTGAATGTGTGATAATTGGTGAAATATTTCATATAATATAGAAAATTTACCTTTTGATCATCAAATTGTATTTTGAATTTAAAATCCATGCGCAGATATATTTTGTTGTAGTTCATCTATGTATAAAACAAAAATTATGTACATATCTTTAAAACTAATGAGCAAGGAGCACTTTTAAAAACAATTTTAAAATTTTAATTTTTTTTAAAATCAGTTTATATTAGTTTTTCTAAAAATATATATATTTTAAATTATGAATTAAAATAATCCTTTACTATATTGATTCCATTTTCAGCTAATTAAGATAACAATTTAAGAAATTAGTTTTAATGGTCCCCCTTCCCCTTAAGCTTGTTATTTATTCAGATCATAGAACTTAAGTTCTATTTTGATTCAGTTGATATGTTCGACCTAATGACTTTGCAGAATGTTAAAAAAAAACTGTCCGTCCTCAAATTGTGGCTCATACTGAATTCATACTGAAAGTAATTTTACTTAATGCTTTTACATATAAAAATATAACTTATAAACACTCTGATGAATAACGTAATTGTATTTTGTTTAATTCCGTGTATTTTTAGCGTTTGGTACATTTACTTTTAAATTCTGAGAATTTGATCCACATTTTTTGCTGCTGGAAAATATATCTTTGATACCTTAACTTAAATATATATGAGCCAAATGAAGGAAATGTTTGGAACCTACGGGTGAAACATAGTTCACATAGAACTTTCTTAAAATAAAATATATTCATTATAAAAAAGTAATTTAATAGGACGTATTTTTAGTATTCAAAACATCTTTAACTTCAAGCAACTTCACTGATAAATAGAAAAATAAAACTATACCAGCAAAATATTTTTTTTCTTTAATAAAAATTTTAAATAAAACCCTCACGGGGAACACATCTTTTAATATCAAAATATTCCGTTGTTAGTTACGCAACTCTTGCTCAACCGCCTTTTCATCCAGTCAATTTCTTAAGACGATTATTTCATTCTCTTTCAAATACATATGGGAACATCATTTTATCTTTTGACCAGTGTTCACAGCTACGTTTTAATATTGACACTTCGCTTCGTTTTCAGAAATATATGGCAATGATTTCAGTAGTTAAGCGAACCTATTTTGTTGTGGATTATATTGTTCTTTTGTAGAATGAGTTCTTGAAAGATTTGTGGGCAACGCAATTTTATTTAGGACTAACGAATAAAACGTTTGCGAAAATGGCACACAGCAAATACAAACTCCGATCACCACTCACAGCTGGCGTACTTCCGCAGAAGAAATGCGTGGGAGAAAGCGTTGAAACGCGCGAGCGTATACACAGTTATTCTTCCGCCCGAAAAAAATGTTTACTCGTTTCAACACAGCAGATTGCATCCATTTTTCGATTGTTGGTAGTTTTAATTAACATTACTCAAAATGCAATTTGTAGGCTTTTGGTGACAGATTTCGCAATTCTCAGCCATTCTCCAGTAACAAGGACGCCCATTGACATATCTCACCATCTCGTAACATTTACACTACAAAATAGGACGGGGACTCTAGGTCTACTTGTATTTCATATGCTGTCATTCTCCTTTAGTAAGAATAATTGGATGTCTCTTTGCATCAGATGAACTTGTAGCACGAATTCAACAGCAAACACCAGAAAGCTATCGATGATATCTACTCGGTTACTATGGTCTATCTGTTTTTTAAAAGTCAATTGTCTGGTTCAGATAGATACTACATTGCTGCCACCCAAAATATAACGCTATAAAGAAAGCATAGAAACTCCGTTAAACTTTCACAATTCATTGGATATATGTGAATGATTAGCATTTCAGCGTAGATGCACATTATGAGTTCCTGTAGTACCATCCAAAAGCTCTATTCAAATGAAGAACAGCATGTTATTTTTAAATATTGGATTTTTTTTTCATGCGGCTCTTTTAAGGGGAGTTGGAAACCTCTCTCTCTCTCTCTCTTTTTACTGACAATGTTAAATTGGCTGTTTTCGATGTAGATTTTCTCAAAATGTGTTTTATGTACAAGTTTGAAATTTTTCATACTATTAAAGTACACCTCTCTCATTATACTAAAATGAGCTTTTAGCTAATTTTGAATTTTTTAATAAATTATGAAATATTTTATCAAACATTGCGAAATTTGACCCATTTTTTACTTAAAAAATTTGTAAAAATTTAATTTTTGAGTTTTTTACAAAAAGCTCATTTTAGTATATATTAGACATCATTAAAAATAATTCATAAAAAATTTACATACCTGTGAACAGTAGTTTCTCATAAAAGGTACATCGCACATTAAAATTTACATTTTGAGATAAATAAATTTTAATGTATACAGTGATACTTCTAATTGGCTAGGAAATAAAAAAAATAAAAGGCTCAATTTAAAATAAAAGATACATGTTTTAGTTTATATCAGTCGTTACACTTTTAAGCAAAAACAAAGTAATTTGTTTACAATTTTCGCCATTAAAATGGGCGTGGCCCAAATTCAACGATTATTTAAAAATACGTTTTAAGGTATTCTAAATTCCCTAGAGGTTAAAGTAAGGTATTTTTAGAAAGGTTAAAATCTATACAATTTGAAAATGTAAAAATCTCAAATTGTCAAAAAAATAAGATTTTAGCTTTCCAACACCCCTTAAGTCGACATCTTCAGTAAGCCAAGAATATGAGATTGACTTTAGAACATTACGTGTAGAAGTTTGAAGAGAGGGGTGTCAGCTATGGTATCGATCTTATTACATAAACACGGTTCAAAATTATGCAGTACACCACCAATAATTCCCGTTAGTAACACCATCGATTGAACACATTTATGAATTCGGTTGAGAAAATTTGATATGTATCAAGAATTCAGTTTATCCTTACGAAAAAACATTGATCGTGTCAGACAAAAGTAGCAATGCACAATCCCCTCTCACATCTGTAGATTGCCAATACAATGACAGCTAGCTCTATATGTTTGAGAATTTGAAGCATGTTGTCCCCCTTATATTCAAAGCTTCTCTGTGACGATATTTCCATTAGGACATTGTGCGACAACCCTTGTCACGAAATGTTCAAGATTGCACCCACAAAAATACAATGCTGCTTAACCTGTCTGTTCTTCTGATCTACCTTCCATAGAATAAGTCTGGTTGATGAACGAGCCCTCCAAAATGTTTTACAAGCTGCTTCCGTATCCCGTGAAGGCTTCCATTCAGTATTAGTAATAGTTGTAACAATCACTTATCAGTTGCTTTATTTACCTTGCAGAAAACTGTATTTTCAGTCATTTCACTTTTGTAATTTAATTATCTTATAAATTTGATTTTAATACTTTTTTTTCTTCTTTCTAGTGCCTTTTGAGGGCCCAGGAGTGTAAAATGCTCTTTACTTGCTTGATAAAAATACCCTTTAACCTTTTTAAATTCTTTTTTTTTATTTGCACTTGTTATTTTTATTTGTTAAACCTAATAAAGTTAAGAAAAAGCTCTATCTCTCTCTTTCTCGTCTATTTTGCCACCAAATGATATATAAATATATATATATATATATATATATATATCTTACTTTTTTACATCTTTACCATTCCAACATGGGTGCCATTAAGTTTTATTTTTGGTTTAAATTATTTATATTCTGTGTTAATAGTTAAAGTGGTGTTTAACATTTGTTTTCTTCTGCAAATAGGTTCCAGAAATTAGCAAAATTAAATATTTAGTCAGATTGTGTCTTCTAGAATGTCAAATAGTCATTTAGAAAATTTATATTCTATAAATAACTATATACTTAGACTATTGCAGTGTTTCTCAAACTTCCAGTATTCGCGACAACAATTTCCAATCATAATTTTCATCGCACCCACCCATACAATAACAATATATCGAATGTCATAATAATGTACTTTGACGTTAAAGCGACATTACATTGTAAATTATCTAGACAACTATCAAATTTTTTATATGTTACTTTCACAAGTAATATATATTTTAAATACATAACTTTTAAATATTTTTTTTAAATTTTTCATTTTCGAGTTTTTGGTATGTTCGTGTCCCTCACGCCCCTCCCCCCAGGGAGGCACGCCGCACAGTTTGAGTATCACTGGACTATTATTATTGAAAAAACTATTTAGGTGCTTTAATTTTATTGCCACCAAAATGTAAAAAAATAACATCCAAAGTTCATTCCGGGAAACTTTTTTCGGGGAGCATCAGCCTCTATGCTTTTTACATCTGAATTAGCAGGCTTCTTATATTGTTCATTTTTCATATTTATTTGTTAATTATTAATTGTATAACTCTCTCAACTATATTTATCAAAATTTGTAAATTGTAAAATTTCTTTTATTTTTAAGTGATAAATTGCTAACCATGAAATAAATTTCTCTGATAAGTATTTCCCCTGTAAACCAAATTGTGCCTTTTTACAATACAAAATGCACTTTTTAAAAATGTTTGTTCCATTCTATATTTTCATGCTTAGTTTGAGCACTGTAATACTTACATTGGTTACAACTGTTTTCATTTTGCTTAGTAATTTCATTTTCAACTAATCTAGATTAAAATACATTTTAAGTTTTTCAGGAAATAAAAAAGTTATATTTTGGAATTATAATATAATTTTTTGGTTAACGAAGAAGTTAGCACATATATCAAAATATTTATTTGTGTGTCTTTGATTTCATTAAGTAGGGATGTCTTAAAAATTTAAAATACAAAGCTTTCATTCCAAATTCTTGTAGTTGTGGAGACCCCCCTGGGTCTCACCCTGGACACCAAGATTAATTTGAGGCAAAGAACCACCAAGAGCCATTTTGTATAATAATAATAATTATTTATTATTTCAAGTCTCAGAAGAACTCTAATAACATATAATATTTCTATGTTACGTCAAATAAAGGGATTTACCTTTTACATTAAATTAAATTACGAATTATGCAACTAATTAATAATAACGCTCAAGATCAAGTAAGGTCAACCAAAATAGGAGGTCCGAGAAATACACGTACTCGAATTCATTACTTTCATTAACTTTAACTAATTTGACTAAACTAACTCTTATTCTATAAGCGTACATAAATTATATTTACCACTGGTTATATAAGATGTCCCGTTCTCTTCAATAGAATAGCAGCACGACGTCTTCACTATCTTCATATCCTGGAATCCTCTAAGATTGAGGTTACTGTTGCTGGCTCAATAGCCTTCCTCATCATGACTGCTAGCTTACAACGCTCGACTTATATACCTTATCTACTCTGCATATCCCGTTCATCTTTTTGGAGTTGATTGGAAATATACGCGAATTTATATTCCCCAAAAAGACACCTAAGAAGATTAGTGGAAAGGTTCCGTACAGATTCGTCACATAGTCATTTATTACAAATGTTTGAAGTTGCGGTTTTGTTACACTTTCTCATAATCATACAACTTATTTACTTCGTATTTTATTCTCTTTGTTCCTTAATATTTAGCCCAAATTAAAGTGAGTTAAATTACATATCCATATGTAAATGAGTTGAAAAAGTTATGGAATAGAGATGTGGTGATTAGATTACTATATTTAAGTAAAAATGTTAACTGTATCCAGTTGTATAATCTTGTGGCATTACATTTTAAATATAATCAAGCAAGGCGTAGATTTGTCGAATGGGCCCAAAACGAGATTGCTGTTGTTCCCGATTTTCATAAGCGAATTTTGTTTAGCAATGAAGCGCACTTCTGGTTGAATGGCTACGTCAACAAACAAAACTGCCGCATTTGGAGTGAAGCTAATCCACAAGTGTATGTCGAAACACCGTTACATCCAGAAACACTGACTGTTTGGTGCGCTTTATGGGCTGGTGGAACCCTTCTTCAAAAACGATGAAGGCCACAACGTTGCAGTCAATGTTGATCGGTATAAAGCCATGATTACTAGCTTTTTCATTCCTGAATTGAACAATCATGATGTCCAGGAGCTGTGGTTCCAACAAGACGGCGCAACATGGCACACAGCTCGTGCCACAATCGATTTATTGAAAGACACGTTTGGTGACCGCCTAATTTCACCTTTTGGACCTGTGAATTGGCCTCCAAGATCTTGTGATTTAACACCGCTAGACTATTTTCTGTGAGGCTAAGTAAAGTCATTGGTCTATGCGGATAAGCCACAAACGCTTGACCATTTGGAAGACAACATTCGCCGTGTTATTGCCTATATACGGCCACAAATGTTGGAAAAAGTCATCGAAAATTGGACGTCCAGATTGGACTACATCCGAGCCAGCCATGGCAGTCCTATCCCAGAAATCATATTTAAAATGACATGAATAAAAACAATTCATGTCAATCGAATAATACATCGTTGTTTTATGGCAATTTAAAGTTCTATACCTCTAAAAAAACACCCTTTACTATGTCGGCAATGTTAAAAATACCAATCCGCAGCCCCATTTGAAAAAAAGGGAAACAATTTAACTGATTTTCTGATTTCTTAGTTCAATTTAAATTTTAAAAATTCTGCAGTAAAGTTTCTATGTTATGGGAGTTTTAAAAACAAATATTTCTATATTAATTGAGTCTATTCAGCATTTAATAATTTAAAACTTTCGCCGATTGTTTTCAAATTTGTTTACATGAAACGATGATGTTTTTTCGACTCCAAAAATGAAGCAAAAAGCTGAAAAGGTCAAATTATTATTAAAAAGTGTGAGTTATTTAATTTTGTGGTGAAAATAGACTAAACTTAGTTATACGCCACTACTTTTTTAAATTTCTGGATTCTTCATGAAATTATGCCGCTTACTAAAACATGTCGTGCAGCCCTTTACAATAGTTCAGAAAATGTTCAAGGTCAAACTTACAAACGGGAAAAATGCTGTGAATTAAGGGGTTGTACACTTTTTTACAATTACGACGTTTATACAATTATCAACCTCAAATTTTTATGGAAAGCAAATCCCTTCTCTATGAAAAACACCTAAATATTTGGGCTACATTTTGGATCCTGAGATACTTAGCAACAAGCATATAGACTATGTGATAAACAAAGGCAGGAAGAGACTTGACTTACTGAAATACATCGCTGGAAGGGACTGGGGTGCTGATGCTGGTACGCTCAGACTGACATACACCTCTTTGATCAGACCTGTCTTAGAGTATGGCTCTCAAATTTATTTCAGTGCATCACGTACTAATTTGGCGAAACTGGACCGAGTACAATCAAGCGCTGCTAGAATTATCACTGGCATGCGACATAGCTGTCCCACAGATCTAGTTCTTTTCGAAGCTGATATCATGCCCTTGGATCTGAGAAGAAAATTACTGCTTTCAGAAGTACTTTTGTAAACTTTACAGTTACGGAGATTATAACCGCACATCTGCATATCTCATAACCTGGACAAACAAACACAGACTAAAAAGAGACAGTCCTTTCTCTCGAATGCAAGCGATGGATCTATTAGATCAGGACATTGAAGAACATTTTTGAAGAACGTATTTAACCCTCAGGAGGGATTGCCTAGAGTCCATTTTAAACCAGAAATGGGAGCTCATACTTCAAAAATCAAGATCCACCTGAATATTTACGTCAATTAGCATTGGAGATTATTAACAAAATTCCAGCTACTGCAATGCAAATTTATACCGACGGTAGCAAAGACGAACAAAACTCATGTGGCAGTGGCATCTTTATAAAGGCTCCTAATTGTTCTCATAATATCAAAAATTAGGAATTCGGACTTTTGTTCTGTTTTAGATCCGAGTTAATTGCCATTGATGAAGCTCTCCGAATCATCAAGACGATGACATCTCCTGATGAAATATGGATATTATGTGATAGCCGAAGTGCTATCCAACACCTTAGCGACTGGACAAATGTTGGAGACAAAACATCGGTCTGAATTCTTAAAAATCTTAAAGAACTTCCCAGCAACATGAGATTTACTTCAATGGATTCATCTCATTGGTCTCTTTGGCAATGACACAGCTGACCTTTAGCCAAGGAAGGTGTCACTGAAAATTTAATGTCGAGAAGAACTTTGACTTTCTCGGAATTTTTTTCTAAAACGAAATCTTTGATTCAAGAACTATGGAAGACTCCTCCGACTCACCCCTGGTATAATAGGCAGGCCCAGGTGGTGCCCTTTCCATCAAGGCGGATAGAGTCGTCAAACAATAGTAGGCTTGCAAGTGGACACATTAGAGGCCTTTCCTTTAACTTAGGCCAGAAAATTTACGAGAATTGTACTAAATGCAATTTGGTACAGGCAACTCAGATCATCTTTTGTTTTGTGCAGGACTTGAAAGGGAGGACATCTATTCCAGTCCTCTTTTGGTGTACGATTTCCTGAGGACTCTTGGGCTCATGGACCTGGTCTAGCCTGCGGCTAGACAGGAGGAATTAGTCAACAACAACAACAACGCTAATTAATAATATTTTCTTATCGTTTTACTTGTAGTACATTTGAAAACGGATAAAAATATTTTGAATCCTTTTTGCGCCGCCAAGTATACGTGCCGTTAACGGATTTTTCCAATACTTCTAGAAATAATTATAGTATCGAAGCAAAATTTTGAAGCACTTTCTGTCTTCCTAATACTTCAAAAACAATAGGTTTCGTAATGAAAAAATCTATGTACATCTATATTAAGATAACTAATTCAATTAAGTTAATCAATCATTCCATTGTCATAAATTAAACCTCTTTGAAATATTAATAATGAGAGCACTTTAATCTAACTGTAGTAAAATAATTTTTAAAATTTTTTGAGGCACCCTTTTTTTCCTTCTAATTCTAGTTAATTAGTGTATTAGTGTATGTATTATATTCTATATTGTTGTGAATTGTTGGTAATCAGTGTTTAGTTTTATCTTAAAATAGTGTAAACAGATTAAATCTGCACGTTTAATAAGTTAATATTATTTTTTGTTGGATGAATTTATGATAAAAACTGCAAAATTCGTGAGCAACAACACCCCTTACATAATAACGACGATTGAATGGAAACTTGGCGAAAAAATGGAGGTTAAAATTACGGAGTATAGTATTTAATTTTTCATTTATACAGTTCTTGTACTAATCTAACTCAAGAATGTGACTTAGCGGGTTTACTCTCACGTAGATTGCGAACAAAGCAATAAACGGACTTTACACCTGCATTACACAATTTAAAAACAATAATTCATAAATAGATTTATACTTGATTTTTATCGGTGATTTATGAATTAACTTCTAAATATCGAGCATAAAAAAGTTCAGATACGACCTGTCGTTTATGTCTAATGTGAAAATGACATTGAGACAAGAAACTGGAAGAAATGTGCTCTAAAAATTTTTCTTTAAACTTAAATGAAATGTAATAAATTGCTAAAACACGATTTACTGCAACAAAAATCACACCAGTCAGAAAAATCATTTCATCACAATAGAGACATTTTATCTGGAAAAATATGCAAACATTTCAAAAATAAATTATTATATTAATTATTATTTAATTCACAATGACGAGAGTGTAAGAGAGGGGTATATAAGGAATGATGGCAAATAAGTAAAATGGTTCACATGCGCTTCAAAAGCCTTTCAGTACAATACCCGCATAGTCATGGCACAAAGGAAGCTTTTGGATGATTTTTTACGTGGTAGAATTATTAGACGACTGGAATGTGGACAACCCAGCTGGATGTATCCGAGGAACTTGGGATAGCCTAGAGTGTCATCTCCAGGCATTGTCAACGATTACAAGATGATGGTAATATGAGTAGATGTTACAGCACAGGTCGCCCCCGAGTTACAACGCCGAATGAGGACCGGTATTTGGCAGTTACTGCCAAAAAAAACAGACGAAGCACAGCATCAGACCTTTCTCGTCAGCTCTCTTCGGCTACCGGTACGACAGTTTCAAGGCAGACCGTGTACAGACGCTTAGGGCAGATTGGTCTATATGCTCGTAAGCCTGTCAGATGTGTTCCACATACCGCAACTCACTGTGGCCTGTGATTAACCTGTAGTAGAGAGCATGCATTGTGGACACCACAACATTGGTCTTGTGTGATGTTTTCCGACGATTCCAGGTTTAGTTTGCAGTCTGATTCTCGCCGGACTTTAATATGGAGAGCGCCAGGTACCCGTTACCACCACCATTGAACAACACCGTTACGGTGGTGCAGGATGGCTTTATTCTTGGTTCCAGAACTGACCTGCATGTTCAGAGTGTAACGATTACAGGCCACACATCTATCGGGATATCATTCTGGAACAATATGTTCAATATGCACCATGGGTGCTGAATTTCTGTTTATGGATGACAACGCCTGTCCTCACCCAGCTAACATTGTAGACGAATGCTTTCAATTGGAGGATATCACCCGTATGGATTGACCAGCATACTCACCGGACTTGAATCCAATAGAGCATGTGTGGGATATGCTTGGCCGACGAATTGCAGCCCGTTAACCTCCTCCCACCTGCCTACTGAACCTTCGGAGGGGATTGCTTGATGAGTGGTGTAATATTCCCCAAGATCAGATTGATAATTTGATACTCAGCATGCCAAGGGATTGTAAGGCCGGTATTGCATCGTCCGGGAGACATACTTCGTATTAACCATCATACTAAACATGTTATAATGTTTTTTGTAAATAGGTTCTTTTTGATAATTTGTTCCAGGGTGTAAAAATCGAAATTTGTATTAATTATGTCAAACATATAGCATCTTTTTGCTCTTTACCTTTTGTTTAACAAATAGACTTTACAAATAAGTCAAATTTGTTTTGTTTTTTTCTCTTTCTTTGCCTGAACTTCATTATCGATAATTTATAGACATGAGTGTATTTGGTTCTATTTTTTTTTTTTTGTTTTCCTCTCTTTTATTTATACTTATTTGCAGAGGACGAAAGCTTTGAATTGAAAGGTGAAGCAGAGAAGAAAGCTCAAATGTTTTATCGCTCCTGTATGAATACAACCAGACTTACGGAACTAGGGGCTCAGCCATTATTAGATCTATTGAAAAAGGTTAGTAAAAAAATTTAGATTACAATAATTTTCTTTCATGACAGAGAAGCAGCGCATTAAATATCTTCCGCAATCGGGCCATTAAAAAAAGCAGAAGTGACCGTGGTAGTCGAGTGATCAAGGTATCGGATCGTGGTTGGCTTTGTCACAACATCCCGTCAAGTAAGGAAGCTATGCACGTTAAATCTGTCGCGAGCTCAAACGTCCTCTCGTGGGTGTGGTGTGTGGTAGTTAAGAGAAGGGGGTGCCAGCTCAGGTCTCGTCTACGTCACTTGACAAAGGTTCAAAATGACGTCGTCAGTCACCAAAAGCCCTTGACGTTAATATTCACTCACTCACTCAAAAAACAGAAATATTAATTTGATTATGATATTTAATTTATGTTGCAATTTTTATATTATATTATATGCAAATATTTAAAAACATTATGGGGTAGCAATTCTGGTGAACTCTGATTATTAAAAGCTAAAAAATAAGGGAAGCAAAATAATTAAGGAATCAAAGAGTCATATAGTAGATATAAAGTATATATCATTATAGTATGTATACTTTATCATATTTGCCACACGCATAATTTGCTACAAGTCCCGATAGCCGAGTTGGCAGAGCGTTGGACTGAACTTCCTCAGGTCTCGGGTTCGAATCCCGGCCCCGGCAGATTTATCCAAAGACTGGAATTTGTTTCCGTTTTTAATGTATTGTTTCTCTAGGTTCTAGATGAATCCAGATCATTCTTTAGAGTGCATACTGGTTATTTCTCGAATATTCAGAAGTGTATAAAAGCAGAGTTCATCGCCAGTTGGGCATGTTCTCAGTCAGTGTTGTATCGAGCTCCAAGCGTTAGAATAAATCTAATTGTTTGTTTAATTGAACTGTGTACTTCTTTCGAACTCCGTGACAAGTTTGGTGGAAGCGCGGGGTACAATTACGTCAAACGTGGATAATAGTGACAACCTTCGCAGGAGCCTCCGGTTAAGAGGATTATCCCCCGAATTCGGACTGTTAAAAAAATAGTAGGAAGAGGACAAAAATGCCGACCGAGCAAGAAGCCAAGCCCGCTGTAGTAACACCTTCGTTACAGCAATGGAGGAGCCCATCGACCTTCCGAGGAGCGCCTGGGGAAGACCCTCTCAAATGGCTTAAAGAGTACGATCGAGTAGCCAACTTTAACAAGTGGGATGACATGATGTGCCTGGCTAACGTTTATTTCTTTCTTGACGGAACTGCGAGACAGTGGTATGTCAACAACGAAGACGCCTTAGATTCCTGGGAAGCGTTTAAAAATGGACTAAGTGGACTTTTCGGTGACCGTCAAAAATATACCAGAAGGGCAGAAGAACAACTAAAATGCCGAGCCCAGCGTTCAGGCAGTACACAGTCCTACATACAAAGTGTATTAGGACTTTGCCAAGAAAGGTAAATCCTCTGATGAAGAAGACGAAAAAGTGTCACACCTAATGAAAGGTGTTGCTGAGGATATTTATCAGGCCCTGTTGACGAGAGAAATCAACGACACAGCAAGTTTTATCAAATGGTGCAACTATATCGAAGATATGAAGCAGAAGAGAGTTGGTCGACCGAGATTTGAAAGGCTTCCAAACGTCGTACCGGTTGCATCCCTGACGGATGAGACTGATTTGGTCTCTCTTATTCGCACAATCGTACGAGAAGAAGTCCATCGACTAGTTAACCAGACGCAAGAATCTTTGGACTCCGATCCCCAATCCTTAGAAGAGATCGTTCAAGACGAAGTTGAAAGGGTTTTGGCCCCAGTGTCAACAAAACCTACAGAAACTAGACCACGACCAACATACGCCGCTGTAACCAGGAAATACAGAGCTCCTGTTCAGAAATTCCCACCTGAACCAAGAAAAACAGATGTGTGGAGAACGGCTGACAACAGACCTGTTTGTTTCCACTGCGGACGTCCTGGACATGTAATGCGCTACTGCCGAGAAAGGCTGTCTTTGACAACTCTCGAAACCGCCGACGGAACTTCGACGACGTTGGCACTGAAGAAGAAATACGCCGACCAAACTCTTCTCGCCGTTTTACGCCAAGTCCCACGAGAGGCCGATCCCCAATACGTCGTTACAGATCCCCGTCGCCATATCGCCGATCCAGTCAGTCGCCAGGCCGTAGGAGCGAGGAAAACTAAGGAGAGCGACCTTCAAGGAGGTGAGGCCGCGTGTACTGGAAATCCTCCGTCGACCGCCAAGATGACTGGTAACCAACTAGACGTAATAATAGATAAGAAGCCGATACGTGCTCTAGTAGATTCTGGGGCATCGTTTTCTGTCATATCCGATAAGTATCGCCGATTTTTAAAGAAAGTTCTGTTTGCTGATGCCAAAGAGCGTTATGCTGAAAGTTGCGGATGGAAATTTTGTTCGGCCGATAGGGAAATGTGTTTTACGTGTCCGTATAAACAATCGAGAACTGCCTTTTGAATTTATTGTTTTATCACATTGTAGCCATGACGTCATCCTAGGATGGGACTTTTTAGAGGCGTCTCAAGCCGTTATAGACTGTGGACAAAATGAACTTGTTCTAGAAGACATCTGTCGAGACTCCACAGCGCCTGACGCCTGGAATTTGTATGCCACCAGGGACTATACACTTAAGCCGCATTCTTTAACTAGAATAACAGTATCAGGATATCAAACCCGAGGAGACATAAATGTAGTTCTAGACGGCAGCAAACATTTGCTCTTCGAGAAAAATATTGCTACACCGTCCATGGTATCCACATATCGTAACGGAAAAAGTGATGTCTGGGTTACCAACCTGCAGTTCGAAACCAAATCATCCCTAGAGGAATGTGCATAGGCCAAGCTGAACCACTAAATGAAGGGCATCTATGTGTTATTTCTGACACATCGGGTTGCTTGGATGACCAGCAAGAAACTTCGGAGTCACAGATGAATTGTTCGTTAATGATATCACCCGAGTTAAGTGACGAACAGAGAAACAAGCTATCCGAACTACTCCGGAAATTTTCTGGGCTTTTCACGAAGACCGACAAGTCGACAGCCGCAAAGACGAATGTGAAACACAGGATTTTTACTGGTGATCATGCTCCAATCAACCAACGAGCCTACAGAGTCTCGCCGACTGAAAGACGCATCATTCATGAAGAGGTTCAGAAAATGCTTGATGAAGGTATCGTCCAACCCTCTGAAAGTCCTTGGTCATCACCCATTGTGCTCGTAAGAAAAAAGACGGTAGTTGGCGTTTTGCGTCGATTATCGCAAGCTGAATAGCGTCACGAAAAAGACGTTTATCCTCTGCCTCGTATTGACGATACGCTCGACTGTCTGAAAGGTGCCATGTTCTTTTCTTCCATGGATCTCCGATCTGGTTATTGGCAAATAGAAATAGACGAAGCGGATCGTGAAAAGACGGCATTTATTACCCCGAAGGCTTATACGAGTTTAAAGTCATGCCGTTTGGTCTCTGTAATGCACCTGCGACCTTCGAGAGAATGATGGACAATTTGCTACGCCATTTTAAATGGACTATGTGTCTTTGTTACCTAGATGACATAATAGTGTTCTCAGAAACTTTTGAAGACCATCTTATACGATTAAGACTTGTTCTAAAATGTCTTCAGGAAGCTGGTCTTAAATTAAATTCAAAGAAGTGTCTTTTTGCTGCCCAAGAAGTAAAGATTCTGGGCCATCTTGTATCTAGTAATGGCGTTCGTCCAGATCCCGACAAAATAAAAGCCGTAAGAAATTTTCCCACTCCAAAGAATATACATGACATACGAAGTTTTCTTGGCCTTTGTTCATACTTTAGAAGATTTATTAAAGGTTTCTGTTATCTCGCCGAACCTTTGCAGTCGTTGCTGAAAAGTGGCGTGGAGTTTCATTGGGGTCCTGAAGAGGTGGAAGCATTTAACAGTCTTAAGAAAGCACTTACTTCGGATCCAGTATTGGGGATGTACGACGAAAGAGCTTCTACAGAAATCCATACTGATGCAAGCGGGTACGGTATCGGAGCTGTCCTAGTACAAATTCAGAATAATGTCGAGAAAGTTATAGCATACGCTTCTAGAACTCTGACAAAAGCCGAAAGAATTATTCCACCACAGAAAGGGAATGTCTTGCCATCGTATGGGCTACCAACAAATTTCGGCCGTACATATTCGGAAAACACTTTACTGTTGTAACTGACCATCATTCCTTGTGCTGGCTCATGAATTTAAAGGATCCTTCAGGAAGGCTTGCCAGATGGGCCCTCCGACTTCAAGAGCATGATTTTGACGTAAAATATAAAACCGGTAAGAAGCATAGTGACGCCGACGCTCTTTCGAGAAATCAGTGGAAGGAAACGGAAACATCAGACAAATTTTTAGCAGTCACGACGAGTATGAACCTTGCGATGGAACAGAAAAAGGATCAAGACCTTGCGAAATTAAAACTTTTGAGCAACTCATCCAAAAACGAAGAATTCAGATTTATCGACGGTATCCTTTGCAGGAAGAATTTTGATCCAGATGGAAAATTGTGGTTGCCAGTCATTCCTAAACATCTACGAGCAGACATACTAAGGCACTTTCATGACGCCCCCACCGCAGGACACCTTGGTTTCGCGAAAACTTATGACAGGATACGCAAGAGATTTTACTGGCCGGGAATGTACCGAAATGTCGTTCGGTATGTCATGCATTGTCGGGAGTGCCAAAGGAGAAAGTCCGTTCCTCAACGACCACCACCTGGACGTTTAGTTCCCATCCCTCCAGCTATAGCTCCTTTCCATCGCATTGGAATTGATCTCCTTGGGAGATTTCCAAAGTCTGCTCATGGAAACAAATGGATAATAGTCTGCACGGATTACTCAACACGATATGCAATAACAAAAGCCTTGCCGACAGCCGAAGTCGACGAAATAGCGAAGTTCTTACTTGAAGAAATTGTCCTCAGGCATGGAGCTCCTCGAGTAATTATCACAGATCGTGGAGCCGTCTTTCGATCCAGACTTGTTTCCTCTCTCGTCGACTTGTGTAACATTGATCATCGTTTCACAACGGCGTATCATCCCCAAACAAATGGACTGACGGAGCGCTTCAATAAGACCTTGGCCGACATGTTGTCAATGTATGTGGATGTAGAGCAGAAAAAATTGGGATGAAATTCTACCATTTGTAACCTTCGCTTATAATACCGCTAAACAAGAGACCACAGGTTTTACGCCGTTCTATTTACTTCATGGTCGTGAAGCGGAAACGACACTAGATACAATGCTACCATTCTGTCCTAACGATTTTGATGACAATAACATCACCAAGATAGCAGCCAGAGCCGAAGAATCACGACAGCTAGCCCGAGTGCACACTCTGAGAGCTCAAGACAAAGATCGTCGACGTTACGATTCCAAACACCAAATGGTATCCTACGCTCCCGGAGATCTCGTATGGGTTTATACTCCAGTGAGAAAAGTCGGTCTCTCCGAAAAACTCTTAAGAAGGTATTTCGGACCGTATCAGGTGCTACGCCGTTTATCAGCCGTGACTTACGAAGTACAAGATTTTGATCCTGCTTCACGAAAAAGAAAACTAAGAGAAGTTGTCCATGTACTGCGTATGAAACCGTACCATGATCCCGCCGAGCAAATCGAAACCGAGGATATTCCTCCCAAAGAATCATACAAAGGACCCATCACTCGTTCCAGAATAAAGACCCTTGAACAAAATGACAGCGGGGCGCTGTCTTCTTTTTCGAGGGGAGCAATGCCGCACGCATAATTTGCTACAAGTCCCGATAGCCGAGTTGGCAGAGCGTTGGACTGAACTTCCTCAGGTCTCGGGTTCGAATCCCGGCCCCGGCAGATTTTCAAAGACTGGAATTTTGTTTCCGTTTTTAATGTATTGTTTCTCTAGGTTCTAGATGAATCCAGATCATTCTTTAGAGTGCATACTGGTTATTTCTCGAATATTCCGAAGTGTATAAAAGCAGAGTTCATCGCCAGTTGGGCATGTTCTCAGTCCAGTGTTGTATCGAGCTCCAAGCGTTAGAATAAATCTAATTGTTTGTTTAATTGAACTGTGTACTTCTTCCGAACTCCGTGACAATATAGTATATATCTTTATGGATGATCATATTTATACTATTGATAAGGCACTCTTTCGTTGATGGCAATCCAGTTTGTTGCGCACAAATGTGGACGACACAAAAATAAAAAAAGGACGTGCTCGTTCTGCGTGGCGAAGGCAAGAAGTGGGCTAAATTTTTAGAAGTATGAGAGCTCTCATATGAAGCTGCAACCTGAAGCTCCAAAATCCACATAACTTTCATGAACAGAACTTGTGACTTGTGCAAATATTTAGTACGATGATGTCATATGTAATCTTATTTAAGAGATAAAGTTTCAATTACCCCGTTAAGTGGTTAGTTAAGAGTTATTTATTTCCTCAAAAGTTCTGCAGGTTGAGGACCGTTACAAATTAAAAAGCTTTAAGGTATACGACTACGTTCGGAACCATGATTTTAAAAAAGAGCATAAATGGATAATTGTCATGAGATTTAGTGTTACTTAGATTAGAATACATATATAAAGTTGTTTTAAGGACATTTTGACAAAAAAATTATTTAAATATATTATTTTGGCAAAAATTTAACTTAAAATAACCTTTTTTTCAAAATGCCCCCCTTTTATAAAAAATGCTTTTAAAATAATAATATTTTGCCTGTATATAGATCAGACCTCTGTACAGCGGCTGAACTATGAATTTGAAACATTCACATAATTTTCAGAGTTACAACCCATTTAAAAATTATCGTAGTTTTTTCTTAAAATTTCTCCCCTCTGTTGTCGTAAAGCATGGATAAACCCACTTCTAAGTTATATATTTCAAAAATTCTAGTTGAGCCTCTATACAGAGGTCTGAGCTATATACAGGCAAAATACTATTAAAATAGAAGCACATTTCACAAAAGGAGAATATTTTGAAAATGGGTTACTCTATGTTCATTTTTTGTCAAAATATTGTACTTAAATAACTTTTATTGTAATACTATTCTTAAAACAATTTTATATACATTTTCTAATCTAAGTGATACTAAATATCATAAATATTATCCATTGATATGCTTTTGCAAAATCACGGTTCCGAGCGTAGTCGGATGACTTAAGTGTGAAATCAGAGTGAATTATTACATATATATACTGAGTGTTTCGCTATAAAAACCGACTAACTTGCAGAACGTATACTGGATACAGAGATGACTCAGGATCACATAGGTATATAGGGTCCCAAATGCCGTAGTTAATAGCTATGGTGCGAAAAAGCAGAGAAATAGAACAGAAACAACAACACAATAAAGTGATACAAAACATTTCATTGAAAGGTTCTACTACAAAAAGTGTTAAAAATTTCAGTCTGGAGTTGTTTGACAGGACTGGCAACAAAACTACATGGAGTTTATTAATTTCTGGAATATTTTTCCCTAAAAATCATCTTTTTTTGTGGTAGATGGCGCTGAAAAGAAGGTTTCAAGAAAAGAGATCTTGTTGGAAGTCGCAATTTGCGATCCGTTTCTCTAGGTAGTAGAATGAAAGCGTATTAAAAAGTAAAGCTGGTTGACATGGTGATTGTGTTTGGAGCTGCAGATTGCTAAGGGCACGCCGTTCGGTTGTTGTACCAGGAGACGTTACTCAAACAGGTGTGTTCCACATCACACGGTCTTTACAAGTGTAAATAAAATGTGACGTGAGTCTGGTACTCGTCATATGATGAGTTTGGTCCGTTTCTTCAGTTGAAGATGTCATCGCTCAAATGTCTATAACTGACGGGAGGATAAATGGCATGCGAGGAATCTTCTAGAACCTAAGTAATTCTATGCAGAGCTGCTGCAGACGATTTCTGGTCGAAAACTCGAACAGCTTTTTTAGTAAAACTTTTCAATAAAATATTTTCCGCCTCATACATTTGTTGCTGTTTCTGTTCTTTTTCTATTCCTTGCACCATACCTGGCAATTACAGTATCTGCGCGACCCCACATTCCAATTTGATTCCGAATCATCTCTGTACCCCCTACACAGCCTGCAGGTTTTTCGGTGTGGTAGCAAATCACCCTGTAGACTATTGCAATATAAGAAGAGAGGGAAGAGGGTCCTGGTCGCATTCAAGATTTTTGGGTTCTGATTAATATGTTTTATAATATTTAAATAAAAATTTACAAAAAACAATAATTTCCATTCCTCCAAAAACTAAGTAATATCGAAGATATTTTTATTTCTGTAGCTCAATTCAAGACAAACATTACCAAAGTATCATAATGTTGTGAGTTAAAGTGTAAGATTTCGAGAAATAAACTCCATGACACTAAAAATTAAGGCTTTTTTCTGTACACTTGTGTTCTGAAGCTTCATATTAACACAAGTGTTTAAAATTGACTTTGGTTGTTTTTGCATCAATTAAAAAATTTGCAAACTCTTTATGTTAGGTATTAAGTATGCCATAAATGTAGAAATTTGTTTTTGTTACTCAATTCACGTATGCAAATAAATAATCGTTCCTAGAAATCTCTTAGAGTGTTTCCTCTAGGGGCATTTTTTAATCGATCTTTCTCTGATATCAAACTAATTTAAATAATTCAACTGATTATCAATCAACTTTGTAAAAGGAAAACAACTTGATACAGAATCAACTGTTTTAAGCCAGTTAAATTATGAAAAGCACTCGCAAATACAGACACTTTTTTTCAGTAGATGATTATAAAAGAAAAAGAGAAATATATGAGAAACAATTAGGAAATATAAGTCTGAGGATGTGTGCCGAAGTCTTTACACAGAGCCACAGTTTGCCGAAAACAAGCTTAGACTAAGCTTACTCCTAGAAATACTGTATAAAATGCAATTCAAATGAAGTGTTAAGAGGTCACAGGGGTGTGTTAAATTTCTCTGGAGGTCTGAAAATATAAACAATTTTCAAACAGGTATAATTTCTTTAAATTTAAGTTAAATAATTTGAATCTTTTACATATTACTTATAAAGGAATGGGTCTTCAGAAAAGTATCAAATGTTTAAAATATAATCATAATTTTAAAAATTATAAGCATATGAACATAAGAAACTTTTCTATAAGAAATATTTATTAAGTTTTACGTCGCGCATGTTATTTTCTAAAAGAGTAGGTTTAATTACTAGCTTTAAGTTGATTTATAAAGACAAATGTATTCTTAATACTTTGTATCTACTTTTGTATAAATAGAATAATAACTTATATATTTTAATAAATGAAAAATATGCATTTTTAAAAAATATTAAAAAAATTGCAATATTTTGCAAATATTTTGAAATACAAAAGATATATAATACTAAAATTAGGTAGGGTTTAAAGAGTATGATGCATTGTATAATTATACAAAGTTTTATACTTCAGAGGCTAATATTTTAGAAAATAGTGTGCGCAAAGCAAAAAATACTTAATATTTATTATAGAATTTTCATATACTTATGACTTTCAAAATTATTAGTATATTTTAAACATTTTATACTTTTCTGAAGTCCCATTCTATTTTAAATAATACGTAAAAGATTCGAATAATTTAATTCAAATTTAAAAGAATTATACGCGTTTGAAAATCGTTTATATTTTCAGACCTCTAGAAAAATTTAACACCCCTGAGACCTCTTAAAAATAATAGAAAACAGGGGTCGGCAGCCTTTTAGCTGTGGCGTGTCAAACCAATCTACAAAGAGGATTCAGCGTGCTAAACAGAAGGAGATTTTTGAAACAATTCGATTTCTGGGGTAATGCATAACATAAAAATAAACAGCATGAAATATAACTATTTCTTACGCAAAAATAAAAAAAATAAAATTATACATACATTATGCATGTTTTAATACATTTATTAAAATAAAGAATAGACAACATAAAACGTACCGTAAAATCCGGCGTATAACGCGCACTTTTAACACAAAAAATGCGAGTGCACGTTATACGCCTGGTGTAGAAACGATAACTTGAAAGAATAACAAAAGAGACGAGCATAATTTTTTTTTCATCAATATGTATCAAAATAATGTTTATTTGAAAGAAATTATTTGCCGTATATGAACTAAAAGAGTTCTAGAAGAAAACCATTTTGTCAAAAGTCTGGGATATAATACCTCGAATAAATGACTTCAAAACTTAAGCAATGTATACTAATATTTCAGATTTTTTCGTAAAAGAACGGGTGAGCGTTATACGGTGAATATACCTAAAAATTAAAAAATTAAGCATGAAAATACAGTTGCGCGTTATATATACGCCGCATTTATACGGTAAGTATATTTCCTTCTAATATAGTTCGTAATAGTATTACAGTAAATAAAAATTTTAATTCATTATAATATTATGATAAAAAAATTAATTCATTAGAGTGTTAAAATAGATAAAATTCTTAATGCGAACCCAGTGCTGTATTTTCATATAACAAAATCGGGGGTGTAATTTGTGACTTTCGATTTGACAAATTTCGAACATCCTGTTGTTAAACATTTTCTTGGAAAACTCGAAATATTTTGCATATGAGGAAAGAATTTTTACTTAGATATGTAAAACTAAATACGGAAAGCAGAGTAAATGGAATTTTCTCTCTTCAAACAATTAAATTTCTACAGCAATGACTTACAAAGAGCCTTAAATTTATCTTTTAGAATTTTCTGTCAGTTTTTTCGTTATTCCATAAGTATGCATAATTTTGGAAATGTTTATCAAATAAATGCTACAAATTAATCATCTTCAGCTTCCATCCACTAAAAAATTGACATATTTATTGACTGGTGCACAGCGCTACTGAGAATTGTACCGCGTGACACATGTAACACGCGGTTGCTGATCCCTGGTATAGAACAAATTTTAGTGATTATGCGTAAAGTATGATTTGAGTTTTTAGTATAATATATATTTAATTCTTATTGACATATAATTTTACAATTGATATTTCCAGAGGCAAAAAGCATACATTAGATTTATCTTCTTTATAACTTTAAACCTTTTTTATGTTGTAACTGGGCTATACGCGATTTTCCAATAATCCTCTTGGGTAAAATTAATCTTTTTAACTGTGAGTTAAGTTGTGAAAACCTGTGGCCGCAGTAGCCTAGCGATCAAGGTATCGGATTGGGGCTCACTTGTCACGAGTTTGAGCCTAGTCCCACTAAACACCCACTCTGTAGCGAAGCGAAGCACATTAAATCTTTCGAGAACTCAAAAGTCTTCCCATTGGTATGGTGCGGTAGTTAGGAATGGAACTCTGAGTCAGTTGAAAAAAAGTTACATCTGTTATTGGTTGGGGCTGTAAGTCCAAATTAAAAACATAAATTTAAATCCGAAACCGGAAGTGTGATTTTTTGGTGGATTTTTACCTTCAAATTGTGATTTTTATCTATGTAAAATTTTTTTCATGTTTAAGTTTTATGTTTATTTCACTTTATAAATATTTTAATAGGTATATTTAATTTTCAAATAAGAAACAGTTAACTAATTGCAATATTTGTTCTGATTTAAACGAATTGCCATCATTATATCAGTTGCGCTTAAAATTAGAGCTCTTTAGGTCTTTTTTATTAATAATTTTATGTATATTTATAGTTATTTCTTATTAAATTAAAGTTATGCCTAAAACAAGATCATCCTAATTTAGAATATTAATTTCTTTTCTTTTTAATTCTTGCTGTGTACTGAGTAGATTAATCAATACACACTTCAATATAATTCTTTTAAATTAATTTATTCATATATAAAATTTCTTTATATTTTAATTTTTGTTTTGTACTTTCTCATTCCTAGATAGGTGGCTGGAGTATTAGTGGTGAATTTAATGTCAAGGATTGGGACTTCCAGAAGGCGATAGAACTAAATAACATCGACTACGACACTACGAGTATGTTCATATGGAGCATTAATCTAGACTTGAAGAATACGACTCGATCTATTCTGGCAGTGAATCAACATGAATTGACTTTAAATTCCAGAGACAATTATCTCAACAAAACCATGGATGACAAGGTTAGAAATCAGAACCAATTCGATTTGTATTCATTTTTGCTCTTTCGAGAAGGTTAATTTAGAGGTTTGAGATACTATCTCAACCAAACCATGGATTACAAGGTAAGAAACTAGAACTAATTCGATTTGTATTCATTTTTGCTCTTTTGAAGAGGTTCATATAGAGTAGGCGTGTTGAACCTTTATGGGTCAACGTGCCATTTTTTTCTAAAGAAATGCTGAATCAGGTATAGACGTGCGTCAAATAATTTTGACTAGTAATTATTGGGAAAATAATAGAACTAAATACTAACAACACAAATCTCTTTATTTACTACAGAAAAATACATTTTTTAAAACTTTATAGTAGTAAATGTTTTAGTTAAACGCGTAATTCAAATTGTATAAAATAACATTAGTGGGATTTCTGCCGTTGCAGATTAGATGACAAATAAATTATATTAGGACTGGGTAGGATGTTACTTTTAGCAGAATGCATGCTGAATTGGAGTCCTCTGCCAAACGGTTTCCAAGCGACTCTTTAATGTTATTAAGCTCTGAAAATAAGGACTCGTAAGCATAAGTCGATGAAAATATGATAAAAATAGCATGATCCAGCTTCTTTAAACAGTTAAACGTGTCTGGAATCAAATTTAATGTTTTCAAAATTTTGTTACTGGCATTTTTACTTACATTGCTTGTTAATCTTTCTCTTTCAATCAATTCTAACTTTTCCTTGTCTCAATAAATTTTTAAAAATTCATATTGAAATAGACCAAACAACAGTAAAAAAGTTATGTTTCAAATTCTTCAATTTCCAACCAATCGATTTGGGGCAAGTTCAGTTTATAAAATCTGATAATTTTTTCAACTGAAAAAAATCTCACTGAACATTCTGTGATTGAAAAATGAATCGCGGGTGATCATTTTGATCGGTGGCGTGGCCAAAATATTGTGCCGCGTGCCAATGGTTAGCCATCCCTGTTATAGAGATTTGAGATACTGTTCAACAAAACCATGGATGGCAAGGTTAGAAAGTAGAACTAATTCGATCTGTATTCATTTTTGATTTTCCGAAAAGGTTCATATTATTTATAGTTAGATATAATTCACGTAGACTGAAAGAGAAGAATCTAAGTTTTATATTATGAATGTTTTATCGAGTATTAAGTTATACAGTGGTATTGTAAAAATATAAAATCAGACGTTTTAATCGCTACGTTTTTAGCACTATGTCCCGCATTTATTAAAAACTAGCTGGTATACCGTTCATCGCATGGGTAAATTTAAAAATTAAAAAATACAGACTGAAAAATAAAGAATATTTTAATGAGTTAATTTTACGTGAATTGTATAAATTAAACAAATAAAAGCGTTTTACATAACTCAGCTGAACGAAAAAACCATGCTTGCTAAATTTTAAGTCTTTAGATATAATTGCTGATTTTTTTTATTGTTATTATTATTTATGACGCCCCGTAACTTTCTTGTGGGTCGATTTTTGAAAACACCTACCTGCTCAGCAAAAGTAACACATTGTTACAAATTTTGTGTAACAAACGCTAAAAATAGTGTAAATAATTTTTATCTGGATGAGTAATACGTTAATACTAATTTCTGATGCATTTATTTTATGTTAAATAGCTGTTACCCGTGAATTCGTCCACGTGGAATCTAACAAAGAAGTGTTTATTAACTTCGCAGAGTTTACGAAAACTTTTCTTCTACTTTGTGAATCAGTACTTCTTTTTTTTATTTTATTTTTTTTCTTTGCTTTTTGTTGAGCAAGGGGTGAAAGGGACGCATGACCTTTGACACTGTCGATGGGGTGAGGACTAAAATCTTAAGGATCAAAATAGTTCTAAGTAGCAAGTAGGGTGAAACGCGAACACAAACGAAGCCGCAAGGAAGGGGGCGAAAGGGACGTATGAATTTTGACAATGCAGTTAAGGACTGTAAAATCATTAGGATCAAGACATGAACGGGAAATGTCGCGAATGGCAGCAACCTAATCAAAGAAAAAAAAGTTTGATATAACTGCTAGCAATCGTTGAGACAGAAAGCTTGTGAAATAAAATAATTCCTATTAAATAAAAATAATCCCTATTGAATAAAAATAGTTCCTATTGAAATAAATAATCCCTATTGGAATCGGATATTACTCGCTATTTCATTAGTTTAATTTTATTTTCTCGGAACCGTAATTTTTTTTTCTAAAATACAGAGTGTTTTTTTTCCAGGTATAGAAGTTTAAGTTGGCATTACTTTCCAAGATGGCGACCAATTTAACAGCTGTCAAGTGATTTATTCTCAGTTTGGTTTGGCAATTCATCATGAATAGACTCACGCCTGAACAACGCTTTCAAATTGAGCAATTTTATTTCGAAAATAATGGTCGATTTTCATAAGCGAATTTTGTTTAGCGATGAAGCGCACTTCTGGTTGAATGGCTACGTAACAAACAAAACTGCCGCATTCGGAGTGAAGCTAATCCACAAGAGTATGTTGAAACACCATTACATCCAGAAAAAGTGACTGTTTGGTGCGCTTTAAGGGCTGGTGGAATCCTTCTTCAAAAACGATGAAGGCCACAACGTTACAGTCAATGGTGATCGGTATAGAGCCATGATTACTAACTTTTTCATTCCTGAATTGAACAATCATGATGTCCAGGAGTTGTGGTTCCGACAAGACGGCGCAACATGTCACACAGCTCGTGCCACAATCGATTTATTGAAAGACACGTTTGTTGACCGCCTAATGTCACGTTTTGGACCTGTGAATTCGCCTCCAAGATCTTGTGATTTAACACCGTTAGACTATTTTTTGTGGGGCTATGTAAAGTCATTGTTCCATGCGGATAGGCCACAAACGCTTGACCATTTGGATGACAACATTCGCCGTGTTATTGCCGATATACGGCCACAAATGTTGGAAAAAGTCATCGAAAATTGGACGTCCAGTTTGGACTACATCCGAGCCAGCCGTGGCAGTCCTATGCCAGAAATCATATTTAAAATGTAATGCCACAAGATTATCTTTCGAATAAAAAAAAATTCATGTCAATCGAATAATACATCGTTGTTTTATTGAAATTTAAAGTTCTATACCTCTCCAGAAAAACACCCTTTACAAGTAGCCTAAGTTATTCCTTATAGCATTAGCTACCTGCCAGTGAAAGTTTCGTTAAAATTGGTCCAGCCGTTTCAGAGATTAGCTGGAACAAACAGACTGACAGAAAGACAGATAGATAGACAGACACACAGACAAAAATTTTAAAGATTGATTTTTTCATGTAAGTACCGTATATACTTTTAAATGCATTTAGTAAAAAGCTGTTAATTTCAAATTACAAACAGACACTTTATTTTTATTTATATGTATAGATAAATCAGCCGTACTAAAACTTAAGGCCCCTTTTACATGAGTCAACTTGGGCAACACCTAACAGAAGCAACTAATTTTGAGCAGAAATCATCTGCGTGCCTAAGCACGTGGTCTCCACTCCCTGAAGCTCTCGAAAACCACTTTCTCCCCCTGACACACACACCGTTAGTTAAATCAACTAAAATATTCAATCACTACCACATTTACTCGAATCTAAGCCACACTATTTTTGCATTGTTAATGTTAATGAAAATCGGGTGTAGGTTAAAAATTCAAAGGAAAACATCAGAATGGTCAGAATGGAGGGGCCCATTCTGACCATTGATGACTTATCCTATTCCGCATTTTATCTACAGTATTCAGTCCTAACATCCTAAACATTGTTATCTGCTTGCATTTAAGAATTTTTTGTCGTGCATGCTTTCTTTGAATCCCCTAATCATAAAAAATATCGGCAATAGCCTCAAGACGAGTTCATCATGAGGCAAGTATGAACAGGGAGGCAATTTTATAAGCAGAAAAAAACAGAAACAGAGCAGTGGCCACTGAACATTTGACACGGATGAAACAAATATACGTCGATGGCGTAAACAAAATGATATAAGTTTTGCTTATAAGTGTCCAACAGTCCATAAAATTCTTTTAGATTATTTTTTTAAAAAAATGTTGCATAACAAATGCATTAGATAGCAAGGAAGACAACACCTTTTCGGAAAATGGCAACGTCGTCACCCATTTCGAAGTCTGCTATTACAATGGAAGAGAGTAATCATTTTCAAAACATGATACTAACGTTTAGCATAATCATAGGTTTTTGTATGTATTTGAACTTTTTAATGCTGCTAAAATAAATAAATTGCTAACTTCTAATTATTTTTCATTTATTTTTTTGGTCAATTTCTAAATATCGGATACTCATGAACCTTTCACACATTTTTTAAATTTTTTCTCTCAAAAAGTGTAGAGAATTAGGTGTGCGGCTTGGAATCGATGACAACATTTTTTCACAAATAAGTTTTGAGAATTTGGCGTGCAGTTTAGAATTGATGGTGGTTTAGATTCGATTAAATACGGTATATGATGAGTGTAGCAATTCCTTTCCCCTAGAACACTCTTTTTTTAACACGCTTTTATAAGCTTCACTTGTATGTAACGGAATCTTTGAATTTGGTTTTCACGCACTTTAAAAGTTCAGATTAACTCAAAATTTTGCGCACTTTTCAAGGACCGATGACAATACAATAATTTTATGTTTTTGTTCTATTGTTCTGATCGGGATAATCAGGATTAACTTTCCAGATTCTCGACTAACTCTATGTACAATTTCCAGCTTTAGCGACTAATTCTAGATTTGGTGACTAAATGATTAAGTTATAGCCCTAAAAGTGTTCTTTATGTGAAAGAGGAGAGGGTGGTTCAGAAAATTCTTAATATAATACAAACAATTGTCAAGTTTTTTTTTTGAAAATAGAAATAAAAAAAAGACCCGTGAAAAAAAATTATAAATAATTTATGTTCTAACTTCTGAACTTGGACATAAAATCAGTTTTTCTAAATTCTCTTGTCGGGTCTTTGGAATGAAACATCATTCAATGCTTCATTTTACCAAAACAGCTGAAAATTTATTCAGAGATCCCCGAATTAAATATTTTCTCAGTAACTCTTCAGTTCAAAACTGGTGCATTTATGTTTATTGCTGATGCAATCTCTATAGTGAATATATCGAGCTCTTTTTAGTTAAAAATGTCTTTGATTTTACACTTTCTTCCGCACTAAATATTTCAGACATAGTTCTTCCAGATTACCCTCAACTGACTGTACCTACAAATTGCAAACCAGGCCGGAACTTTTGAACTTTCTATTTACACAGTTTTAAACACAATATCTGTTAAATGTCATCCTCCATCATCAATAAACTGGTGCAGTCGATTTAGTAAACTTTGAGTCACTTTTTCAAGCATATCATCCTCCAGGATCTCGACTCCTTCAGATCCAGGCCCACGAAATTCGTCTGGCAAGGGGCTAGAAGTACGGTTGTCATTGGCCGTAGCCCTGAACATCATACAGGTGACAGTACGATTTCACTGGGGTTTACCCCCAATTTAAAGGGAGAACACCGTGGGGTGTCATTGACCTACCATCTCTTTTCTTCTTCCAGCAACCTCACGAGAGGATTTGCGGCAATTTCGGTGGTTATTTAGAGTGCCCTCATACCGCAAAGGCACTACATACTTCTCTGGGATTTGAACACAAGCTCTACGGCACAGCAGTAAGCGTCGGGAAACATTCTACCGGATGAGCGACTCAAGAGGGGATAAATGGAAAGGAGGGGATGAGTGCGCAAGCCAGCTTACGGCCCATCGCAGGAATATCGGTCATTTGGGGGAAAGCTATTCTCAAAACACTCCTAGAGGTGCGGGTTGTGGCCCCATCTTATTGTAACCACACGTTGTCAATAGCCCTTTCTTAGAGAGTGGGTAAAAATAATTGTTGGATTATACTCACATACCAGTCTAAATTGACACACAATCTCCTTCCACATTTCTGGTGTTCTAACGGTCTTCAGAGGTCCCCCCCTTTCTTTGGAGACTCTCCCCGTTGCTCTGAAAGCATCCATCCACATTGAAACACATTTCTGATCAGGAACAACACCTCGTGGAGGAATATCGAAGTGACAACGAAAGACACATTGTACTGCAATAATCGACCGGCCGTTAGAAAAATACGGCTCCACGGCGTAATATCGACCACAACATGTTTGAGACTGAGACGAGCAGGAACACAAAAATCCCACTCTCCTCTTTCTACCGAGCCCTTTCCCTCCCTAAGAACATCACAGTAACATTTTTAAAGCAGTACGTTTCCTCGCTAAACCCAGTACCATAGATATTTATCTGCGAAACTATTCAAAATAGATTGAAATATTTTTCAGAAATTCTCTGAACACCACTACAAATTCTAAACGAAAAAACTGTGTTTTTCTTACACAATCAACCCAAGAGTCTTCATGGATATACACCATTCCTGCCACCCCAGCCTTTTTAACGTAACGCAGGGAAAATGACATGTAGAATAGCAAGTAGAAGATTCGTGTTTATGTCTCTTCTTTCGAAATTTGCGATGTGGATACTAATTAATTACACAAAAAAACTACCTTAAACATTTTAAATTATTTGTATTTAAGGAGGGGAAAAAGGTTCTCCCTGACTTTGATTTTTAGAATGAACAACTAATAATACTAAAACTTCACAGAATTAACATTACGGTTGAGAATTCGTAATTAACATTGGTGTCGACGGAACCATTAAGGATGTGTTTCCTATTTTTAATGAAAAAGACCGAACTCGCGACTACTTTTTCGTGTCAGTAAAGGACTCTAAAAGAATACAAGTTTGTGTATGTGATTGTTGGACACACACACACACATACATGAAGAGTCAAAAACATTACGAGTCAATGGGTCACTACCAATAACGGGTTGCCCCACCTGTGGCCTGCAAAAAAGTGTAACTCACCTTTGCATGGATACTACAAGTTCTTGGTTGATTACTGGAGACAGATTGCACCAAGTATCTAAACATCAGTTACGCAAAGTTGAGATATTCCGATATAGTGATGTTTGAAGTCAGAATTGCATTTCAATGAAAACCCAAATGTGCTGTATCGGAATAAGCTCTAGCCAGTTGGGTGGTCTGGACATAAATTTTAATTCATTCTCATACTCCTTGTAACACTAAAACAATTCGAGCATTTTACATGGACTGTTGCCTTGCTGGAAGATTTCATTTCCAGTTGGGAAGATAGACTACGTGTAAGGGGGCAGCTGATCTGCAAATATATTTTGATAGTTCACAGCTTCCATTCTCTTTTCTATCTAAAATAAGGATCCCAGAGTCACTCATGAGGACGTCCCCTACAGAATAATACCTCCACCCCCAGCCTGCATATCCCTTTAAGACCCAACCCCGACGATCGTGCAAGTAAGCTAATCTCATACGTTTCTTTTTCTAGAATAGTGGTATGAAAGAAAATCCCGAATCGAATTATTAAGCGGGTTTTCAGAAAGTGTAAAGTATCAGTTGTGATGGGCTTTCATCGCGATTTCCATTAATTTCCTCTTGGGGTACTTTCGGGCTAGAATGGCAATTCCTTCCAACCAAATCCTGAAAAAGAAGGTGTGTATGTAAACTAGGATAGTAGAAGTTTGGCGTTTGCGCGATGGCTATGTGAAGTTGCTATATGAGGTCTATGTTTATGATTAGAAAAGCTTAAGTTAGAGTTAGAGGAAATTACAAGTTCAAGAAATAACCTACCCGTATATGTGCCTTCAAGATAAAGTTAGATGCCATTCCACAAGGATTAAAGCCACGTCACTGTGATCAAGAGAGTAGCTGTTACCAAGGATTTAACGGTAAGCGTCTTCAATTAAGATATAAGAAAACTACGTGCATTAAGAAGATTAGCAGTAATCTGTAAAGTTATACATAGTGGTCAATAACACGATTATTTGGTAAAACGAATTGTGCCTTCTCACTCCAGATCCGCTTTCTATAATTATTATCATTGTGAATAGTTATTAAGTTAAGATCCTAATAAACAGATAAGAGATGAAAGGAATCTCTGGTTCTTTGTTCTTTCCTACAGATACAGGCCACGTAGATAATGTAGAAATAGGGCACACACGGGCACATGCCTCACACAGTTTTTTGAATAGATGGGGGTTGTATTCCATGTTTTAATTTTAACTCGCAAATTCAGCTTTGTTTACAAATACAACGAAAACACGTCTTCTTTTTATCTGTCATAAAAAGGTAATTAGTGATATATTTCTAATAACTTGGATACAAATTTTTGTCTTACTGTTTAAATAATTGTAAAATAAAAAAAAATATTATTTATATTCTAATGCTTAATGTTGCATGCATAACTCAGGGTTTTGTTACCCTCATGATCCTGCGGGTTGAAGGTAAGAACTTGACATATGAATTTTTCTTTTCTTTTCTTTACAATTATTTTGATGGAACCTTAAATAAAAATAAAATATATAGTTATATAATTAATACCAAATTGTCTATGTGGCCACCCTGGATGAGTTTCTTTATTCTTTCTCTCATTTTTGTTCTTTTGCTATAAACTTACCTTTTCATACATTTGTTGAGGAATATGGCATTTCTCTCCCCTCCATAGATCGTCCAAATTGCATCTTCACATCTCCCCCCAAAAAAAAAAATTGGGGTTTTCCGGTGGGAGTTGGTAAGATCTTTTTTTAATTTTTAATTTTTTTTTCTGATACATTTCATTATTTTTCATGGAATATTGTGCTACTTTTTCACCTTTTGGTTAAAGTTTTTCAGGTGTCTAAAAGGAAACAAATTCTCATATAGAAGAAATTTTTCAATTGATGATTAGATCAGATTCTGAACTGTTCTGATCTGTCGGATGATGACTATGCAGTGGTCAAAGCATATGAACGACGCATATTGGAAGGAGAATCAATTTCAGATCATGACAATGAAAAAAATGAGAAATATCTCTTATAAAAAGACAACTTTGGATCAATATCTCTTGAACCCATTATTTTCATTTATATAGCTGAAGCATATTCTTGGTTTCAGTGCAAACAAGATACAACATCAAATTAAATTACTCCCAAAACTCAAAATGGATCTTCTTAAAATTTAAGTTCGAGATTGCTGAAGCGCGAAGTGCATTAGAAGCATCTGCACCTACTAAGAAAAGTATTTTAACTGATGATGAGGGACAGTCCTCCCGTAATAAGATCAAATTATAATAATCCACCTGCTAAAAAGTCATGTCAGGATAAAAGGCATGACAAGTACAGCCATTTTAGATGTGTTCATAACACTTCAAGGCTTCACAAGTGCAGATTTGAAAACTACAAACGCAGTTCAAAAACATGTAATGAAAAATGCATTGTTTATTTATATTTATCATAAGCAAAAATGATGCTTTAAAAATTTTCATAGTAAATAAATAAGTCAACGAAAGACTTAATTATGCATCAATAATTTCCTTATTTGTAACAATTTTAGTTGAATTTAGTTTGTTTCTTCTATCAACTTAGAGCCAAAAAAATGTATAATTCGTAAATTTCACAAGTGAGGATTTACCAGAAAACGCCCAACCCGTACGATCGTGTGAGTACCATTCCAGGGTGAGTGAGGGAATTTTATTATTTTTCTCTGTGTCATTAGGGTCCATTTAGTATTGATAACACGTAGAGCTTAATATATAAAGATAAAAATATTTTGGGTCTCTATGACTTGGGAGAAACAACTGTTCGCTTGGATGAACGTGCACTCTAAACGCGTAATGCGTCCGACCAAGTATCACTTTCTGCTTTTGCATGGTCCAGATTTGATGTTACCGGGTCCGTTTGCAGGCGTAGTTGACAATGATATTTGGTCAACAAAACCTCACGTCAAGCCAATAGTTCTCTTGTTGCTTTAGAGCATGACAGTAATAAACACGCACTTTTAACCCTCGAGAGATGTAACGTATTTTTATTCATATCTTATATTGGTGATTATTCGTTTTTAGTTCAATAATCAAGTTTATGTTCAAGGCATTTCATTACATTATTTAAATAAGTTCTGTCTCCCTTCCGGTATAGTGGTTAGCGACGCTGGCTGCTGTACTGTAGGATCTCTGGAGAATAGATGGATGATTGTAAATGTATAGTGCCTTCGCGGCATGGGGGTACTATAAATAGCTGTCGAGCCGCATGTCCTCTCGTGAGGTTGGTGTAAGGGAAAGAGAATTGGGAGGCCTCTGAGCCCCCATGTGTCATCCCTCAAAATTGGGGTGGTAACGAGCCAAATCATACTGTCACCTGTATGATGCTCAAAGCTACGAATAACGACAGGCATCACGTAGCCCTTCGCCATGATGAGTTTCGTGGACCTCAATTTGGTCTTTTCCGATCAGGTGGCATCATTAACAACCACAACAAATAATTTCTGATATAATGAAAACTTTATTTTTGAGATATTTTATATATATAATCCATAATTTTTTTTAAACGTAAGTAGAACTTTTTTTTAGATTTATAAGGAACTGTGGTTTCTCATTTTTAGATCCTAAGCGCTTATTTGGCGTTTATGACAAAAGTTGGAGTACTTTTTGGCGGGGAAGAGTATGCTACACGTCTGCAGATGCAAGACGTCATAGAATTTGAAATCAAACTTGCAGAGGTGAGTACATTTGATACGGTTAATAACGAAGAAAACACTTATAAAATTGCTTAAGGATATATAACTCTCAAGCATCTTAATATTACGTGAAAAGACAACGATTAACAATAATTTGATTTATATATTTTAAATTAAATTAAAGGAAGAAAAATTAAGTTTTATGTTTGCATGTGTATTTTATTCCTTATAAGGTAAGAGAGTTATCATAGATCTACAGGAATTTGTTCCAACATACTATTCAAATGAAGCTTAAGGCTTATATTGAAAAATGTTTTTTTACATATTATTTTTACTCTTTTTGTAAAAAAAATAATAATTCAATAAATGCCTGGATAATAACTGTAGGAGTTTGCAATTCGTGTAATATTTTCAATCCCAGAATTTCGGGATTATATTATCTAAATCCCACGATCCCAAGGTTGGTCCCGCAGCACTGTACATTAGATGCATGTTTACATTTCCTTATAAGTAAAATCAACCATAATAATAGAAATCTCAAACACCAATGCTGATTTTGGTGGTGCAACATATCACTGGTACACGACTTTGTTACCTTCAACTATCACCAATATTGTCAGCCAATTACACCATAAAGGTCGCCAAGCATGTATGGCTGTTGGTAGATGCAATTTCTAAAGAATCTTTTACATTTTCTATTCCGAGTTACTCTTTAAGTGGGCTGCTAATAAACATTTTATATATGTGTTGTTATATTTTTTCTCTGTTTATGCCCCAAAGGGATACTTCCACCCATATATTCCCTTGCAAAAAATGTTTGATTTTGTGAGCTCTACAACTCCTCAAAGTTTGTCCCATGTATTTAAAATCATCCTGTACATTACCTAGAAAAAAATGATACAATTATTTAATGGCTATGTCACTCTTTTCAATCAATAAAGTATGCTGTTTTTTTGCATCACAAAAATGATTTAAGGGGTAAATAATTTTTATCTATTGTGTTCCACTCATGTATGTATTTATAGCACTGTATTTATTGTTTCTGACTTGCATTCTTCAAATATACGAGGGTATTCCAGAAAAGAAGTTTACTGTCAGACATAATTACTGGCATGATTTATTGGAATAAAAAAGCAATCTTTTTCGGATGCACTTCTTAAAGTAAGAATTTTCAGAATTGTAACATTAATTATACCGTAGTATCATCTTTTATATTCCTGAATTTTCCGCCAAGAGTTGAAAAACGTTTATGGCAGCCATCTGCACACAATTCATTACTCTACAAAGCTTCTCAAACTTTCAGTACTGGAGACCAATTTTGAATCATAATTTGTATCGCGCCCCCCTTATACAATAACAATGTATTGAATGAAATACTAATGCACTTTAACTCTAAAACTACAATATGATCTTAATTATAAACCGTACATCTTCACAAGAGCAGTGTTAAATTCTGTATATGTTACTTTTCTGTAATATATATTTTATGTAATAGGATAATTATTATGCTACATTTCTTTCTCTAATTTTTAAATTAGAACTGATTGTAAAATGATATTTAATTAAAGATTTATTCACTTCATCCATTTCTAAAGGTAAAAATATCATCAGAAAAGTAGTCTAGTCTATGTTGCTCTCTATCATATTGTTCACATCTGTGGCAAAAATTCTGACGAACGTTTGCGTGAGTCTGGGCAACCTAACGGACGTCTGAGCAAAACATGTAAAAAAGCTGTAGCTGGCACAATTCCATTCAATTTTGGTCGAGTCGATACTTCTATAGCTACCGAATCTGTCTTCTTCTTTATGATTTACGCGTTAATTGTAAATCACGGTATTAAGTATTTACGGCAGTAGATTAAAACAAAATCATATATATATATATATATATTAAAGTCGTAGAGAACATTCGATGATAATAAAGTATCAAAAAGTACACAGAAAAGCATGATTCCGAAAATTAAATCAATGATTTATTCTAAAGAATACTTAAATTTTGGATTTACTATTACTGAAAAACCCTGAGTAAAACTTACATGTGTACTTACTATGTGTTAAAACCTACAAATCTGAAGAGCAACATGTGGAAGTTGTTTATAAAACCATAGAAAATCATTTAGTCATGTTGGCATGGAATTTTAAAAAGTATTTTTTTTGCTGAGGACAACTTGATAGCAAGTTACGAGTGGGTTACGGATTCATTTCACAATACTTTAACTGCCGAAGAAGACATCTTCATAGATTTAACATCCAGTGGCATAGTTAAAATGCAATTTTGAAATAAATAGCCCTTTGAATTTTGGGCAAAGGGGGATGAGGAATTTTCAGCATTGAAAACAAACTCGTTTCGTATTCTATTACCCTTTTCAACATCCTACCTTTGTGAAACCGGATTTTCTCCGGTGGCTGTTTTAAAGACAAAATATAGATCTCAGCTAAATATAGAAAAAGAACTCAGAGTGTCAATTTCTAATATTAAGCCTTCATTTGAAAAACTTTGCTCTGCAAGACAAGCCCATGGAATTCACTAATAATTATTAAACTTGTTCTTATACTGGCTGAAGTACCCACTCTTTACACGAGTTTAATTTTTTTTAAAAAAAATAATACATTATTCTGGATACAATAGCTTAATTCTAAAACGAGTAAAACCAAGTGCATGACAATGTATACAAAAATGTAGAATGATTTTTTGAAATGAATGCTCATATTATAAAAAGTTTTGAATGAATTGTAATTTTAAACCTTACAGAATTAGGATTTAGAATTAATGTTAAATAATGAAAAATAATGTAAAATTCCAATAAAGAATAATTGTGTTATTTTTAGTATTTCAAGAGAGAACACTTCGAAATATTTTAGCCCGGGATCAAGTGTGCACTCGATACTAACGTTAATGTTCCCGCGGAGAGTGACTTACCCCAATCCTTTTTTTTTAATAATTACTTTTACTACATACAATAAAAATCACAATTTCAGTGAATAATTTAACTAAAAGAAAATATACTTACCTATTTCAAGGACTTTTCAATTTGTCTTCGAAATTTTGAGAAATCAATTAAAATTGAACTAAATTGTTTCAAATATGCGTGATTTTAATAAAAGGACACAAATCATAGACACTTCGCTAATATTCAATTCAGTGTATTCAGTATAAAAATATGGATATAAGTTCTAAAAAAGAATTGTGTTCAACGCTTTTCTTTATGCATTATATACTTCAGAAAACTCATAAAAATAAATCTTGGGAAAATAATTCTTCAAAGAGCTCAATATATGCTTATCCACATATCATAAAAACTCTTTCACATGGAAACAGATATATATATATATATATATATATATATATATATATATATATATATATATATATATATATAAATATATATTTACATTTACAACATCCTTAAAAAAAGGGTTGGAGATAACCATACCAGTAAGTTCGAAGGTCAGCTAAATAATATTTTAGATTAAAAGAAACGTAATAAAAAATTCTCTCACCGTGGGATTACAGCAAAGCAAACAAAATATTTTTTTTAATTTGGTTATAGGATCAAAGATAGCTAACGAGCGCTTGAAGTAGAATCTTTTATTTTGATGACGTCATTTCGCCAGATGATATATATAAAATATATCAATGTAAATTTGTACTTTTGTATTATGTCAGAAAGTATTTTGTTATGCTTAATTCCTGTAAAATAATTTATTTTTTTAACTTTTTATTTTCGATATGCTCGTGCCCCCCTCATTGATTTATCGTGCCCATCTAGGGGGGCACGCCCCACAGTTTGAGAAACACTGCATTATTGGGAAATTGTTGACTGAAGAAGAATATCTTCGAATGCCGGAAAAGATAGAAGTCATAAGGAATAAGATCGGTACTATTATAAAGAATGTAAAATACATACACGCACTCAAACTTAACGGAGTTTTTACTACAGATGTTTTGTGCCCTACACCATAAGTAGGGCATGGCTGTCTTGCAACTAGCCCCAACCTTTTTGGTGTTCTGAATTATTTGTCAAACTTTTTACCGTGTTACAAAATAATAATTAAAAATCTTTATCATGAACTTCATCCCACAGGAAGTGAATGAAGGAATGATAGTCGGCAACTTCGATCTCTACAACGAAATTTCTGTAAGGTATCGAGAAGTGCCAAATAGCGCACAAAGTAAAGATACTACGAATATACATAAAATACGCACTTGTCGTTTTAGGTAAGGTTTTAGGCACTTGTGTGTTCATCCACCACTTAGGGCTGCGGTAGCCCAGTGGTCAAGGTATCGGATCATGGCAGGCATGTCATGAGTTCGAGCTCAGTACCACTAAAGACCCGCCGTGTAGGGCAGCGATGCACGTTAAATTTGTCGAGAGCTGAAACATCATCCCATTGGTGTGGTGTGGTAGTTAGGAGAGGGGGTTGCAAGCTAGGTGTCGCCCACGTCACTTGATCATGGTTCAAAATTACGTGATCCGTCTCCAAAAGCCCTCGTGTAACTGAACAGGACGACGTTAATATTCACTCACTCACTCATCCACCACTTCACATCACCATCACTGCGATGAACACAGTAAAACCGCATGCTTCGAATTCTTTTGGGAATGTTGAGCATATATCACTTGCCAATGAGCTGCAATGTAATTCAATAGAGGGGGAAAGCACATTGGTTCAATATAAACTACAAAATGTTACTCATAACTGATATTTGTTTTCGTAGCTAAATACATTTTTAAGCATTAGTCGGTTTTCCTGTTAGCCACAGATAGACTGTTACACAATCACAGTTTTGATGAAATATAATTACTTGTAGACTGAGATTTTGGATGAATAAGAACGTTTCTAAAACGTCTGTTATAAAAAAGCAAAAAGTAAAAAGGCTTAACGATGTGAAAAATCCAATATTATTAGTTACAAAGGCAAAATTATTCATTCATTACGATTATACACGTACAATACGTTTTTGATATTTCTTTAAAATTTTATGTAACACCTATCTCTTTTTTGCGTTCAAAATTTTTAATTTATTATAAGATTTTGGAAAAACATTTGAGTTCTGCCCTCTATAATCTGTGTTTTTAGTGCAATCCAAGTGAAATATACGACTCTACCTGAACATCTTTCAGAATCACTCGTGATCGTAAAGCAGGTTTCACAGAGTGAATTTTGCTCCCAGTCAACTCGTTCACTGTCGCCACTCGTCTAATGCGGAGAAAGGAGAGAAATTTTCAAGTCTGTAGAGAAGTGTACAATCTATCCTTACAATGAGATAGTCCAAAGTAAAAACTTTCTCTATTTTCATTACACAAGTAGCGCTCCATTTGAAGAGTTTGGCTTTCACAAAATACTTTTAATTGACTCAACTAGCGAGGAAGATAAATTAGTAGACTTATTGTACAGAGGGCCAGTTGGCCTCGTGTGAAGGAACTAGGTCAGTGTTTCTCAAACCGTGGGGCGCGTCCCCCTGGAGGGCGCGAGCATATCGAAAATGAAAGATTTAAAAAAAATTTATTTACTGGAATGAAGTAAAACAAAATACTTCTGACATAATAAAAAATACACATTTGCACTGATATAATTTATATATCTGCGATATTACGTCATTAAAAATTAAAGCTTCTACTTCTATTACGGTTTCTTTTCAAACCAAAATGAGAAAAAACAAAACCCACACCCATAATCGAAAAAAAATTTTAGGAAGATAAAATATTCATCACTGTTATATTATTGTCATCAGCTGCAGGCTGCAGAATGTAGTTGCTACGGTTTGACCTTCGAACTTACTTGTACGGTTAGTTACGTCCCTGCTCTTATGTATTTGTTTTTTTCATTTAGGGAAGTTGCAAATAAACTATTTCTGCTTCGATTTTTTCCTTGTAAAATATTTTTATGATTTTTGGAAAAGCACAGAGAGCTCTTTGAAGGATTACTTGGCCAAGATTTATTTCTATGAGTTATTCTTAAACATAAAAAAACCATAATGAAAAACGTTTTGCATAATTTTTTTGAACATCCGTATTGTAATGAATACCCTTTTATTCCGGAGCTGTCACGCCGAGCACAGAGTGCACGAAATCGGTAATTCTGGCAAAACTGTTTAATTGTTACCAATGGCTCTGACGCTATCCTCCTGTATGACAGTCTTAACGTGTGAACTAAAATATATTTGTCACATATCTCCCTCTTTTTTGGGAGTGACAAACGTTTTTATTACAATCTTAAGGTACTTGTTTTGTCTGAGTTCCCGGTGTGATAACTTTTTTTCCGAAATATTTTCTGTGTTCTTGAAAGTAGGTGAGTATATTTTCTCTTAATTAAATTATTCACTGGAATTACGATTTTTATTGTGTACTATAAAAATAATTATAAAAAAAAAGATTGGGGTGGCTCAATAACCCCACTCGACCATTAGTATCGAGTGCATGCCTGCTCCAGGTTTAAAACATGTTGAAGTCTTTTCACTTTAAATATTAAAAATAACACAATTATTTCTCATCGGAATTTTATATTATTGTTCATTATTCAACATCAATTCTAAATGCTAATTCTGTGAGGCTTAAAATTACAGTTCGCTTAAAACTAATTATAATTTGAGCAACCATTTTTAAAAAATCATTTTACGTTTTTGTAAACATTGTTGCGCACTTGGCTTTACTCTCCTTAAAATTCAGCGATTATATCAATTTTGATTTATTTTCTTATAAATGAACTCGTGCAAATAGCGGGTACTTCAGCCGGTATACATTTAATGTATCAGTGCTGCACAGAGTATTTTATAACTAATTAATTAATGCTAAATTAAGAACAAGTTTAATAAGTATTAGCGACTTCCATGGGCTTTTCTTACAGAGCAAATTTTTCAAAGGAATGCTTATGATTAGAAATTGACCCACTGAGTTCTTTCTAAAAAAAGCTGATATCTATATTTTGTCTTCTAAGCAGCCACCACATTTTGCAATATGTTCCAATTTAAAAATTAGAGAAAGGAAAAATAACATAATAATTATCCTATTACTTAATATTTTTTTTGCTTAAAAGCAACATATACAAAATTTAATACTTATGTCATAAATTTGTACGGTACATAATTAAGATTATTGCTTTAGCGTAAAAAAAGTTCATTATTATTGCATCCAGCACATTATTAATGTATAAGGGGGGGGGGCGATAAAAATTGTGATTGAAAAGGGGTGCGCCAGTATTGAAAGTTTGAGAAGCACTGGACTAGGTGATATCTATTCAAAACTGCAAAACTACTGTTCCGACTGTCCGAACTGTTCCACAGTTTGAGAAACACTGAATTAGTGGGCAAGGAGATGTGGTTTTGGACAGCTTCACAACAGATATTGCAAGTTCACCTCGTGTGAAGGGACCCAGGTGATTTCTATTCATAAATAGCTCCCAAACTAGTACTCTTACTATTTTGTGCGATACAAATTGACTCGTGTGAAAGGTCCCTTTTACTCAGAACCTCAACAGCTAGAGATAATAAGAAAGACTAAGAAATAACACGACTAGACAATGTATCTTTTGAAAACTCGTGTTGTGTATATATGTATGCTGCTGTCTACTTTTCAATTGATTTCTGTTTTAAGAATAATTAATTAAAATAATTTTTATTGTCTGAGTTGGATACTGATAAATTAGATATTTATTACTGGATCTCATTAGAAGTTTTACTCTTTCTTCATTTTATTAGATTCAAATGTCCCATGAAGAGCAATCAGAACACGACAAAGTGTACAGAAAGCTTACCATCAGTCAACTTCAAGAGGTGGCTCCTTTGATTAATTGGAGGCAATTTTTTAACTCAGCCTTTAAGAAGGTGGGTAAAGAAATAAATCCCTCTGAACCAGTCATGGTCTTGTCAATAGATTACCTGAAGAAATTATCCGAACTGGTCACTCAGTATCTCTCCAATGCACACGGACGAGTGTAAGTTTTGTATGTAATGGATTTTCTCAATTTTTTTATCTTAAATAAATTGCTATAAAATGAATTTCCGTAATTTCGGAATATATTTTAAACATTAAGGTATGGCATGGTAATGAAGCATTGATACAATATTTCTAATATACAATATAAACTTAATTTAAATGTTCTATAAGTTTTCTTAGATCGCGGTAGCCTTGTGGTATGGTCACGAACCCGTGGCCGCTTGTCACTATTTCGAGCCCTAGTACTACACAGTATAAAAGAGCTAATGCATGTCAAATATATCGAAGCTCAAAGCCATTTCTTTGGATTGGTGTGGTAGTTTGTAACGAAGGTTCCAGCTCAATTGTCACTTCATCGAGGATCAAAAATACGAAGTCCGTCTGCAAGAGTGCTCAAATAACATTTTTATTTCTCTTACCCATGGGGTTTTTATGGGTTTCTTAAGTTATTTTTACCATCTCGTGTTTGTTTTATGCAATTATGTATGCATTTCTGAATTTACTTTTACTTTGTATTATGTAAATTTACTGGGTACTTCTGTAAAATATCCAAGGTAAGATTTTGTTCAACAAAGGCTAAATGCGGGGTGGTTGTTTTCCCGGGAGACTGGTTTGTAGCCCTAAGCCCTTTTAGGATGAGCACGGCTCCTTTGGGTATTTCGCCAATAGGCTTTGTACTCTTTAAGACAGTGTTCCTCAAACGGTGGGGCGTGCTCCCTGGGGGTGCGCGGTAACCCTGCGAGGGGGACGCGAGCATATTGAAAATAAAAGGTTTAAAAAATAATTTTTGGAATGAAGTAAAGCAAAGTGCTTTTTGACATAATAAAAAATACACCTTTACACTGATATAATTTATATATATATATCATTTGCTGATCATCAAAAATAAAAGATTCCACTTCAAACGCTCATTAGCTATCTTTGATACTATAACAAATAAAAAAGACATTTTGTTTGCTTTGCTGTAATCCCTCGATGAGAGATTTTTTAAAACGTTTCTTTTAACCCCTAAAAATACTTCTTTTGATTATCATATATTTGGCCTCCAAACTTACTGGTATGTTTCACTCCGTCTCTTTTTCATTTAGGAAAGTTGTAAATAATATTTTCCTGTTGCTTTTTTCCCCACGTGAATGAGTTTTAATGATATATGGATAAGCATATTGAGCACTTTGAAGGATTATTTGGCCAAGATGTATTTTTATGAGTATTCTGAAATATATAATGCACAATGAAAAATGTTTTACGCAATTATTTTTTTAGATTTGACGTGCATATTTTTTATTGAATACACTTTTAACATGAGAGCGGTCGCATGAGAAGCAGAGTCAACACAGTCTCACGAAATCATTAATTCTGGAAAACTGTTTATTTATTAAAAGTGCCCTTAACAGTATCCTCCTATTAGACATTCTTCATGGGAGCAAAAAAGAATTTGTCAAAAATATGTTTCTTTTTTGAGAGTGGCAAACGTTTTTTTACAATCAAGTTACTAGTTTTGATCCAGTTCCCTGCACGACCACTTTTGTTCAAAAATATTTTATATGAACATGGTACACTTTCCCCCATGAGCAATATTCTGGTTTTGATTGCTGTGTTTTACGTTTATTATGGTTCTTAAATGTAAATGAGCAGAATATAAAAAAATGGGTATGTGTGATCTCTATTGAAGGAAGTCGAAACTGATGAAGCAATTAAGGAATCTGCTGAAATAATATATATTAATCAAGATAGCAAAAGTAAATATTAGAAAAACGATAGACATGAAACGTTTGAGTTGAATTGAAATTTTCAAATGCTGCCAAAAATGTAGCACTTTGCCTTGTCAAAAAGATACAAAGAAGAAAAAGTTCAAAATTCTATTTGTAGATCATCAAACAACAGCAAAACAACAAAAACGTGAACAAAATATGACAGTTTAGCTTGAAAATAACATTCCTGTGTTGTTAGCGAAAAGTGTCTGTGATTTATGTCCTTTATTAAGCACACGCACATTTGCAACATTTTCTTTAGTTTTATTGGATATTTTCTCAAATTTTCTAAGAAAAATGGAAAAGTCCTTGAAAGTAGGTAAGTATATTTCACTTAATTAAATTATTCACTGGAATTATTCGTGTATAGTAAAAATGATTATAAAATAAATTATAGTTTAAAAACAAACTAAAAAACACGCTTTTATAGTGAATTGAATAATATATATATATATATATATATATATATATATTACTTAAAAGTAATGTATACAAAATTTAATACTTATCTTGTTAATATGTAAGGTTTATAATTATGATCTTATTGTAGCTTTAGCGCTAAAGTGCATTATTATTGAATTCAATACATTATTATTTTTTGGGGGGATGCGATAAAAATTATGATTGAAAATTGGGTCCCCAGTAGTGAAAGTTTGAGAACCACTGCCGCAAAGGGTACAACGTTAAGGTATCCATCTACGTTCGGAACCATGATTTTCAAAAGCGCATAAATGGATAACTTTCATAATATTTAATGTCACTCAGATTAGAATACATGCATAAAATTCTTTTAACGACATTTTGACAAAAAAAATTATTTAAATATAATATTATGGCAAAAAATTAACATAGAATAATCTTTTTTCCAAATGTTCTCCTTTTGTGAAAAATGCTTCTATTAGAATAATATTTTGTCTTTATATAGCTCAGACCTCTGTTCAGAGGCTGAACTAAAATTTGTGAAATACATAACTTAGAAGTGGGTTTATTCATATTTTACGACAGTAGAGGGGAGCAATTTTAAGAAAAACGCGAATAATTATTTCAATGGGTGGTAACTCTGAAAATAATGTGAATTTTTCAAAACTTCTAGTTGAGCCTCTGTATAGAGGTCTGAGCTATAAACAATCAAAATAGTATTATAATAGAGCCATTTTTTACAAAAGGAGTACATTTGGAAAAAAGACTATTCTAAGTTAATTTTCTGCCAAACTATTATATTTAAATATTTTTTTGTCAAAATGTCCTTAAAACAATTTTATGCATGTATTCTAATCTGAGTGACACTCAATATCATGAAAATTATCCATTTATGCACTTTTTTAAAAATCACGGTTCAAAACGCGTCGAATACCTTAATATAAACAATAACGCTACCATTCTGCAAGTTTTAGAAAGTAATCAAATTAATATTCACTTGATGATGTTGATGTCTCGTCCATGACGGGACTAATTCAGACAATAACATTGGCTTAGAGGACTGTCCTGGCAATCAGTTCAATGTTATTCGCATAGAGGTTTGCTGTGGAAGCCGGGACCCTATTTCTTGTAGACCAACAAGAATATCTGAATAGTCAAAAATGTGAGCAAGTGTAGTTCTATATCTGAACAGTTATCCCAATTCCTATTAGTTCTTCTACCATTCCTATCAATATTCATTCCACTGTAATGACCTGTTCGTAGCCTAGTAGCAGTCTTTGTTATGAAACTGTCTCCACTCATACTAAGGAGTTGATGCTTTACAGAAGTTGATATCTCACTCGATTTGAAATTTGTGACAGCATTTATGTCTAATAAGGTAACATTGAAAAGTTGCCATTGTTGAGATTTCTCGCCTCTTTCGCCAGTTCATCAGCATTTCCATTGCCTGTAATATCAACATGCGCAGGCAACCATTGGTGAAAACAAACTTTATTTAACTCATGTAATCTAAACAGGTGAGACCAAATCTATTCAATAATCCATGAACCTCTATTTAGAATTGCCTGGAGGGACGCTTTTGTGTCACAAAAAATGTCGAGACCTTTAACCTCTTTCAAAATCGGGGGAGTGTCACATAGACAAAAAGCTTCAATTATCGCTAGAAGTTCGCAATAGAAGGAGGAAGCAAGAGCCTCAGCACCGATTGCTCTAATATTGATAAGTTTTTAATAATAAAGAATACGGAAATGTATAGTTAGGAATAAAAAATTTTAAAATTTAGTTGGTGATATTAGGAAATAAATATTTTATGCAACTTCTATAATAACGGATCTTATATGTGGTGAACATTACGGCAGTTCTTCTCTAACTTTCGATATTCGCGACCAACTTTCAATCATAATTTTCATCACGCCTCCCCATACAATAATAATGTATTTATGTATTGATAATGTATAATACTTTGACGCTAAAACTACAATACGACCGACATTAATTATTAACTGTACTAATTATCAAGTATTAAATTTTGTATGTGTTACCGGCAAAGTATGAAATGCCGGCATCCTATAGAATGCCTGACGTATTTATGCAAAGTATGAAATAAAAGAATTATTACATTTTTTTGCCTAGGCATCGTATAGAATGCCTAGGCATTCTATAGAATGTCAAATGCTATTTAGGCAAAGTATGAAAAAAGGTCCTAATAAAGCTATTTTCTAAATGACGTGCATTCCTAAGAAATACAAATGTTATACTAGAAAAATAACAGGAATGCCATTAAAAAAATTTATTCAAAATACGTAAAGAAAAATTAACGTTGTACTGAACAAGATTATTGCCTTTCTTATTAAGGCAACTGGGCATATTTTGAACAATTATTTTTTATTTATGTATTTAAAAATTTTACTTTAACATTACATATAATGTTTTTATTCAAGAAAATAATACGAGATGAAATTTTGTGTAAATTATTCGCACAATTTAGAAAAATTGAAAGTTGAAAAATATGGAATATTTTAAAATACTCTTTTTGTATTTACTAATGGTTTGACCTGAAATTTTTTGTAATTTTCTTAAGAATGTCTTAAACAAACTTATGAATCGATTTTACAATAACGTAATTAATATTAGAGAAAAAAAATAAAATGTAGATATGCATGCTAAAATTCAACGAAAAATGCCAAAATCTCCAATATTAAAATTAAAAAAATCACTATTAAGTGTTTACAGCACAAACTGGATGCCTAGTTTTGTTACATGCATTATACATAAAACACAGGGGAAAAATCGAAGTGATTGATTAATATTTATTGAAGGAGAAGCATTCTGAATGCGAAAAAACACAAACTGAGATAAACCACTGTAAAGTTTGTAATTGCAAAAAAAAAATAACTATTATAAGCTTAAATAACATAAAATAGCACTTTAAAACATTAGCTACATATTTTCGTAAGAATAATCGCATTTTCAAATTATTTCGAATCATATATTTTATAAACGATCCCTTTTTAGAAAGTATTAAATGCATAAGAAAACTCACACACACAAGGAAAATGTTAAAAAAATTTTTTTTCTACAATTGCACAAGTTTTAAAGTTGTTTTTTTCCACATAATATTGAAATATTATATTATTATGGAAAACATACATGATAAATAAGGACTGAAATAATAAAAAAAAATTAAAAAAGCCTTAATGAAAAATTTTACTTGTACATATTTCTAAAGAAATACAAATTACATTAATATAATATTTAAGAAATATCCGGCTTTATTTATAAAAGCTTCTTATTTTAGTTATTATTTCACTTTCTACAATAATTTTTTTATCTCTCATTTTTTTTCTATAAAGGAATGTTTGTTTGTACTTCTCAATTGAAGTTTTTCCAGCTTCTAATTTTCAGGCATGCACAAATGATATATTAATCAAAAGATAATAACGAAAAGAATATAACTAAATAAAAATAAACAAACGATATTTTGATCATTTTTAGGGTGCCAAGTCCTCTTAAGGGAAATAAACCCTGGCTCTTTCGATTCCTCTCTAACTGCTCTTCCAGTTATTATAATTTCATGTTCATAGAGCTATTTCTTAAATAGTTTTTAATTGTTTTAAATTTTTAAAATTTATTTAAATCCCCAATATCTTGCATCCTGTGTGAGTCTCGGCCTTGAGATTTGAACCAACTGTTCCACTCGTCGAGACCCATCCAGTCATATACTTGACTCCCATCGTAATGGCATGGAGAGGACTTAAGCACTAAAATATCATGTTCCCATGTTAATCATATGGAGACTGGAAAGAATTTCACCCCCTTAAGTAATTGAGCTTGGGATTGGATTTTTGGAGGTACGCCATATTATCGTGTATGCGCGAGCCTTACATGGAATTCGCCCCCTCCGGTCCTCTCCCCCTACAGGGCTTCCCCATTAATAACTCGAATCCTATGCTACCTTGGTCGACCGCACCGGCTGGATTCGACTGTTCTCCCTATGAGCTCTTCAAATATATAATTTTATCCCAAAACCGCCCCATTACTTCCCCCCCATTTCACGCTTTGAAACAATTTTAAAATTCTTTAAGTTCCCCTTAACTCCGAGGATTTTTGACCTGTATGGTTCGGAAGTACAAGGACTCTATATCCCAGGTTGTGATGATCCCCCTGGGTCACATCTTGAACAACAATATTAGTTTGAGGCAAAGAACCACCAAGAGCCATTTTGAATAATAATATTATTTATTTTGTTATAATTTCCTCAAAAATCTCTGATAACACATAATACAATAATGCTACGTCGTTTAAAGGGATTTGCCATTATATTAAATTAAATTACTAAGAATACAATTAATTAATAATCTAGCTCAACTCAAGTAAGGTTTACCGAAATAGAAGATCCGAGAAACACACGTCTTCGAATATTCTTAACTATCATTAACTTTAACTAAGTAGCTCAAACTGACGCTTACTTTAAGCGTACGTGAATTATATTTACCGTTGGCTTATATCAGCTTTCTGGTACGTCTAGCAGCACGACGTCTTCACGAATCTATATAATCTCTTTGAATCTTCTAGTAAGACGTTTAACGTTACTGGCTCAATAGCCTACCATCATCTCTCTTGCTATCTCGCAACCCTCGACTTAAATACCTTATCTAATTTAAATATCCCATACTTCTTTCTGGAGTTCATTGGAAATAAACGCCAATTTATATTCCCCAGAAAGACGCCTAAAAAGATTAGTGGAAAGGTTCCGTACAGATTCGTCACAATGTGTCTCCCGGACAGCATTTCGCCAATGCTAATCTTGTCTAGCTCATTTCATCATTTCACTGAAACAGGTTAGTGTGTAATAAAATCCCTTACTATCATCATGGAAATGACATTGAAGAGACGTTATTTTAATATAGTGGCAAAATGCTGTCCAGGATAGGGGATACACTTGGGAGGTTGAGTCCTTGTACTTCCGAACCATACAGGTCAAAAATCCTCGGAGCTATTGGGAATTAAAAGAATTTTAAAATTGTTTAAAAGCGTGAAATGGGGGAGGAATGGCGCGCTATCGGGATAAAATTACATATTTGAATAGCACATAGGGAGAACAATCGAATCCAGCCCGCGTGGTCGACCAAGGTAGCATAGGATTTGAGTTATTAATAGGGAAGCCCTGTAGGGGGAGGCCAATTCCATGTAAAGCTCACGCATACACGAAAATATGACGTACCTACAAGAATCAAGTCCCAAGCTCAAATCCTTAGGGGGAGAAATTTTTTCATACCCTATAGGATTAATATGGGGACATGAGATTTTAGTGCTTAAGCCTTCCCCAGTCTTACTCAATGGGGGTCAAGTATATGACTGGATGGGTCTTGATGAGTGGAACAGTTGGTTCAAATCTAAAGCCCGAGGATCAAACAGAAGCCATGATATTGTGGATTTAAATAAATTTTAAAAGTTTAAAACAATTAAAAACTATGTAAGGAAAAGCCCCATGAGCATGCAATTATATTAACTGGAAGAGCAGTTAGAGAGGGTTTGAATGAACTGGGTTGCTCGGGTGTCGAGATATTGGCCAAAAGGCTGCAGAGGGGGTGAGAATGCACCGGAGAGGTGAAGTGTCCCAGCAGATCCTAACCATAACAAAAGTTATTACGATCCCCCAAATATCTGTCCCCTAGCATCAAAAAAGTGGCATATTTTTTCACTTCATCATTTACCTAAAACAGTTTGGGGATTTACCTAATTCACTTACTTGCAACAGGGAAAAGACAAAGGAGAATTTTTATTTTAACATCTTGCTTGAATTAATCATCTCCTTTAAAGATTTGACGAAAGCCCTAATTTCATCGTTTCCCTGCGACATATAGGCGGTGACCTTCAAGGGTGAAATTATGAGATTCTTTCTCCCCTGTAAATCAAAGGGTCGCACGTACACACATGTCATTTCTCTCTCTCCTCCCTCACCAACGACTCAGTTAATTTCTGTATTTCCTACTTTGCCGGTTTCTCATTTGGCATTCTATAGAATGCCTAGGCAATGTATGAAATAAAAATAATTTCGTACCTTGCCGGCTAGTTTTAGGCATTCTATAGAATGCCTAGGCAATGTATGAAATAAAAATAATTTCGTACCTTACCGGCTAGTTTTAGGCATTCTATAGAATGCCGGATTTCATACTTTGCGGGTAACATGTGCATTTTTTTTGTATATGATAAGACCATAGAAAAAATCACTAAAAATTATTAAAATTGTTCTTAACTTATAAGTATCAAGTACATCGTGTCGTACCCATACATTTACACGCATAAGTATAGTATATCAGAGTAATTGTGTATTTTATTTTTTATTATGTCAGAATACATTTTGTTTTGCTTCCGATGATTAAATTCATAACTTTTTAAAAAATCTTTTATTTTCAACTTTTCGATATGCTTGCACTTCACTTACAGGGGTTTCACGCCTCCCTAACGGGGCGTGCCCCACAGTTTGAGAAACCCTGCCTTACGGAGTTACGTTGTAATTTAACATGATAATAATCTATAAGTACATCCTTTGTATAGATATTGGGAAATTTTTGAGAGGAAATTTAAAACTTTTACGCATTTTTATATAGAAAAAGAAATGCTCAACATTTTGAAAGTAGTCTAAAAACATGATAAAAAAAACTGCTATATTTTCTCTCTATTATGTAACACATTAAAATAATAGAATCTCAATAATAGAACACACATATTATAATAGAATCATATTATGTAACACATTATATAATAGTTAGTAATACAAAAAATAGTATACCTTCCATGTTTAATCTTATTATTTATAATTTTAAATCATTTTTTCATAGAATAGCTATGTTTATATGCATTTTTTGTCACCTGTTCCTGATTAATTATATGATCAAATCATTGCCTCTCCATATCGATAATAGTTGGATATAACTGTAAAATAGTTTCTCATAACTGTTTAAAGCCACTTCTAAGTTATATAGTTCAAAAATTCAAGTTGAGCCTCTGTACAGAGGTCTGAGCTATACACAGGCAAAATATTATTATAATAGAAGCATTTTCCATAAACGGAGAGTATTTTGAATAGGGTCCATTCTATGTTCATTTTTTGTCAAAATATTGTACTTAAATAATTTTTTCATTGTAATACTATTCTTAAAACAATTTTATATATATTTTCTAATCGAAGTGACACTAAACATCATAAAAATTATCCATTTTTACGCTTTTGCAAAATCACGGTCCCGAACGTAGTCAGATACCTTAATGCATAATGTAAAGAAACAAAATCATGACCGTTTTAGCAGGGCCAAAGGCAATAAATCTTCTATATTTTTCTTTTAGAACTATTGCCAACTATTTAGGTTGGGTTTTGGTGCATAGTAAGCTGAGTAAACTTTCCAAACCTTTCCGCGACGCAGGAGATGACCTAAGCAAGGCCGTCAAAGGAGCAGTAAAAACAGGAGAACGCTGGCTAATCTGCATCTCAGAAGTTGAGGAAACAATTGGTTTCGCTCTCAGTGCCATGTTTGTAAGAGAAACTTTCCCGGCGGATAGTAAAATAATGGTACGTAAAATATATTAGAAATTATGTAATACATAAAAAAATAACGTATTAGTGCTTTTTTTTCTGTCAAACTACATGGGTTTTAGTTATTGGGACATCTTTAAAGAAAATTTTATGGGAATATATAAAGTTCTGTCTTCAATTGCTAAATTCGTGACAGTTATATGATCAATGCTATCACGGATTCTCCATTGAACTCAAACTTGACATTAGACTTGTACTTGTTCTTGTAAAATTTAGATAAGTTTCAAATTTGATAATTGGGTAAAGATAATTAAAATTCTTCAAAAGATTTTCAAATAAAAATTTATTTTACATTATACACTGAGGAGCCAAAAAACTGGTACAGGCATGCGTATGCAAATAAAGAGATATGGTACCAATCAAAGTACGGCGCTGCAGTCGGCAAAGCATATATAAGACAACGAGTTCCTGGCTCAGTTATTAGATAGGTTACTGCTGCTATATCGGCAGGTTATTAAGATTTAAGGGAGTTTGAATGCAGTGTTATAGTCAGTGCACGAGAGATGGGTGATTGCATCTCCGAGGTAGCGAGATGAAACTTGAATTTTCACGTAAGACCATTTTACGAGTGTACCGTGAATATCGGGAATCCGGTGAAACATCTAATCTACGACATCGCAGCAGCCGGGAAAAGATCATACAAGAAAGGTACCAACGACGACTGAAGAGAATCATTAAGCGTAGCAGACGTGAAACCCTTCCGCAAATTGCTGCGGATTTCAATGCTGGGCCATTAGAACGCGTCACCGTACAAACCATTCAACGAAACATCGTCGATATGTGCTTTTGGAGCCGAAAGCAAACTTGTGTATCCTTGTTGACTGCACGACACAATGCTTTACGCCTCGCATGGGCCCCTCAAAACCAACATTGTTCTGTTTATAACTGGAAACATGTCGTGGGTCTGACAAGTTTCTCTCCCAATTGAATCGAGCTGATGGACGTGTACTGGTATGGAGATAACCTTATAATTGCATGGACCCTACATGTGAGCAGGGGACTGTTCAAGCTGTTGCAGGTTTTGGGGTGGTATGGGCGTGTGAAGTTGACGTTATATGGGACCCTTGATACGTTTAAATACGTCTCTGATAGGTGACAGGTACGTAAGCATCCTATCTGATCACCTGAATCCATTCATATCCATTGTGCATTCCGACGGACTTGGGTAATTTCAGCAGGACAATACAACACCCCACAGGTCCAGAATTGCTAAAGAGTGGCTCCGGGAGCACTCTTTTGAATTTAGACACTTCTGCTGGCACCCAAAATGCTCAGACATGAACATTATTGAATATATCTGGGATGCCTTGCAACGTGCTGTTAAGAAGAAATCTCCATCCACTCTTAATCCTACTGATTTTTGGATAACCCTGCAGTATTCATGGTGTCCAGCACTACTTCAACCATTACGTGAATACATACTACGTGGTGCTACGGCCCTTCTGCGGGCTCGTGGGGGCCCTACACGATATTAGGCAGTTGTACCAGCTCTTTTGGCTCCTCAGTGTATGTATACTTTTAAATAAAATGCATTTTCTTGGTACCTAGGTGCGTTATCTTCTGAAAAAAAGCTTCTGTAAAAAGCAGAAACCGGAAACATGGAAGCACGTGGACTGATTGGTTGAAAGCACGCGAAGCATTTATCATGTGATTATGACGTGTCATGAATTTAACCTATTGCATATTTTAAGATTTTACAGGCTTTAAGAGAAGAAATATACACGCCATGGTTTTGTTTTTGTTAAAAGAACGATCCGCAAACAAAAGTAAGAATGTTGGCCTAGACGCAAAGCATGGTTTAACTCAAAAAAGGATAATAATAAAAAAATATTATAAAATAAATATTTTGACATTTTATAAATTTAATAATTAAAATAAATACTTAATCAAGAAAAAAGACTGTTCTCTTAATGACAGTGTTCTGATGTAAAATACTAAGAGCCTTTTGAGGCTGAAACTATTCTTTACAGTAAATTTAAATTCAACTTTACAACAATATAAAAATCTTCAAATCGATGTAAAAGCTTTATCATAATTTGTAACATTTATGAACATTTAAAAACATACATAACATTTCAGATAGATTGAAGAATATAATTTTAGATGTTTTACGTTAGTAAAAAATTACATTTTGTGAAATAATTCCGAAAGAGGCGAGTTTTGTTTACGAAGTCTCATGATAAAGTAATATTACAACTGTTAAGATTGGGATTCTCTCAATTAGGTAGTTAAAAAGTTCATTCCTTTACTAAAAGACATAAGAGTGAGATATTTAAGATCAAACCAAAAATAACAACAATGACTGAAAACGAGGTTTTTCTAGTTTACTAAAATCTTAAGAAATAAAAAAGTAGAGACATAAAACTATTAGAATAAGAGCTTTGTTCAATAATCCAGTTATTGAATATTGAAGTACACTACCCGTAGAAACGACAGCCACGTTACTGAGTAAGTTATGTGTGGCGTGATTAATTTGATTGTTCAAATTGCTCTATTAAAATGAGGAAAAACGTTTTAGAAAAGTAAAAAGGTAAGTTTTCCCAAGTATTTTTCCCACAAATAAGGGACTTGAATTCACATCCATCCACCACCCAAATCATGTGATGTCCCGCCGAAAGAGTATAAGTACTGAGATCATTGGAATTACCGCTCTCTTTTCTCTGTTTCTTTAATCATGTAGTCGGCTGCATTGCGTTGTGCGTTTGTTACCTTTGTTCTGTGCTTTATGTTTTTATTGTACCTATTTGTTTCATGATGTACAATAAACTGAATTAACTTTTAAGTATGCCTCGTCAATCTTAAAATAATGTCATCCATGTCCTGTCTTTTCGTCAATGTCCATCATACGTAAAACATGAGCCGTCTAAAATAATTATCATCGTTAGGAATCAATCGGCCACAAAATATGCACCACTATAAGTTTTATTTCATATATATATATATATATATATATATATATATATATATATCGATGATACACCTGTCACAATACCTCCTCCTACTCATGTTTGTTGAGTTGACGATCACGCTTCCTAATTTGAGTCTCGGTGGGATACGAAAACTGTCAAATAATTGAACTTGAAATGATTGCTACAAGATTTACAATAAATTACTTCTATTAAAGTAAACTTAAGAAATAAATACTCTATATGCGGACAAGACGAGCTAAAGGGTAATTTTTAATTGGTACTCATCGGAAATGAGATGTGAATTCTCAGACTTGTCACAGTAGAAATCCTTCGTAATCTCGTATGTAAGAAGGGACTATACAGTTATTATTCAGGCACTAACTATTTATAAAATATCGTGCATCAACATCTACTCTTCCAATCACCTATACAATGTGTGACAATTTAGTTCTGGGACCACGCATGCCTAGGTCATTAGGCTTGGTGTGAAGGAGTGGGAGTGGAATGTAGATTACCTTAATCCTCTCTCTTCCGTTGTTCCCTCCATCCCCTTATCTAGCTCAGTTTGTTTTTCATACTTATTTGAGTAAGATGTTGTTGTGTCGAGGTATCGTGATCATGATAAATTTAACAAGTAACATAGTCAATTCCTACTTAGGTGAACAAAGAAAATTTTTTACTTTATTTACTTTTTTAAATAGTTTTAATTAATATAAATATGTATATACATATGACAGAATCACACTATTAAGGGGCAAAATAGGAAGCAATTTTTTCCCGCAATTTTTCATTTCCTTTCTATATAGAGTGTTGGTCTATTTTTTTTGTTTGTTGCTATTCATTCATAAATTAAATTTAATTATTTTAATAAAATATTATAGTAAAAAAAAATCACATTCTCAGAAATTAGGCCATCCCAGGTGAGATTCGAACCCCCGACCTTCGGATTAGAAATCTAACGCGCTATCAATTGTACTACTGGGACGCGACGAACACTTTTCCTTCTAATTATGCTGGTGAACTATTATTTTTGTTTGTTACTATTTATTCATTTTTTTTTATTTAATTAATGAATTAATATTTAAAAAATATGTATTATCATTAAGTATCATTCACTACAAATTTTAAAAAATTATTTGAACTTGAATGGATCAATAGAGAGTGTTTTATTAACCATTCAAAATTTGAACAATATATATATATATATACAGGGAGAAAGTAAACTAATTGATTGTAGTAACTGAATAATCAAGCTGTACTTAAATTTGTTATTCCATAATTTGTAATTAAAAAAAAAACACTGTAATTGAATGTTTTAAATTGTTAAAAGAGGTGTTTAGGGATGATCGCATGTCACATAGTCAAACTTTTGAATAGCACGAACGATTTTCGGAAGTTAGGGAGGTTAATGAATATGACGAACGTCGATCTGGGACATCAATAACAGGTGATGCTCATCGTTTTTGTTTGATATTGTTGGCATCACAATGACTGCATTTTGTACCTCGAGGCAAACGGTAAAACTGCAGTACTACATTGAAGCCCTAAGAAAGTTAGGGAGAAAGAGTGAGGAAGAAAAGGAAAGATCTGTAGAGTATGTGATTTTTGCACCAAGACAACACTTCGGTGCATATTGTGCTCTGTATAAAACAATGCTTGGCGGATAGACGCATATCTCTGCTCGAGAATCCGCTGTACACCAGATAACTTGGGGACTTTTAGCTGTTCCTTAAAGTGAAAAATGCTTTGATGGGAACACTTTTTCAGTCTGTATGGTAGGTGAAGGGAAAAGCGGCACACTTACTGAGTATGGTGACACATATGAACCACAGAACTGCTTTGAGTGGTGAAAAAATGGTATGCACCTATGTATTGATAGGGGAGGAAAATATGTTGAAGCGATTTAAAAGATATTTGTATAATGTTTCCAATAAAGCTAGTTTTTAAGACCAGTGCAGTTATTTAATTATCACACATTGTATTGTATGGTCTATCTCACGAGTAATCTGTACACTATTTGGTTTTCATAGTTAAATTTGTATAGTGGAGCTTTTCTATCTAAAAGGGCCAATTGGGAAGGACGGAAGGAAACCCTATTTAGAGAGATCATACCTCGAGGAAAGCGCATTTTTACACAAGTGATGAAAGAATAAATTAAAATCGGCAAAGTGGAAACATCAGAATAATTCTTGGTATTAAGAAAACTAAGTAGCTTTTTTATTTTAACTTTTTTAAGTGCAATAGTAATCCGAAATTACTTAGTAACAAAACAAAAATAATAAAACGTATATTCTGAATTAAAATATATTAACATGTGCTCATTAAAACATCCTTGTATGTGCTTAACGACATTTATAAATGAACACGAATAACAGTTTATATGAAGCTATTATTTTGTTTTTATTATCTAACATAAAAATGCTTGTCTTTTAGGCTCAGAATATGATTCAAGATATCAAAGAATCATTTAAAGATAATTTTCCTTCATTGAAATGGATGGATCCGGAAACACGAAAACTTGCCGCAGAAAAGGTACGTAACTAACGTACTTAAGTTTGTCGTATGGATACCATCATATGCAGAACTTTGAAGGGTGGTATAACTCACTAAAAATATATTTTTTGTGTGGGAATCTATGGTTAGAGAAGTGACGCTTTCAGGCATGAACACAAAAACTAGGAATTAAAGCGTAAGAGTTATTGGCGAATAGTTCCAAAGATACCAGGCATTTCGTGCATGCCTGTACCCAGAAAGAATTGTCTAGTAATGAAATCTTGAATTGAGTCAAATGAAGTCTTGTAAAATAGTTAATTCATTGAACGCCCAAGACGGTATGACTTTTGTGCTATAGGTTCCGGGTTCAAATCCCGAAGAAGGTATGGATGTTTGTTAATGTATAGTGCCTGTACGGCATTAGGCACTCTAAATGTTCCTCAAGCCGAAAGTCTTCTCGAATGGTTGGTGGAAGAGAAAGAAAGGTGTGAGCCCTTAATCAAACCCCAGGGTATTCTCCTTCAAAATTGGGGTGGAATGAGCCCAAAACGTACTCTCTCCTGCATAGTGCTCAAAGCAGCGGTTAAAAACAGACGTAAAACCAACCCCTTTCCACGATGAATTTCATTGGTCTTAATCTGACCGTCAATCTGGTGACATTAGAAACAACAAAAACAAATATTGTTTTCAGCTATCTCATCGGAATTAAGAATATTCGGTGTACACTATACCGTCAATGCTAAATAGAGCTCTTTCACGTACTTTTTTTTTCAGATACTGTTAAATATAAATACTTCAAATTTTGTTTGTATATTAATTAAACTTTTCTATTTATACCGAAGTGAGATGTTTCAAATATATATATCTTAGCTTTTTCAAATGCATGCAACGTTAAAGTATCACTATGATTTTTTTTTTTATTTCAAATTGTCATTTTTTGTTATGTTAACTGTTCTCTAGCATAACATTTTGAGAATATTTAAGAAAGCTCACTTCAGTATATATAGTTACATATCAGTAATATGCAGTAAAATTGCATGTGCATTCATGCAGTAGATTTTGAGAAAAGGATTCATTCAAATTGAAAAACATTTTAAGAAAATTTATTTTTAATATGAAATGTCACTTCATCAAAAAAATTATGAATTACAAGAAGTATTTGTCCTGTTTTGTTAAACATTAGCATCTTTTCACGATTTATTTTAAGTAAAATAGAAAACAAAAAAGTATTAAAAGGCTCAAAAAATGCATACCTTGCATTTTTCAGTTTTTGTTTAACGATGTATTTTGTAACATTTACATCAACTTTCTCAAACTCTGTATCAGTTATCGAAAAATTTTAGTTTTACTGCATTACAAGTATAAAAGTTTACCATTAAACTTTATAAGTATAATGTGAAAATGTATCAATATGGTTTTGGTATAAATTTGTGAGTGCATTTGAGAAATACATGATTATGCGACATTTCGAAAGTTTTATCAGTGTTTTATGTTCACATGCAGTTTCAAAAACTTTTAAGTTTCAAACGTTTCTAAAAACTGGAAAAAGGATTTCTAAAACCGCCAAAGAAAAACTGTTTTTATGTATTTAAACATGGCATTTATATATGTAACCAGGTTCTTGCAACGATAAATGGATTGCACATCTAAACTAACTGTAGGTACCTTTCATTCAGAAACTTTTGAAAATGTAAGCTTAAAAATACACACTATCTGTACAATAAAGAAACATTTATATTTATAGAAAAAAGAGATTGTTCAAATATATTGTTTAGTTTTTTTCAAAACTAAATTTTTACTTATCATAGAATTTATTCAAAGTGTTCACTTTTGTCACGACTCCTGCTCTTGAGCTAAATATTTTTGTAATACTTCAAAAATATCACTTCAGTATGCATAAGTACATAAGTATATATAAGGAATATATAATGTAAGCTTGCAGTGTATTCACATACAGTAAATGTAGAAAAAAATCGTTTTTAAACACAATTTTAAAAATACAATTTTTAGGAAACAGTAATTTTTTTTATGCAATCTTACCTCATAAAATATCCTGCCCTAGTTTTGCCTGTTTTTTTAAATATTTTCTCTAAATCTTTTTCTTTGATTACTTTTTGGATTGTAAAATAATAAACATATTGTCTTCATTCCATATTGAAACATCTTATAGCACATTTACAGCTGATTCAATAGGGAAGTAGTAGCTTATTCAATCTATTCACTATCCTTTAGGCATTTTTGAATTTTGATTTATTACATTTACATTGCATTTTTTAAATTTTGATCCATTACATTTACATTGCATTTTTTAAAAAATTTTATCTATTACATTTACATTGCATTTTTTAAAATTTTGATTTAATAGGCTATAGGCTGATTAATAGTTCTTCAATGCATATATTTTTTTCTTCAAAGAAAATTAACATTCAAATTGAAAATTTTCCTTTTGTTATTATTGTTATTATTCTGCGAAAGAGTATACAAACATCCTTCAAAAAATAGATAAACAGTTGTACTTGCAGTTAGTCTATTGTTAATTGCGTATGAATAAATAAAGCTATTTGAGGCTTTGAAAGATTTAAAAGGAAGGTGTTTATTTTATCCGTCAAAGTGGGCGTGACTCCAAAGCTGATAATTCTTTAGAAGTCATCTTGATATACTTCTATTTTATAAAATAGGAAAAATTTTATATCACTGGAAAGGACATGCTTTGGAGATTTTAGAAATATCAAAATCTCAAAACCCATAATCTGAAAATACTTTGTCTCTACTGACGGTCTTAAGCGATGCTTGATAAATTTTAGCAATGCGAGAAGGCGGCTTTAAAGTGGTCAACACAATGCATCATCATTTAAATTATCACCCAAATACCCGGTGTAAGTACCTATGAAACAATCTGGAACGTACCGTCATGTTGAAACTACATTTCATTACAATTGACAGATGAAGTATCTTGCAGCAATTCTTATAAAATCTCTTTAAGAAAACTACGATAATATGAGCCAAGCAGTCACTTTAGTAGGAGACATGGACCTACACTAATTGCCATAAATATTTGCGCACCAAGAAAAAGTCGTCAAAATGAAAGGAAATTTTACATATGTAAGTACTACTTTGATATAAGTAAGTGATTAGAAAATCAAAGAAAGAGGATCCCTTATTGCAGAAAAAAGTACAAATGAACGGAAGTTTTAGTACTCTGTTGGACCCTGTGTAGCACGAATGCAGGATGAGGTACTAGTGGGCATTGAAGCATACAAGTTCCGTATGATGTGCTGATACATCTAGTTCCACAGCTGCTGTAAACTTGCCTCTGGTTCCATAAAACTTGTAGGCTGTCCAGTTAACCGTCCCAAGGGATATCCTAGATATGCTCGATTAATGACAAATCTGAGGATCTAGCTCAGCGATATTAAACCTGTGGCTTACCAAGCCTTTTTAAGGGGCCCGGTCCATGCCTATTTCTTTGAAAAATTCAGTTATTTAAGAGCAATATATAAGAACATTTTGGTGCCAAGATATCAATTATATCAATTTTTCTCTTTTCTGTCGATGTCGTACGAGTGCGAATTACTATTCTTTTTCTACATGTAACGGTTACGATTAGTGATAACAGACAACAGAGGAGTAGTGACAATTTTTTGAGTGGAACTAATTTTAAACTGTCTTTCATATCTTGTGCAAGAGAAAAATATTCGAAGGGAATACATCGTTCAAGAGAGACGATTGGGAGGTTGACTATTTTGTAGGGAAAAACAGACATGGATCAGTAATTGTTTGATTTGTTACGAAATAACTGTATTTAAAGAATACCAATAAACTGGAACCATTCAATGACACTTTTCCTCGAAAATCTCTTTCAAGAGGTAATAAATAGGCTTTTTTGAATAATCTTTACAACAGGAACAAGGTGTTTTGTCAGTGGTAAGAAAAAAAATCTTATGAAGTTTGTTATATTATTGGTAATCCTATGAAACCGTTTATTGATGCAGAAATTGTGAAGGAGTGTGTTTCTTAAATTATTCGAATTCAGTGTTAGTGACAAAAAGAAAAAGAAAAAGCAGTTAAAAATTACAGAACAGAGTTTAAAATAATCTGATCAATTTTCCCATTTTAAACAACCTACCCCTTTATCCTCATGATGCGTCCCACGTGAAATTGATTACCTACGTTTGTGGCCCGCGTGAAGTTTCTAACATACATTTGCGGCCCGCAATAAATAGCCGACTTATGTATGCGGCCCAGTAGAAAAGAAAGATTGAGTACCCCTGATCTAGCTGGTTAGGGAATGGCAGTAATGTGGCGGTGGAAGTCTTGTGACATCCTTGATGTGTGTCTTGTTTAAAAAGGGATCTTCGAAGCCCTCTCATGAGTAGCCACACATATATCTGAAGGATGTCATGGACATACAGTTGGGCTGTCACTGTGCTATGGATCAATATTAGGGGTGGTCTTGTATAGTAAGCAATGGCACCCCATAACATGACACCAACTATGGAAGATATGTGTCACTGCGAAGCGAAGGCAGAATTGAAGGGTTCACCACGGGGTCTCCATACACAAACCCGATTGCCATCACTGCTCAAATTGAATTTAGATTCGTCGCTGAAGAGGACCTGGTTTCATTCCGTTGCAGTCCAATCCCGTTGTGCACTACACCACGCCAAAAAATGGCTTCAATAGGTAGGTGTCATTGGCTGAGTACGTAATGGGTCCTGCAATACCAAATATCATTCAGCAAGGCACCTTCGATGATTCGGGAATACAAAGGCACCCGTTGTGAAAGTTCTGCCTGTGTCAGGACAGCGGCCAAATGAGACTCTACGCGTGCATGTAGTATGACGTGACGGTTATCTCAAGTATTGATCTCTCGAAGGGCTGCCGAGCCTGGTTAACCCGTCACAGACTTCTCTCTTATCCACTGGTCCCAATACCTCCTTACATTCAAGTGAGAACAACCTGCTTGACGAGCTGACCACCCGATTTCTATCATCCCTATGATTCCTCCCCTCTCGAACTCTGACAGCTGTTCATATTGTCTTTGTTGATGGCGTAATGGCATGCCTCCCTCAGCGTTTCCCTTGCAAAAGATTTAGTACACTCAATCAAGTTCTGCTTACCTGTTTCATACAACGAAGAGAACGAAGTTCAACGCTCTCCAGTGACATTACGCAATATGCAATCACGCTGCATTTCTATACATTTGCATATCTGCCCAACATGTACCTTTATACCAAGTTTCGTTCTGATCCCACAATTATTTCTTGATACGTAAATTTTTATCGCAAAGAGTGTATACGGAAATCATTAACAATACCTGCCCGTATATTCACATAGAAGCGTTTTATGGCCTTTGTGCAGACGGAAGAATTATTTGTTGCCTGCATATGAATGTTATGCACAGTGAAAACTTTTTCTTGTGTAATTCTGTAGATACCATATAAGTTGTTCTCGGACTGTTGAACCTCTTAAGTGTGGAATAAATCTTCAGGGAGCATGACAAATCTCGGCAAGATGTTATTTCTGATGAGTATTTTCAAAAAAGCTTCTTTATTATAAAATTATTTCTGAGGACAATATCTCAAACACTTGGATGAAATTTCTGAAGTATATTTAAGTAGGTACATACTGATTAATTTATATGGAAAGTATGGATGAAATTTATGAAAACCAAGGAATTGAGGTCAACAAATTAGGAATACTCACTTCAAACATTTTTTTTTATTTTCACTTTAGTTCTCATAATAATTTCGGTATGTGGTGAAAGAATATTTCTTTGGAAAAGTTAGTAACACAACACACAATGAAAAAGAAACAAAAATCAAATGCATTACAACTTCTTTAAGCCTTTACCGGTGAAGATTTCATTACATTTGTGCGTTCATAAAAAATAAGCTAGAGTTTGCTTTAAAATAAACGTAATTTTTAGTTTTATCTTTAAAAAAAATTGTACATAATTCTTTGTAGGATATTTCGTTTGATAGTAACATGTTCTGATTCCTTTTTTTTTTCCATTCAACAAAACTCTGGTAATGATATCGAAAAAATGTGTCATGATTTCAATTTTGAACTCCACCAGATTATCTCATTCTATAATGGAAACTCTATAGCAAGCTAAATCGAAATGTTTTTACAGCCTAAAATGGACTGTTTATTTGGTAATTAATTTCGTTCTAGATGCGAGGACTTTTGGGGACAAATCTCACAATTTCAAACTGCTGTTAGGATGTGGAATGATAACCAAGGTGAAACCTGACTCTTACAACTTCCTCGAGCTCAGTTTGAAATCTGGTTTCCTGTGATAGCCCTATGACTCCTAACCGTAATTAAGACCTAAATTGCTAACTCGAGACGCGTATTGTTTGTTCCAACACTCGCAACCGTAACTGTCGTCCTAAAGGCCTCAATTTTGTAGTGAAAATAGACTGAAACTATGTACAAAATTTGTTATATGATAACTTTTTTGGAATAACGAAGACGAATCCAGTAGTTATTACATAGCACCCTTCAATCGATTATTTTTCACTAAATGTCTCATCTTCAATAATTTGCTGAATATAATATCAAAGAGAATACCTCATTATTATTTATAAAGTTATTAATTCCCATTACTTTTTTTCTTAGCAAGAAGTAGGTATACAAATGTCTACTGTAAGAATTTTTCTCTTGTGTTTCAGGTCGATTCAATGATAGATACGGTAGGATATCCAGAATTCATATTGCATCCTGATGAATTAGATAAAGCTTATGAAAAAGTAAGTAGAATTAATTTAACGTCATTATATATATTTCTAAATTCACAAATTTGGTAATGATATAATATTATATAATGCGCGTTTCGTGTATTAATGGAAACGAATACAGTAGATCCTGTTTCTGTGCGGTCCCTTTTTATGCGATTTTATTTTTGTGCCATCTTTTTTTAATGCGGTTTATTAATTTAAACGGTTTTGGAGCCACTATAATGTTTTTTTTATGAATGTACATACAGACACTTAATTACGCTCTGTTAATTATTTATAAACAATCTCTCGACAATGCACTTTCAATTGCTTTCTCTCAACGCACTGCCAGCAATACTTGATTGAAGTAAAAATTTCAATGACAATGACATTATCATTAATTTGATGGATTACGGAGACGGTCACGAATAATCGGATCCTTTGAGAGTAGATAAAATGTATGCATGTATCCAGCTTTCCAACAAATCAGGAAAGCATTTTCTTAAAATAGATATCACTTCCAAAAGGAGTTTGAAATTCCCTAAAGAGCTTCGATCATGTATATTTGTTTATCTTGACGTACACAAGCAACTGGCCAACCTACAGTCGTCACAAAATCTTATCACTTACTTTATAGAGCGAAAAAATAAATCAATTGAGATTTAATCTTCAACTGGCGAAAGCGATTTTGAACTAATTCATCAATAAGAAAATGCGCGCTTTGGATTAGGATGAGTAGCAGTGAAGTATGCATGAGCATTTTGAAAATTTCACCATTTAAACAATGAGAATTTAAATGTTTTAAAAAATTTTCCATGTGAAACTTAATTATTTATTTTGTTTCGAGTACTATCTCATAAATTTTGTAAATAATTGACATATTTTTTTAAGTGAGCCGCAAAAAAACTTTTTGTAGTATATTGACAAAATTGTTTGTTATATGTAAGTATTTATGAATTATTTTCGCATATTTTTAATGCGGTTTCTTTTTATGCCGTCCCCCACAAAAACGTTTTTTATTGTGCTTATAAAACCCTGCTTTGATCAATTAGGAGTCTACGCACATTATAATTTAAATTTAATAGTTCGACATTATATAGGGAAAAATTCATTACAAAATATTTCTAATAAAATTCAACTAAGATAAAGCATCTTAAGATAAGAATTTTATATATATATAAGCATCGTTTTGTATAAATATTTTTTTCCACTTCGATGAAAGACTTTTCCTAGTACTTCACAATTGGAGATATTGCTTTGAATTCCATTCAAGAGAATAACTCATCTTCTTGAATGAATATAACATAATGGACTATATTCCAGAGTTCCTAAATGAACTCTAGAATATATAAAAAGTGATTTTTTCTTTCAAACTAACACTATTCAGAGCACCTATAGTTTATGTACCGAAATGGCAGCAAACTTTGTAAGGAAACTAATGATGACATAGAAAGCAAGATTCTGTGAAAAAATATTAGTTCCAGAAATCGCCAATAAAATATTGATGGCGCTGTAGTAGCTTACCAAGCCGAGACTCAGCATAAAACACGGGTATGAAGGCTAAATCCAAATGTACCTAAGTAAATTTTAATATTTCTATTTTTATTTTCTTTAATTATTTTTTTCCTAATTTTACCTCACTGGACAAACTTATCTTACTTTCAATTTTTCTAATATTTATTATCCACCAGGGGCAGCTAGTCAGAGGTTATATTCACTTCTACTTCCAACCAATCAGAGATCATCCACTCAGCTTTCAGCAACGTTAAAATCCCTGTCAACCTAAGCCCCGCCTCCCGGATCCCATCGGCCAACCAATAGCCTGCATGTTACTCTGCAGATTGAGAAATTGAACAAAAGTCAAGCCCAACATCCCAGATTTTCTGATATGGGATTGAGAACTGAGTATTAGTCTAGATGTCCACAAACGTAGACTGTCATTCACTAAATCCAAATGTATGCTTTTATATGCAACAACCATTTGGGCTATGAAAACATGCAGACAGATCCGAAGAATATACTCAGATGAAGAGAACAGCTCAAGTGAATATACAAACCGCATTGTCAGATCGTGCATTATTGATAAAGTTGTATTATCTTAATACTCCATAGCTTTTCGTGAGCTTAGAAACCCTGCAGAAGCTACGTGATGCTTCATCGTTTAATGCTTTTAAAGCAGCATTTCTCAAACTGTTGGGAGCGCCTCCCTAGAGGGACGCAAACATATTGAAAATAAAGATTTAAAAAAAATAATTTACTAAAATGAAGAAAAAGAGAAATACTTTCTGACAGAAAAAAATACGCATTTACTCTGATGTACCGTAAAATCTAACGTATAACTCGTACTGGTGCGTAACGCACGCCTACACTTTCCAGCTGCATTTTTTAACTTCTAGGTATATTCACCGTATACCGCGCACCATCTATTTTATCTCACCATCTGAAATGTTAACATACAATGTTCGTATGTTTTGAAGTCATGTATTCGAGGTATTATCCCAGACTTATGAAAAAATAGTATACTACTAGAACTACAAGTGTTGTGTTTTAGAACTACTCATTTCTTTTTAAAAAACGCTTTTTCGATGTGTGTTGAAATAATACTTTTTTATACTCATTTCTTGTCATTTTTAAAGGTATAGTTTTTATACAAGACGTATAACACGCACCCTTAAATTTCGATCTTATTTTTCGTGTTAAAAGTGCGCGTTATACGCCGAATATTTCGGTAGTTTATATACATACTCTGGCGATATTACAACTTATAAGGGGTGTGACCCAATGTAATAAAGGGACACGCGGGGAAGGGGGTTCTTAATTAAGTCCACTAGTTAATTAAACACGTTTATTAGACAAAAAAACATTTACATACATAACTAGAAAACTAACAGTTACAATAGAATTGAAAGGGATCAGAGTGAGCGCATGCTCGTACGTCCTTACAGTTCCGAAGCTTGGCCATTACTGAAGATTGTTCTAGCCGCTAGAGGGCGCGATAGTCTTTCTACTGTTCATATGAGAAGAGTTTAAACTACGGGGGTTACAAACTTTAAAAATAAAAACTCACTTCAATACACTCATTATCTATCTCTGATCCTATAACCAAACAAGAAACACATTTTGTTTGATTTGCTGTAATCCCACGATCAGAAAATTTTTTTTTATTACATTTCCTTTTTAAACATAAACAATTCTTTCTGTTAAAAAAATAACCCAGCACCAGAATTTAACATAATTCTAGCAACATAAAAAGTTCATATCACTGTTATTATTATTGCAATACTGTACAGTGGTTGTAGAAAGATAAATTATAGGTTTAAAAAAAACTAAAAAACACACTTTTATAGTGAATTGAACTAAAAAGTAAAAAAAAAAAATAATTCTTAATATAAGAATAAAATTATTAACGAGAAAATTAATGTCATTTTGATAAAAGCGTGGAGTTCTCTATATTGATTGTTATAATTTCTTTCTAGTTCTATTTAGAAATGCTGAGTTAGTGTAAAAATGTAGTACAAAGCACACCCCACGCTTTTACCACAATGGTATTAATTTTCTTTTTAATCATTTTATTCTTATATTAAGAATTACTTTTTTACTCTTTAGTTCCATTCACTATAAAAGAGTGTTTTTTAGGTGTGTTTTTTTTTAATTTATAATTTATTTTTCATTTTTATTTCGATCTACAAAAAAAGCTTGTTTTTTTTTTTTTAGTTTTTAAAACTATCATTTATTCTCTTTTGAATTTTTATCCTTGAGTTTGATATTTGGAGCCAGAATTATATGGCTGCTGGAATTAGTCTTGCTCTTCAATGGATATTAATTAATGCAGCGTTTCTCAAACTGTGGCGCGAACCCCGTAGGGGGCGTGAGCATATTGAAAAGTCGAAAACAAAAGATTGTTTAAAAAAATTATTAATTTACTGAAAGTAAACAAAAAAACTTTCTGACATTATTCAATACTAAATTAAGAAAAAGTTTAATAATCACCAGTGACCCCATGGATATCTTATGTATAAAATTATTTTCAAAATTAACAATTATCTTAATAATTTGTACTGTTTACAATTAATTCTGTAACTGCCGAATAAAAATTACGTGATTCGATCTCCAATGCCACGTAGGCGTAATGTATTGGGGGGAGAAAAGCAATACAAATAAGCAAATACTCTGAAATAAATAAATCCCTCGCAAACACTGTCAAAATCTTTTTATTGCATTCCAAAGCCATCGGAATAATTTTATGAATAGCAGTGTACAGAAAAGATCGTACGTTGGAACGACGTATATATATCTCCGGGATAATTAACTTTTTAACTGATCTTGTCGTATATATACGTTAATTTCACTTAACAGGTTAAAATCGTTTTGTAGCTTTAGTGTCAAAGTGGAGTATTATTGAATTCAAAACTTTGTTATTTTATGGAAGGGGGGCGCGATGGAAATTCCGATTGAATATTGGGTCGCAAACGTTGAAAGTTTGAGAAGCACTGAATTAATGGGTTGGAAGGGTATTTATTTTTTCCGTTTACGGGGCCTCGGTTGAGTCTCATAACGTAATATTTCAAAGATTCCGTCTCTATAGATACAGGTCTAACTAATAAAAGTGTGTTAAGAAGAAATATCAAATGTCAATCGTATTATCACCTTTTAAACGTATTGCTATAATGTAATTCGTATCATCGCTTCTAAACATATTGCTTTATCAAAATAAAAAAAATATTTAACAGTTATTTATCACCTTTTAAACGTATTCCTATAATGTTAATTCCTATCATCACTTCTAAACGTAATGCTTTATAAAAATTTTTAAAAAATACTTAACAGTTAGAACATAAATTATTTTTATTCACATACACGAGTCTTTTTTCCCTTTCTCACATAAAGAACACTTTTTTGTTTGTTTTATTTGTATTTATAACAAGGGTTTTCATTTTTAGGGCTGCACCTTTTTAAGGGGTAGGGTATTTTAGTCGCCATACCTGGAATTAGTTGCCAAATTTGGAAATGGAGTATGGAATTAGTTGCCAAATTTGGAAATGGAGTACGGAATTAGTTGCCAAATTTAGAAATGGAGTATGGACTTAGTTGCCAAATTTGGAAATGGTATATGCAATTAGTCACCAAATCTGGAAACAATATAATGAATTAATCGCCAAATCTCATGAATCCTTAAAATAGTTATTTTTGATGATCCTGATCAGGACAATGGAATAAAATTTTTAAATTATTGTATTGTCATCGGTCCTTGACAAGTGTGGAAAATTTCGAATTAATATGACCTTTTAACGTGGGTAAAAATCGAGTCCAAAAAGGCCATTACATGCTAGTGAAAGTTATAAAAGAGTGTTAAAGAAAGACTAAAATTCACTTCTCACCCAGGCAGCATAATCCATTTGCTCTAAACATCTGTTGACCTTCGAACCTCTGGTATGACTAGTTCCGTCCCCTCTCTTATGTGCTAATTTTTTATTTAGGAAAGTTGTAAATAATGTTGCTCTTTTTTTCCATGTAAAATAACTTTTTGATGTTTAGAAAAGCACAGATAGTGCTTTGATGAATAATTTGGCTAAGATTTATTTTTATGAATACTCTAAAATATGTAAATCATCATTGAAAACGTTTTACACAATTCCTTTTAAAACTAACTTCCATTTTTTATATTGAATACACTTTTAAAATATGTTGAAGTCTTCTCGCTTTAAATATTAAAACTAATACAACTATTATTCAACGTAATTTAACATTTTTTATTGTTTAACATTAATTATAAATGCTAATTCTTAAGCTCAAAATTACCGTTCGTTAAAGCAATTAATAATTTGAGCACTTCTTTGAAAATACCATTTTACATTTTTCTATGCATTTTGTCATGTACTTGGTTTTACTTTCCATACAATTCAGCTGTTATTTCAAGAATAATGCTTTATTTTTTTAAAAAAAATAAACTCGCGTGAAGAGCAGGTACTTCAGGCAGTATGCTTATAAATGTATCAGTACATCCCAATGTATTTTATAACTAGTTTCCGTCCTTCCTCAGGGGCTCGACAGCCCAGGGTGTTCCTTGGTCTTCTCATGAAGCCTTTTTAAGGCCAGCCTTCTTCATGCTAGTATTTTCGAACTCTTGGTTCTCTAAATTAGGAGATTTTTTTTCTAGGCCAACTATTCATCTAAGAATTTTCCTGCCCTTTCTTTCTGTGCCAATTGGTAGGGTACTGAGCACTTTTTAAGAGGTGCGGTCTTCGTCCATTCTCACAATGTGACCTGACCATTTAATTTGTTGTATTTTGATTAAGTTAACAATGTCAGATTCTTTATATACTTGATAGAGCTCGAAATTTGATCTTCTTCACCACCTTCAACTTTCCTGAATTTCCCCTAAAATAAATCTAAAAATTTTCCTTTCGTACATACTTATCATGTTCTCATCTGTTCGAGACATCGATCAAGTTTCAAATGCATAAGTTAATACTGAACTTAAAAGGTTTTTACACGATAGAACCTTTTTGTGTGTGTGTGTGTTTTTCTTTTGATTATATATATATATATATATATATATATATATATAATATATATATATATATATATATATATATATATATATATATATATATAACCGATTTCATATATATTTTCGCCTTCCAGACACCTGTTAGCCATAGTAATTCTCTTTTGAATTTCAACAGTACAATAGTTAATTTCCGAACCTAAATAAGTCAAACTGTCAAAAAATTCGAAATTATACTCTTTAATTTTAAAACGGGAATTGTTAAGGCATGATTTAGTGCAAAGCATGTATTTGGTCTTATTCTCATTGATTTTCAGTCCCATCCTAAAAGACTCTTTCTCTAAAGATAAGAAGGCTTGTCTTAGTGCGGTGGGTGTTCGAGTAATGATATCAATGTCATCAGCAAAATCTAACAACTGTATTGTTTTATTTAAGATATTTCTTCCGGTATTGATAGTGGAATCTCTTACCACTTTTTCTAATGTTAGATTAAAGAGAAGACACGCTAGTGCATCTCCCTGTCGAACGTCATTTTTTCAATGGGTCCGAAAGATCATTCTGCACCTTGACTATGATCTTTGTTTGGCTTAATGTCAGGCTTATTAGCCTTAATAACTTCTCAGGGATTTTAAACTCTTTCATGTTTGCAATAAGGGCCTTTCTGTTGATGCTATCATAAGCATTTTTAAAATCAATAAAGAGGTGATGCGTATCAATTCCAAATTCCCTTGTTTTCTCTAAAATCTGACGGATGTTAAATATTTGCTCTGTAGTGGATCTTCCTTTCCGAAATCCATTTTGGTAGTCTCCAACTGTGTTTCCCACTAGTGCAGAAAGTCAGTTGAATAGAATATTTAAGAATACCTTATAACTTGTGTGCACAGATACAGATTCCTCTATGATTTGAAAACTCGAGTATATCTCCTTTCTTATGTATTAAACAAGTTATACTCATTTTCCATTCTTTAGGAATTACTTCCTGTTCCCAAATTGCTTGAATCAAATCACAGTTTTTTTACAAGCTTTCCCTCCATTTTTCAGTGGATCAGATGGAATAGCGACAGGCCGGGTGCCTTATTATCTTTAAGTTTATTTTTAGCTTCAATGAGTTATCTTCAATGACAATACATTGGTTCTTATCTTCGGTGCTTCCGATGAGTGCTTCATTTTCACCATTATCTCTGTTAAGTAGGTTGTCAAAATGTTCCTTCTATCTCCTTAACACTTCAGTTTTATCAATCAAAATAATTCCTTCCCTATTACCCCAAGAGGTGGTTCTTGGCTTAAATTATTTGCTTCCATTATTTTTCTAAAGAAAACTCTGCTTTCATTGGATCCCCCTTAAATGTTCATTATTTTTGAAAAGATTGTCGAAAAAATCTTTTTCTCTGAGTTATTTTCTCATATCTTGAATGTATCTTACTCAGCATTTTTCTAAACGCCTCCTCCTTCCTCTTTATAGTCACGAAACAATCATTGTCCTTTTTACTCCTTTTTTTATCTTTTCCACAACTTGGTTACCTGCTTCGATGATTGTTTCCTTTAGTGTTTTTTGTTTATACAACCCTCATCAATAAAAATGTTGTTAATTACTTTATATTTATTTTCAAACTGTTCCTGGATAATAACTAGTTTATCAATACCACATTAAAAACAAGTTTAATAATTATCAGTGATTTCCATGGGCTTGTTTTGCAGAGCAAATTTTTTCAAAGGAAGGCTTATGATTAGAATATTCTCAACAATCATCGTTACGGATACAATCCAGCCAAGTCTTTCTGCAATATCGCAGAAAGAAAATCCACCTTCTCGTAGCCCTAATACACGACATCTTTCAAACTCGGTGAGCTGTTGATAATTACTTATTCGTCTTTTTTAAGGCATTCTTTGCTTACATCAACTCATTACGTCAAACTTCCTAGACAAATAACGCTCACGAACTTTATAACACGCATTTAAAGTAAGCCTGATTTGTGCACGTCTTGAGTGGCGCTACTAGCTCTACATTAAAACGAGAAATTTGAATCGATGCAATCTTTCAGATGTATAAACATGCCAACCGATTTTCGTTTATCTAACAGAAGTCCTTTTTGGTGTTGAGATTTTTTTTCAGTGACTATTTTTTAGATGTTTTTTGCTTGGAAGACATAAAGGCTGGTTAAAATTTCAAAAAATGGTTTCTACTCCACTGTTATTTGTTATCGCAAACCGTTACAATTACCAAAAGAAATAAAAAGATATTTCGAAATTCGTACCATCACGACATTGATATCACGAATTAATCGCTACATGTTTAATGCAATGATCTTAAATAATTGATTTTCTTAGTGCAACGGGTTGACCAGGCCCCTCAGAAAGGTCCGAGGGCGACATGTGGCCAGCGGACCACAAATTGAGTATCACTGGTCCAAACAGTCACCCTTTTGAAAAAAAAAGTTTATTCACAGTCTCAATTAAGGATAATTGTATTGGATACTTAATAATTTTTCATTATTAACGGCACTGTAGGGCCAAAACATTATGAACACTTTCTCTATAACGCGTTGCGCTACCATTGGTCAGAAAAGCACTTGCAACTCTTCTTAGCATGCATGCCACACGTTCTTAGTAGATGTCAGATGTACCAAATGTCTAAGCCGAGTTCACGTAAAATCGTTTTATTCCGACATGGATGCGTTTGATCTATAAGTTCCCTTTCTATAGAACCCAAAGTGGATTGGACCCTATTGGATCATGATCCATCAAATTAGATGGCTAACATATTAATCAGAATTGATTTTTATGCTATTCGATACGCTGTAACACTATTCGTGCCTTGTAACTTGGGGCATTGTCCTTCAAGAAAGTTTGAATTCCATTTGGAAAAACAGACGCCACACAGGTAAGGATGCATCTATGCTCAAATAGTCCGCGGATTTCATGGTGTGTTCTACTACAGCTAATGGTTCCAGAGCCTCCACAAAACATTCCTCAAAATATAATACTGTCAATTTATGGAACATGTTGTACATAGAGAAAACAGCTGTTCGCTTGGAAGACAGTGCATCCTTACACGATCGTCGATATTAATGAGAAATCATGATTTGTTTGACCTGGCAACTCTCTTTTACTTTTTATCAATGGCCCGATCTCAATGTTCTTAGGCCCACTGTAGATGTAGCTCACAATAATGCTTTTACAACAAAGGTACACGAGTGGGACGTTTGCTGGGCATTCCAACAGTTCCGTAATTGCACAGTTGACTATATACAACAGTTCCGTAACTGTGCGCTCTAAAACACTGGCACTGAATTGTTTTGGGTTGTCATTTGACATACTGCCTGGCGTCGATTTTGCTTTATTACGCTGGGCAATATCCGACATCTTTTTTTCTTTGTTTATGCATGGACGTCCAATATCTTAGCACTGACTGCTGGTTTCATCATCATTTATCCACAAATACTAAAACTAGCAGGTCGCACGTAAGGTACCAGTTGGGCGGTTTTGGAGGTACTGATTTCGAGTCTTTGGGTCATGACAATCTGCCCTCTATCAAATTCTCTTAGATCGGCACCATTTGCCATCACTTGCAAAAATAAGTGCATGAGTGTTTCCTTACCTTCTCTAGCAGCAGTTAACCCTTTCAGGACGGGGCGATTTTCTGCGAGCCGTTCGCTAGGGACGGAGTGAATGCGTAAGGACTACTCCCTTCAGGAGGGGGCGTTTTTGTCGCTAAGCCTAACTTAAAAAAATGCATAAAAGATAAAATTATAGTCCTAACATCGTAATTTTTGGTATCCCTTTAGATTATTAGACAAGTTGTCAGTTACATTAAAACTAGAATGTAATAACGTTTTTCCTTAAACTTGCAAAAAGTTATATAAAAAAATATGACTTGCCTTGGGAAGTAAATTTCGTAAGCACTATTATTTTTTTCCAAAATATTAATTGACAAAACACATTAATACACTTTCAAAATTAATAATAAAAAATTACGACAAAGATTATTTACAAATAGAAATAGCAAAATTAAAATGAAAATTGAGTGTGGAAAATCTTGAAGCATGGAGAAACGCAAAGTCTAACATTGTATGATTTGCAAGCATAAAATGTTTGTTACTTTTTTTTTACTTACACATGGTTTGTGACTATACACTTTGACTTTTTTCACCCTTTTTGTTCATACTAAGGTTGGGAAAATGCCATCAAAACAACCAAATAATAACCTGAAGTCAAGGTTTTTGAAATAAGAAAATTACGCGAAATATATCCGAAAACAACAAAATCTTAAGCAGAACTCACGCTAAAACACCGCCCTCTGTAATAAAAAATAAGAAAAAAAGTATTCGGTGAGTTATAAGAAACGCGAATGTTTCCTCTCAAGAGGAAAGTTTATGAGCCGAGCTCTGTTTATTGACCTTTCAATTACCCCCTACCCCTTACTCCGCTGATGTGCAAATATCAAATCCAGGCAGAATATAAACTAACTGAAGGTCAGGTTGCTCTAGCTACGTTCGATTTCAATATAATGGACATAGGGTGCCATCTAGGGGTCATTAATAAGCGTTTCAGCTGAAAATGCACATTTGCACTGCCCGTCCATGAGATGCGCTCGCGAAGAATGCATATTTGCACTGTTCGTCCATGAGATGCGCTCGCGAAGAATGCATATTTGCACTGCCCGTCACGAAGGGGTTAAATACCATGACGTGCCCTCTACGTCATCCAGACGTGTTCTGTTGAAAAGGTGTGGGTGTTCATAATTTTTTTGGCTCGACAGTGTATACTTCAACATCTTTAGCTATATTTTATTATTCAAAGATATGTATTGTTCTCACTTTAGCTGGAATTCAATGAAACTGATTACTTTCAAAACGTTATGAATAAAATACATTTTGACACATATGTCATCTTGGAAAGTATGGAAGAGACTCCTGATCGTACTGGATGGAGTAAAGTTCCCACAAATCTAAATGCGTATTATGATGTTACTGCAAATCTAATAGGTATGCATGAAAACTATACGTCGTTTTTAAATATATCCACGCTTACTTATATAACATCAATTATTTCTTTTAACTAAAACTCATTTATACGTTTTCTTTTATGTTTTTGACAGCTTTTCCAGCTGCAATCCTTCAGCCTCCTATCTATGATGCATCTTTCCCTAAGTAAGTAAATAAGCTCGGCACAGTATTTATTTTATCTATATAAATTAAAATGTAATGTGTGCTTGTTCAAAGCCTCTAATCTCCAAAACTACTGAACCATTTCCTCTCAAATTTTAACACAACATTGCATTTGAATCCGGGTGGGCTCTTATGTACTTACTATATATATATATTTCATACTTCTTTATAAATTTTTTAAAATTTAATTTTTAGTTGATTTCCTGGTGTCATGACGTCATATGATGTCCCGTCTGTCACTAAATACGAAAATTTATACTTAACTTGCAATTTTTCAAGGTTATTACATATTTTTACTATATGGGTTGGAATATTTATCCAATTTTTCTGTTTTTTCATATTTATTTAGGATTATTTTTCGACTAAATCCTTTTTTTAATCATTATTCTTCAAACAACTCAAATTTTGTTCTGGTGTGTAGTTCTGGCAACATTCTGTGTGAATATATTATCTTGCAATGCTTACGATTTTGCTTATAAATTACGACGTATTTTTTCTGTAATTTTAAGCTAAATTTATTTATCTCTATGCTAGTTGTAACCTGCCAGGCATTGCTGTGGCTCAGTTCGATTATAAAAAGGAATGAGAAAGCCCACATTTCTAATATTTTTAACCATTCGCACTTAAGTATGATTCTATGCATTTGCACTGAAAGTATGATTCTTTTTCTAAAAAAAATATGTATAATAAAGACGTTGTCAAGTGCAGAAAAATACTGTGTTTCAACATGCACGGAACTATTTCTTATTGAATGCATATCGCAGTATTTGGCGACGTCTTTTGATTTGAAATAAATGTTCGACAGCGATTTAATTTAGGAATACTGGAGAAGTATAAAATATCCAGATATTTTAATCGGTAAGCTGCTCATTTGTGGCATGATTTCAAAATCACGCCAAACAGATCTTTTACGGCCTGTCTTATGTTATCATCATAACTTTTAGAATTTTTCACTATTTAGCAGGTAAATCTGTAGCCTACTGAAGTCAAATACAGTCATCAGAGGACATGCAATGTAAAAAAAGTATCGTGCTGCCATCTGTATTGATTTTTATGCGTTTTAGTTTCAATTAACGCATGTGGATATACTAAATATCCACCACCCACTTGGAGAAAAAATTTTTAATATGTAGCTATACCTATTAGCCACAGTCCGCGAAAGGGTTAAAGCTTTAATTACAAATCATGCCAATCTACCATCTTCCATAAGCATCTTTGTTCTCTCTCTCACACACACACACTTCCAGGTACAAATCTCCCCAAAACCGGTCTGCTTTTCTGCTCGCTATCTGCAAGTCTCCGGTGGTTTCGAAAAAAGAGTTCTACTGAACTTGCCCTTTAGAGGAGTCTATCTGGGTGCTTAGGGAGAATGTGTCTCCCTCAATTTATAGGCTTTTCTTTCCTGACGAAATCAACTGATTTTCTTTCGTAATCTAATGCTCGCTATAACGGACAAAAAATATTATGACAAACATTAACCACAAAGAACATGGGTGGTTTTTCATAGAGATCCCATTCGTTCCTCACTTGACCCGTTTTAAATTTAGTTGGTCGCTAGAGGTAACTTCTGTTACTAGGGGCAGTCACTATACAATTAAAATCAAAACAGAATATTAATGTATGTTTACAAAAATGATTGATTATAAAAAGATTTTTTTTCTAAATTTAGAAGTGATTTGTGTATATTGTTAGTAAAAAATACTATTCTTACACCTATCTTGTCGTAAATTGTATTCTCATCATTCCTGAAAATATACTCTCTTATACAGCCTCTTGTTTATACAGTGAAAATCGTTTAACACGAAACTAAAGGGATTGAAATATATTTTCGTGTTAAAAGAATTTCGTGCTAAAAAAACGTATATTCAACAAAATTAAGTTTATTAGAGCATATTTTATTTGCATAGATGAGTACATATGCATGTATTTAATAAAAGTCAGTGAAGCAAAACCATTTATTCAAAAACTTAATGTAACACAAAATTTTCAAGTTTTTGAAAAACAAAACATCCATTAAGTTTTTGGAAAATAATCCGTTATTTTTCTTTGGTTGTTTCTTTAAGCATCAAATTGTTCGATATGTTGCTCTTTTTTTATTCATTTCCCTATTGAGATACGCGTCTAAATAATTGCGCATACTCTACATGATGTTCCTCATTTTGGATGATATGGGAACAGGAACTGCATTATTCATTTCATTTCCATCATCGGAATCTACATCAGTAGTATTGTTTGAGTTTTGAACAAACTTCAAAATGTCTTTGTTTTTGTTATAGTTAGGGCTGTACACACATTATCCTCATCAACTGCAATGAATTCTTCCTAAGATACAGTAGGGCTGTTCAATAACACAGAAGCGTTCTCAAACATTTCATTGTCTGATGTTTTCCGTAATTTGTTTATTCCCAGAAGGGAAATTTTTGCGTGTTAAGCGATTTTCGTTCCGTGTTACAAGTAAATCCATAGTAGTTTATTGGGACCGTTGTATTATTTCGTCTTAAACGTTTTCGCGTTAAGCGTATTTTACTGTATATTCAGAATAGTATTTTACTTGTGATTACTTATTTCATAGGTTTATGTCCTTATTTAGAGGAAACACATTTCGAAATTTTGCAGGAGCAATTTCTAACACACACACACTAAATTTTTTCTCTCTTTCCTCTCCTAAACTTCAGAATTTTTTCAAATGGGAAAAGGTGTTATAATGTGTTGTCGGAACCTGAAGTAATAAATCGTTTTATATGGGTTTTATAAGTGGTTTTAGTATATTGAAATACCTTTGTTTAATTTGCACTTTCGAAGAATCTTATTTCATTGCTTTGAGATTTATCTAAATACATATCTTATGGAATTATGATTCTTTTAAAGAACGGTTGATTTCAGACACTCGGCGCAATATTCAATAAATGTTAACACAAATTTGGACTATAAAAATTCCATACATGAAAGGCAATTTAGAGCTAATTTCGGCATCCAAACATTCGTGTGCTGTATTATCACACATTTGCAATATTTACTAGTTTACATGCAGAAAAAAAATATTTATTTCAGAAATTTAGATTCCTTAATTCATTTTTATTTTTAGTTTGTAATTGATGAAAGAACACAAATAGCGCATATGGTAGTACAATTTTTAAAAAAATAGTTTTTGACTTATAAAAATTAATTAATTTCATTTTACAGATCATTCAACTTTGGTTCCATCGGTGTTTTCATGGGGCATGAATTGACGCATGGATTTGATGATACCGGTAGACAAATATTTCTTTTTTTTACTTCTAATTTTGAAGCATATAGCTATTATACTGATCAAATACATTATGACTAATAGAAAAAATGATTTTCTCTAAAACCATAGCTTTTAAGGTATCCGACTACGTTCGGAACCGTGATTTTCGAAAGCGCATAAATGGATAATTTTCATGATATTTAGTATCACTTAGATTAGAATATATGCATAAAATTTGTTTTTTTAAGGACATTTTGACAAAAACAATTATTTAAATACAATATTTTGACAAAAATTAAATTAGAATAATCTTTTTCTAAATGTTCTCCTTTTGTGAAAAATGCTTTTATTAGAATAATACTTTGCCTATATATAGCTCAGAACTCTGTTCAGAGACTCAACTAGAATTTTTGAAATATATAACTTAGAAGTGGGTTTATTCATATTTTACGACAACAGAGGGGAGAAATTTTAAGAAAAAAAAAACGCCAATAATTTTTTCAATGAGTGGTAACTCTGAAAATATTGTGAATTTTTCAAAAATTCTAGTTTAGCCTCTGTAGAGAGGTCTGAGCTATAAACAATCAAAATAGTATTATAATAGAACCATTTTTCACAAAAGGAGAACATTTGGAAAAAAGATTATTTTAGGTGAATTTTTTGCCAAAAAATAAGTATTATATTTAAATCACTTTTTTGTTGTCAAAATGTCCTTAAAACAAATATATGCATGTATTCTAATCTGATTGACACTAAATATCATGAAAATTATCCATTTATGCGCTTTTTTAAAATCACGGTTCCGAACGTAGTCGCATACCTTAATTATTATATTACCTTATGTAAAGTAAAAAAAATCTGTATATTAGTACGAAGTATGTCTTTTTTAGCACAAAGTATCTCTTCAACACATCTTGATTCCATTAGAGGAGCTCACACGTTCTTAACTTTCTCATCGAGGAACCGCGATTCTTGAGAATACTCCATAAGTTCTCAATAGGATTTGGGTCTGGTGAGTTACGAGATCAATCAAGTTATTTTAGTTTATTTTCCCGCACAAAAGTGACAACCGATTTCGAGTTGTGACAAGGAACCAAGTCATGTTGAAAGTGTTTCCATGAATGTAACAATCCTACTGAGTAATATTGCTATATATTCGACATAATTCATCATGGGGGGGGGTGAATACACAACGAGGGGGGCACGAACATATTGAAAAATCGAAAACAAAAGATTATTAAAAAAAAAGCTATTAATTTACTGAAAGTAAATAAACAAAATACGCTCTGACATAGTTGTAAAAAAAATGCACATCTATACTGATGTAATGCATTTATAAATGTATCAGCACTGGTCAATGTATTTTATGATTAATTTCACAATAATAAGTTAAGAACAAATTTTAAAATTGTCAGTCACTCCATGGGCTTGTCATATGTACATTGCATACAAAAATTAACACTTATCTTGATAATTTATACAATGCATAATTATCCCTTAAGTGCCGGTTATAAAAAAGTTACGCGATTCCTTCCCTAATGCCACTGGTTTCCATGTAGGCGCGTGTATTGGGGTGGGGGAGGAATAAATAAGCATATTCTCCGAAATAAATAAATCCTTCGCAAACACTGTCAAAGCCCTTTTATTGCATTCTAAAGCCTCCAGAATAGTTATATGGATAAAAGTAGCAGAAAATATCTTACTTCGTAAAGACGAATATACACGTCCGGGGCAAATGACTCTTTCGCTGAACGAGTCGTTTATATACGCCGGATGCTCTTAAGAGGTTAAATTCGTATACCAGTTTTAGCGTCAAAGTATAGTATAATTGAATTCAATACATTATTATTCTAGGGGGGTGAGGAAAATTATGATTAAATATCGGATCGCAAATATTGAAAGTTTGAGAAGCACTGCTTTTAGAAACAAGTATTTGGCGCAGCTTGGCCAAAGTTGGCCCTTGCGCCATTAAAATTCACAATCATCATCATCATCATCACTGCTTTTAGGAGAACTAAGCTTTTCCAGTGTACTATTGGTTGTGAAAAAACCCCCCCAAAATTACAAGTGTTTAAAAGTCTATTTAAGAAATCTGGTAGCAGAATTTGATCTTCACTTCGTCTAACTACGCGATGACACCCTAATTCTAATAAATCTCTTCGAAGATGTCTGCTTAGATGTATTTTGTTATTTCTTATTAGAATTTTATTAGTTACTGGAATAGTTTTCATTTAGAGCCAATATTTTACGTTTCTTTTTGAAGATATAGATCCATAATCTTGAATTGTAATTAAAATTCTTAAATCACTTAATTTTTCCGCACCAGCTGCCATGGCTATATCTCTCACAGTCATACAAACTGGTTCAGTAATAGCGATTATTTTTGTACACTATCTCGGAGTAATATTCAACTTTTGAACAAAGCAAATGTAATACGTGTTTCACGGAACGCAAAGTAATAACCACCAGTCGCCACACTGAAAGGCTCACAACTGAACTATCGATACGCTAAAACCAGTCGAACAAATAAATTATAGTACGGTCGATCCGTCACACTACCTCTAGGCAGATATAACTTGTTTCAGATGGTTCGGTATGTCTTTGGTATTCACATACCAAATCAGATAAGAAAAACATGTTCGTTCCAATTAATTCGAACAGTATGTTATTACATAATCTGTGAAAGTAAAATTCCCAATGGATAATTTACAATATTCTAATAAATATATTTTACTAAAAATTTGCATACAAATACTTGACAGTTTTTAATGAAATAATTGAACGCAGCAATAAAAATTTTGCCTTTCTTAGAATATTGTCATTAAAAAGCAAAGTGCAATGCTTGAAACTTATTTTAAGGGAAAATTTTACTCATATGTAAAAAATGTATTTTGTTGATAATATTGAACAACTGATATGGATAAGTCTCCCAAAACGGGGTGGTAAATACGAAGGGGCTGCGGGATAATTTCATTTTCTATGATTAAACGAACTGACTCAGTTTAAGCCAGTGCTTCTCAAACTTTCAATCTTGGCGACCCAATTTTCAATCATAATTTTCATCACCTCACCCCCTTATACGATAACAATGTATTGAATGCAATAATAATGTACTTAGACGTTAAGGCTACAATGCGATTAAAATTATAAACTGCACAAATTATCAAAATCAGTATTATATTTCGTAAAAGACAAGACCATAAATGTCACTAGCAATTTTTATAAACTTGTTTTTAATTTAGTATTAATAATTTAATTATAAAATATATTTTTTGCTGAACTGATACATTTATATCTTACATCTGTGTGATTTTTTTTATTATGTCAGAACGTATTTTGTTTTGCTTTTTCACGGTAAATCGATAATTACACTGCTAGCCATTAACATTGCTACAATAAGAAGGGGCCATGAAATACGTGAAATTTAAACTACAAGAAGGTGCAGGGACATGCAGACGATTAGCTTTTCAGTACATTCAGACAAAGCAGGCACTCGTAGCGACACCTACAATGTGTTTAAATGAGTAAATTGTTCAGCCGGTTTCTCATATACAAATTGCGTTTGAATGATGTTGCCTGGTGAAAAGTTGTTGTGCTGTCTTGTGTAAAAAACAAATTGGGTACCAGCGCGTTTCTGTCTTTGATAAAGGTCGAATTACAGCATGCACAGCGATTGTGAGGTTTACCGTATCGCAGTAATGCTGCTCGTGGTCGTCTAGATCCAGTGCCTCTTAGCAGAATAAATATCGATGGGTTCAGAACGGTAATGCGGAACCAAATGTTGGCTCTCAACGGCCCCTATCACTAGCAGCCGAGAAGACAGGCGTTTTACCCGCAAGGCCTTATGGATCGTTCAGCAACGTCACGAGCCCTGAATCAAGAATTGGGGTCGTTTGCAAAGCAACAAGTGTCTGCAAGAACAGTTCGACGGCGTTCTCTGCAGAAAAGACTCTTAGCTGAAAGATCCACCCCTGGCGTTGCATCAAAGACAGGAGTGTTATCAATGGTGTCATCAACGACGAACTTGGGCGCACGAATGACGAGACGCAATTTTTTCTGATAAACCCAGGTTCTGTTTATAGCCTGAGTATGGTTTAATCCGCATTTCACGGCATCGTGTTGAACTCACATTGGCAACGTACATTCATCATAGTCATGCTGACCCATCGCCTGGTGGGATGGTATACTGCATGTTCACGAGATCTCTAGCCAATAGAAAATGTCTGTCCGAGCGACTGGCTTGTCACCATAAGCCAGTGACCACGATTGATGAGCTGTGGCATTGTGCTGAAGCTACATGGGCATCTGTACCTGTACATGCCATCTAATATCTGGTCGACGCAATGCCAAGGCGTATAAGTGCTATCATTGCTGCACGATGTGGTTGTTCTGGCTACAGATTTCTCAGGATTTGGGCACCGAAATTTCTTGAAATTTTAATTACTAGTTATTTCCAGTATAATATATTTGTCTAATAAACATCATTTTGTTATTTGCATTTCTTCCTGGTGTAGCAATTTTAATAACTAGTTGTGTATTTTAAATGTTTCATTCCGACTTTTCGCGATATGCTCGTTATCTCCAAGTAGAGGTATTACACACCACAGTTTGAGAAATGCTGGTTTAAGTCATATCTGAGTTCTCTTTGAAGATATAACATCAATTCTCGTAAATTATACGTCTCTTACGCTAAATTTAATTATAAAAGCTCTAAATCTTAGTATTTTGGTCATACTATATACATAAAAAGTAATTCACCCCTACTACTTATGAGGAACCAAATGTTCTACATATGATATTAATTATTCTATTTTATAAAATTATGCTTACATTCATAAAAAAAATAAGAAAAATGGTAAGTAATTAAATAAAAGTTTAAATATATTAAAAGATATATCCTTTGTCGGCAAATTTCTATTGCTGCATGAATATTCGTATGAAAAAATGTAATTCGTATGAGCAGAAATATTAATTGCTTATTACTTGTATTTCAGGTAGTTTATATAATCAATACGGAAACTTAGAACAGTGGTGGAAAAATTCTACTATTAAAAAATTCCAAGAAGAAGCTCAGTGTTTTGTTGAGCAATATTCTAATTATGAAGTTCAAGGTATAAAGGTAAGTTTGTAACAAAACATTATTATTTGTTTTAATTTTATGAAGAATGATATAAAAAATTTATCCATCTGCATAATTTAAACTATGCAGGGGAGTTAAAAAACTTTTTTGACTGATTTGGAAGCATATGTTATAATTTTAGTGATTAGTTGAGAAGATTTTGTACATTAAAATTAATTTATTAAAGAATTTGGATTTTCTTTTACCTAGAAAATAAATGAGTAACAAAAAAAAAAATCAGAACTTTTAGCTTACAAAAGGAATGTTAACGGGGATTACGGATCAAACTATCATGTTTAAAAGTACAGGGGGATTCATGAAGAAGATTACACTTTCCAGAATTTTTAAAATAGGAAAAATCAAAGGCTGGCACAACCTCAGTGAACCTTAAGAGTTAGATGTACTCCTAAAGTTTGTTTCTAGCTTTTGACAAAAGTGACGTCAGTAGCAGTGAACGCGTCATGTTACTAAAAGGTCGAAATGGCAGTGTCTACAGTATAATAGGTTTTGTGTTCTTTTACCCCCAAAGGGACTGCGGGGATTGGTAGTTTTACCATTGCAAACCTAGTATATCACCCAGGAACTGGTATTACTTTTCAGTGCGGCTCTATATAGGCGATACCAAATGCAGCAAATGATTTTCACTCCCAGTTTCCTCCCCAGAGGGAGGCACCTGAGCTCTGACGATGCGAACTTGTTCCAAGAATTTAATTTTGCCTAGAGAATTCAAGCCAACCAGGCACTCATGGGACCTTTTTACATGCTTTACAATCATACGACATGGACGTTGTCGATTTTCTGCATCATAAAAATCCACTGAATTTGGCTGGGGTCAAACCCGCAAATTAGGGCTTACAAGGCCAGCCACAAACCAACTACGCCACCCAGCTTGAATTTAGCAAAGTGAAATCCGCAACGCTGTTACGCTGTTTGTTTCCGTAACTCTGTTTGTTTTATCACGTTTCGGAAAAAAGCGTCCAACTAGAAAATCTACCTAACAATGGTATGAAAAATTTAAAACTGTGGGCTGTTTGAGCAAAACTAAAAATTCTGGACGAAGCTAAAACAACGTATCAGCTTCTATCAATGGAGTTGAAACGTTAACACACGGCTGGGCGTAATGCAGCGCCCCCCAAAGAGAGCGTGATAAGTCTGCTTGAGGGGCTCAGGCATATCGAAAATTCAAAAACAAACCATTATTTAAAAATTACTATGCAAAAGGAAGTCACATACCTTAAACCAGTGGTCGGCAAAATGCGGCTCCGAAGCCGCATGTGGCTCTTTGGCTCCTTAAGTGTGGCTCTTGTACAAATATCCACGAAAGGCGCAATAATATTTTCATCTAAAAAACTTGGTAAGAAAATAATTACATCTTATTTTGATAAATTAAAATTCCTTTATAAAGCGAGGACATGTATAATTTTTTTTGCTTAAGTTAAAAGACAGGTAGGTAATTAAAATTTTATATTGTAAAAATACGTAACAAACATCGAGTTTAATTGTATTGGTTTTCGTAAGCGTAAACACAAACCATGTACAAGCTACCGGCTGAAATTGTTCGTATGTTTTCGGCGTACTCCGGTATGATGCAAAGGTACCACAAGCATGCGCGTCACAGACCAGCAGTTGCAGTGTGAATAGTTTTGTCTTATCAACAGTGTCTGCCGTTGCCATGTCTTATTAAGAAGTTGTTGCATTTTTCAATCTAGCTGCACATCTTACAGGTATTTTTATACGATTTTATTACACCTGCTTTTATATGTTTGTGGTTCCTGTACAAAATTTGTAATCGATGTTTAGATAAATTCTATTCGTCCAAATGTTGTAAGTTTTATTGAAAATTAAAGTAAATGCTACAAAAAAGTGCCTGCTTAATGTTCACGAGAAGACCCCCAACTCCCAGTTGGCTTAACCCTTGTCACCAGTTTTGGCCAACCCGTCCTCTGGGAATTTATTTTTACTTCAGTTTAAAATGTTTTACTTAGACTTCCTTTTAAAAAGCTTAACTCTCCCATTTAATCAAGTAACTTGTTAGTCTGCGCCGAGAGTCGCGGATTTAAGTTATTTTCTGAAGCGATTTTGCCGCTGTCGGAAATCGGGAGGGTGACCTCTCGACTTCATTTTGCGGAAGAAACCATTCATAGCGTCCCATTTGTTTTCCACGCTTACTCACTGCTTTGGCTGGACTATCCATCCGAAAAGCAGTAAGCAGGGTATCTTTTTTCTCAGAGAGCGGACTAAGTCCACTACTGTTTTTCTAGCAATCTTATTTTTTTGCCCATTATATATTTATTCCCTTTTATTATTTGCTCTCTCTTTAATTTTATGTCACCCCATCTTTGAGCTTATTTTTTTATTAATTCTGATGAGGAGGTACTACCTATATAATGTGGAGACAAGAACTCCGTAAATTACATGCCACTTGCAACTTGGAAGTTTTTTTTTCCATTTTTGGTTATATTAAAAGAGTTTTGTCCCATCACCAGGATGGGAAAAATTATTGTTTTTCTTTTTAGTGCAGTTACATATATTAATAAAATTGTATTTTTTAAAAAGATTTGGGTGCAATCTTCAAGAAATATTAATATGGCACGTTTTGTTTTTATCCAAGAGATTGATAAGACAGTGAAATCGTACACAGACGGCGAATACATAAAAAATTGTTTTACAAGTGCATCCGAGGAACTATTTCAGGATTTTAAGAACAAAGCAGACATTCTGAAAAGAATTAAAAAGTTACCATTGTCTGCCAAAACCATTATAGATAGAACAATTAAAATGTGTTCGAATATAACCACCCAGCATATCGAAGATCTGAAATTTGTTTCGGCTTTGTCAATAGCAGTTGACGAATCTTGTGACATGAATGATACAGCGCAAAGTTTCACTTTTGTAAGATTTATGTCTCATTCAGGCCCTAAAGAAGAACTTTAAGGATTATAGCTACTTAAAGGTCAGACGCGTGGAGAAGATATCGTAAATGCTGTAATTGAGAGTATGGATAAACATCATATTCCTTTCGATAAAATTGTGTCGATTTCAACAGATAGGGCAAGAATTATGACCAGCGTAAGAAAAGATTTTGTTGCTATTTTGAAAGAAAACGTAAATCACGAGAAACTTGTTTACCATTGTATCATTCACCAAGAAGCGCTTTGTGTGCAAACATTTCCGGATGAAATTTGTAAAGTTATGGAATTAGTGATTACCATTATCAACTCCATTTTAGCTAAAGCTCTTAATCATCGCATATTCAAAGTATTTTTATTTAAAATGGAGAGTGAGTACACTGATCTTCTGCTTCATAACAAGGTACGTCGGTCATCAAGAGGGAACGTTTTTAAACGTTTCGCGTCCCTTTTTCCGGAAATTAAATCATTTCTTCTTGAGAATCCAGAACTAACAGACGATAAGTGGATCCAAAACTTTTATTTCATGGTAGATGTTACGTCTCATCTAAATCAGCTTTATCGTAAACAACAAGGGAAAGGAAACGTAATTTTTTTCGATATTAGAAGAAGAAATAACATTCGAAAACAAATTATATCCATTTTTGCTCAGGATTTTGAAATGGAAACATTATTTCACTTTCCGAGCCTGCTGAAGCATCGCCAAGAAAAAACAGTCTCTATTAATAAACACAATTTTAAAACAATAATTTTAAATATGAGGGAAGCATTTCTCAGCAGGTTTCAGGAATTTAAAAACAGAAGAGAAACTTCAGTATTTGTCAAAAATCCTCTTAATGCTACGATGACAGAGTTGAAATTTTCTCCTTTTGAAATTGACATTGGTAGCTTTGAAATATACAATTGCTGGATTTAAAAAACAAGGAGTATGGCGCTCTAAATTCGAACGTCTTTTTGTTGAACTGGAAATATTGGAGAAGAAAAAAATGTGATCTTAGCTCCCAACACAAGTGATCTACTTTCAATGACTTGGAGAAGGAAGACATGATCATTTTCAACACTTGGAATAGTATTCCTGATTCTTACATTCAGCTGAAAAAGTTTGCGCGTTTGCTGTTCTTTCTCTTTTCGGTTCTACATATATATGCGAACAATCTTTTTCAAGCATGAACATTATCAAGAGTAAACTGAAAAGTCATCTTATTGATGAGAACTTGGAATCATGCCTAAAATTAAAAACAACATACAAACCTGACTTACGCAAACTTTCCAAGGAGATGCAAGCGCATTGTTCGCTTTAATAAATATTTAATTAAGAATGAATTTTAGTTTCAGTTTGTGTACTACTTATTTAGTGTAATAAAAGTTTACCAAACAAGCAGATTTGGCTCCCATTTTTTTTTAAAATTGTTGTTATGTTCATATTTGGCTCTTTGGCTAATAAGTTTGCCGACCACAGCCTTAAGCGATAAAGCCCTCCAGGTAGCTCATGCTTGGTTCTAATTTCGCGAGAAGCTGTGGATGATTAAGATAATGCAGCATATTACCAATAATGGGCTTTCTGGTAATAGGAGTTGCATATTCACTTGAGCTGGCTTGCTTTAGTTCAGAATACTATCTTTCGAAGCTGTCTACACAGGGCGGGTCCCAGCAGGTGTGCAACGAGTGCACGGCACGCAGGTAGCCAAGATAAAGGGGCAGTCGCATATCGTTCTATCAATCAAGCAAATTAAGGCCAATATTACCCCTTTCGTAGGCACAAAGCTAAAATACCCTTTTCTGTGATAAAGTACTTGATAAGTGCAATGTTCTCATTCGCTATAAACATTATTTAGCCACAAAAAATATCTTATCAGGGCTTTCTTTTTCTGGGTGGTGGCTAGACGTTATAGCCACTGCGAACTTAAGACATTTAACTTACATTTCAGGGCAGAAATAATGAATCATATTGCAATGAACTTTTTATGAAAAAGGAACATTTATGGTAATAACTATTTCAACAACAATCAAGTACAAGATACAAGTTTAATAAAATAATAATAGAATAATTGTACAATATATATAGAATATATACTTACTGAAATATACATTGAAATTGGTATGTATCCACATTATATATTTTATTTAATTTTAGTATAAAAAATTAGAACTAAAGAAATATTTTTGAGGATTTAAAATAGTTATTTCACAAATTCGATGAGCTATTTACTGTGAAACGTTTCAAAGCAAGTAGGACCATTTGGTTGAAGATACAGTGGTACGTACAGAAAAACTACAATGAAAGATTTTTGAACCCAAGAATCTCGTACCACATATATTGTAAACAAAGTCTGTTTATACTTCCCATCCCCAACATTCACACATGATTCTAAGAGCTCTCTCTCGAGTGGAGGAAAAGCGAAAATTTCTAGGTCAAATTTCAGTTCTATGCGGGCAGTGGATACAGCCTCTATCCCCTCCCAAAAACTTTCTAAAAAGTTAAATAAAACTTTTTTAATTGCACATTTGTTTAATTCATTCAGGTGAGGAAAGAGTATACTTAAGACTCGCCATAATTTTTCTCCCGATTAAGTAATTTTATTTATAGTAATCAAAATACAGTTTATAGATTTACACCGAGAAAAAAACTGTTTCTAACTACCCATCAGAGGGGATATGAAATGCAAAAAAAAGTATCGTGCTGCCATGAAGCTTTATGCGTTTTAGCTTGAATTAACGCATGTGCATAGTCTAATATCCACCACCCGCTTAGAGAAAAAAAAATTGTTATATGGCTAGACCTATAAGCCACTGCCCACGAAAGGGTTAAGCTTTATTAAGTCGAATAAATATGCTTAATTTTAAATGGTTATTGAAAGATCAAAATAAGTCCCGTTTTTTTTATAGCATAGCATAATTTAAGAGAAATAGATTTTTAGTTCACAATGTGTTGTTCCACTGTCCATTAACGTTTTATCTTTTGCACACATCCTCCATTTGGTACAAAAATTCGTGGCAGAGCTGGCAATACCACAACAGAAAAGATTTTATTACTTATCAGTGGCTGTGACGGTGCACTGTTGATCGATGCTTAACAAAGACGCCTCAAAATGTTTTCTGCAGAAGTAACTTTACGGAAATTCCTGAGGTGGTTAATATTACCTAAAACACAGGAGTGTTTAAATTCAATACGCATTTGAGGAAGTTGAACGTTTTCAATTTAAGAAAAGCTGTATTTCTTTCTACATCCTACGACAATATAACATTTTTGAATGTTTATTAGTTTATTAAATTAGTTTTTAATAGCTTTTGTAAATTAATACATTCACACAAAGTTTACTGTTATCACTCTCAGGTGAATGGATTGCTAACGCTCGGAGAGAACATAGCTGATAACGGAGCTTTAAAGCCAGCATTTAACGTAAGTTTATTCGGAAGTGTACTTCATTTTCTGTCTCATACAACACTGTTTTTTATTTATTAGTGACGTATACTATCTTATCTCATTATTTTGTCAAGTAATGCACGAAAAATAAAGCATAAATATTCATTTGTATGCGTTGCAGGCATACCAGAACTGGGTTGCAAGGAACGATGCAGAACAACCACTGCCAGGTCTGCGTTTGACAAACAATCAGTTATTTTTTGTAGCATTTGCACAAATGTGGTGCGAATTAACTACACCGGAAATGGATCGTTATATGCTTTTAACAAACGATCACAGTCCTGATAAATACAGGTATATATTTTATTTCTTATATTCATTTCTTATGAACAATTTTCCCCAAGTGTAGAAACAACTATCCGTAAATCGCCCTCTTCTTTGGGTATTTTGTGATGTTTTGGGGGTTATATACTGTTTATATATATTTATAAATTAATATGTTATATATATATATATATCTAAGTCCTAGCTTTAAGATATCCCACTACGTTCGAAACCGTGATTTTGCAAAAGCGTAGAAATGGATAATATTTAAGATATTTAGCGTCACTTAGATTAGAAAATGTGTATAAAATTGTGTGTTTTAAGAATAGTACTACAATAAAAAAAATTTTAATATTTTGACAAAAAATAAACATAGAATGACCCGTTTTCAAAATATTCTCCTTTTGTGAAAAATGCTTCTATTATAATAATATTTTGCCTGTATATAGCTCGGATCTCTCTGCAGAGGTTAAACTAGAATTTTTGAAATATATAACTTAGAAGTGGGTTTATCCATATTTTACAGCAACAGAGGGGAGTAATTTTAAGAAAAAAACGGTGATAGTTATTTCGATGGGTGGTTACTCTGAAAATAATGTGAGTTTTTCAAAAATCCTTGTTCAGACTCTCTGGAGAAGTCTTTACTTTATATAAGCGAAACATTATTATTATAGAATCAGTTTTCATAGAAGGATAACATTTGGAAAACATATTATTCTAAGTTAACTCTCTTTTTGCCAAATATTATACTTAAATATTTCTTTTTGTCAAAATATCCTTAAACAATTTTATACATGTATTCTAATCTAAGTGACACTAAATATCATAAAAATTATCCATTTATGCTCTTTTTTTAAAATCACGTCTCCAAAAGTTGTCAGACACCTTGTCAGGCATGCCCAACCCGTGGCCCATGGGCCGCATGCGGCCCATTTGGAGAAATTGTTGCGGCCCAATTGAAGTTTCTATCTATATTATTTTAGACATTTGGACTACAGACGGTTGAATCGAAAATATCGTGTTCTGACCCACCCCCACTTCTCCCCGTGCAGTTTTTACCGAAATAATTTTTTTCCTTCGTTTGACTTCCAAGCAATTGTAATAACAGGTGTTGATGGATGAAGGAAAGCAGATGCGCTTGGCTGTGTTATTCCTCTTTCGACGAGAACTTCGTTGAGAGTGAGTAGTGTATTTAGTTCTATTTGTCAGAGAGATAATTTATGTCTATATTTTGAAGTTCAGATTAGTAGTATTTTTCTTGTTTTATTTGGCAATGAAAGAATCTGATGATAGATTTAATGAGTTGCCTCAGGACTGTCAGACCAGCTAGTAGAAATGTAAGATAATTACGGCAGCAGAATAAAAATGTTTAATATTTTAACCTTCTGAAATTATGTAACTTTTTCATTTTATGATATATATTTAATCACGGTGCAATAATTAATATCATACAACAAGAAACTAAACATTTGGCTATTGGGCAGAAAAAAACTTTTTTGGACAAATAGTGTAATAATTTCAAAGCTGTTTTTCTTTACTTATTTGCTTTTTTGCACTTGAAAAAAATTTTTTGAAAATCTAAATCAATTTTATGCAAACATACTGTAACGCAAGTATAAAATGTGAAGATGTTACGCACATAGTTGTTATACTACGTAACTTAAGATAGCAGCATAAATCTACTGTAGATAAGAACCTTGAACGTTAAGAGATATTCTTCCACCAACAAGTGCAATCGGTCGACTTTCAACTTTGTTGTGATTGTGATCCAGTAAAAGGTAAACTTGGTGTTTTTTGATCATATCAATAATTCAATGTTGATCGTATCATATTTTGAATGCTGTACGATAGTAAAATATTTTGAATATTTTTTATTTTATTTTTACATGTGTCCATCTCAGTTTAGCAAATTTTTACGTGGCCCACCAACCGATTTGGGTCGGGCACCCCTGCCTTAAGCATTCTATTGTATTAAAAACATTCTTATAACTCACACCTCTTGATTTTTTTTTAAAAAAAGGACCTTGCTCCATCTTAGGAGTCGATTTTTGCAAAATACGTCTTTAGTGGATCTCTACTCTATGTGGGGAACATGTCAACTCAATTTCAAGTCCGTAGCTCTAATATTCAAACACGGGACTTTGATCTCTAATGCCCCTTAAGTCCTCGCTACGCTCCTTGAAGTTTTTCAGAAAATGAGCTTAAAAATAAAAATTACATAGGAAACAAAAATGTATGAATGAAATAAATTATATTTTTCAAGAAGTATCTATTTGTGAAAATTAAAAAAAATGAGTGCTTATATATATATATATATATATATATATATACAAGAAGACTTAAACTTCCAATTTCAAAATAATAAAAAAATAAATTCAGGTGTTTTTTTCAAGTTTTCTTTTTTTTTTTCTTCTCCTTGGAAACATTTCAAATGAAAATGCCTATAATTTTACTTCTACGTTTCGTTGCTTTAAAAGAAAGGAAGTTTTAGAAAGCTATATATAAGGTGTCCAAAAAGATTGTACCTTTTTTAAAAGTTTTCTAATTTCTCTGAAGTACAATTCGAACGTTTTATTACACCCGAAGTAAGGTAATATTTCAAAGTTTTTTTTTGTTTTATAAAGTTGTATCTCACAGAAATTCAATACAGGCGTCCTACGTGATACGGCAGATCTCTAGGTTACATTCTTCATTTCCGTCCATACTCTTACCAAAAAAGAATGTAACCTTTTTCTTTATATTTTACTAGGTACCTAGTGTACTAGTGTTACTAGATACTCCAAGGAAGGATTGCCGATCTACCAATTGTTTCCTCAGAACATGGTCGCCCGGTGATTTTGCCTTTGCAAAGGCAACCTGTCTCCATTAGTTGTGTTCTTGTCCGGTGGATCGATCCCAAATTGTCACTGAAAGTTGCGTTGAATTGTGATAACAGGCATTGTATTTGCGTATTCCACAGCACAAAATGCTTTCTGTATTTTGGTGGGCACCATGTTGACAGTTTTGTGCATACAGCAAAGGCAGATATTTGAACACTTGAGGTATCTTGTAGCTTTCTGGCCATCTTTCACCACTCTCTACATACTCGGTACCTAGAAAAAAAATAAAGATTCAGATCTTTTTACATTCTTTCTCTGCAGTTACAAGAGACATGTTGGTGTGAATATGTACGGAAATGGAGTGTCGCCTAGATATCTGCTGTGTTTCGATGGGCGTTCGTATTGAATCTTTGTAAGGTAGAACTTTGGTACAAAAGAATAATATACGACCTAACTTCTGGTATTACAGAAAAATTTAAAGAAGTACAATCTTTTTCAGCAAAATATTGTTCTATCTATACTCGTATGGTAAGAAAGTAGTCATAATTGATCGCAAAACGTCAAATAGGAGCATTGTTTTTCATCTTGCAAAAAAAAAAGATTAATAAATAAATAACAACGTTAGATTGCTGCAATCTTAGTAACTAGCCCCGTTTGCAAATTAACCCCTTAACAAGCGCCATTGAAATAATTCGATCGCGCTAAACTGGGCAAACTGTGCCCCATCGAGATAATTCGAGTGGAGTCGTATTTTACACTGTTGTTATTTTCACACTCGAATATAAGAGATCAGATTAAGATATAGCTAATTAAATAAAGTTTATTGTAAATTTAGATAAATACTCTTACAGTGAAATGGGGGTTGTGGGCAGCCTAGTGTTTAGAGCGCCAGACTTCAGACCGGAGTGCCTGGGTTTGATGCTCGCTGCCACGAAATACCCTCCGAGTAGACACGGAGTACGTACTAGTTAAATCAGTGGGTCCGAAAGTCTTGTGGGCTTAATCACGAATGCAGGGGGACTGGAGAATATTTCCCTCCCCTTCAATTTTATGCCAAAATTGAGGAGATGGAGATAGGTGGTATCGCCATCTATCGTCCCTGCGAGGAATTTTGACGAGCTAATTCGTACTGTCACCTGTATGGTGTTCAAGGCCTAGGCCAACGACAGGCGTACTTCTAGCCTCTTGCCACGATGAATTTCGTGGGCCTCGTTCTGACTACGTCAGACAGGTGGCTTTAGCAACAACAACAACACAGTGAAATGAGTTTAACGCGAAAATGCTTAAGATAAAACATCATTTCATACGAAAAAAACGCAATGGTTCCGACAAACTACTATGTAATTTCATTCATGCTTATTCTCTTAACACGAAACTAAAATCGCTTAACAAGAAAAGATTTCCCTTCTGGATATTGAAACTGAGCCGAAACTTAATGAAATGTTTGAGAAAGTATCTTAATTGTTGGACTGCGCCTAACTGTGTATCATCGGAAGATTTCGTTTCAGTAGAGGAATATAATGTGTGTGCAGCCTCAATTATGGCAGACAAAGACATTTTGGAATTTATTCAAAGCTAAAAAATATCATTGATGCAGATTCCGACGATGAAAATGAGATGAATAATGTAGCTCCTGTTTTCACTTCATCTGAAATGAGGAATATTATGAAATGTATGCGCAGTTATTTAGACGCACATAACAGTGATGAAATGAATAACAAAATGAACGATATCGGACAATTTGTTCACAATCTGGTACTAAAAACAGGCAAAGCAAAGAAAATAACATTTTTTTCCAAAAACTCAATAAATGTTTTGTTTTTAAAAAAAATTGAAAATTTTGTAATAAATTTCATTAAGTTCTTGTGAATGTTTTGTTTCATTGATTTTTATTAAATACATACATACATAAATATCTATATAAATAAAATGTACTCTAATATACTTAATTTTTGTATAGTATATATATATATGTAATATCTTATATATATATATGTAATAATATACGTAATATCTTATATATATATATATATATATATATATGTGTGTGTGTGTGTAATATCTATATATATATATATATATATGTAATAATTGATATATATATATATATCAAATATATATATATATATATCAATTATATATATATATATATATATATATATATATATATATATATATATATATATATACTCATATAGTCCCAATTTACTTTATTTATAACATTTAATTTATAAATCCTAATACATTATTACGAAACGCGTCTCAACTTATCTTGTTATAAAGCATTAAAAATGTTATGTTGGTATATTTATTACGGATTCTTTAGACCTTGAATTTCTAATAGAACTATTGGTGATTCCAAGAAATATAAGCTTATTAATGGTTTTCATGCGTCTTAGTAATTGGGATTAATATTCCCTAAGTAATTATGTCATTTCCATGAAGAACTAGTTATTCCTTTCGCCGAGACATGTGGCTGTGTTTTTGACACGTTTTTCCATCCTTTAATGTCTATAAAAACTTGATTTTTGAATATTCCTCTCTCTTGTATTTTTGGCGCTGTACGAGAAGCATATTCGAATAAATGATGTCATCAGGAACAAAGCATTTTTTTAGTTATTTTGGCCACGACCCCTTAATCATCTCGCATCAAAATGTAAATCTTTCGCTGAGAAATATTAGGTTGGGGGAAAAGAAATCCATTATTTTTGTGTAAAAATCAAGACTTTATTTAACATGCTTCCAATTGTCCGAATTGGGTCAAATATATACCATTTTGCTGTACAATTTGTTGCTTTTTTGAAGGTAGCTTCATAAAGCCTCTCTCATAGAAGTCTTGGCCCTTATTGGCGAAATTATCTAGTAATCGATCTTCTCTTGATCCCAATTTGTTATCACTCAGGAAGTTTTACAATGCGAGAAAAAGGTGGTAATATCTTGGTGCCAGGTCCGGACTATATGATGGATGCATTAAAACTTCACAACCAAGCTCCCGGAGGTTCTGGCGAGTCACTAGAGAAGTGTATGGCCTGGCGTTTTCCTGATGGAACACAACACCTCTTCTATTGGCCAATTCTGGTCAATCGCTAGCTGCAAACGGTCCAGTTGTTGACACTAGGGATCTGAATTTAGTGTTTGGCCATAGGAAAGCAACTTCTAATAAAAGATTCCTTTACAGTCCCCCCCCAAAATACACACTAGAACTTTCAACTTCGATTATTTATGTAATTTTATCAACATTTTTGCCTGTGCGAGGTGCATCTTTAACATCAAAAGTGCCTGAACAGAATCGAGGAGACTACGTATCGGTCGCATAAACACCATTCACAATTTCAGCTCTCTGGATTGCATTTTCACCTTTATCAAAGAAAAACTGTAAAATGTACCGATGTACTCTTTGTTGACTTCCATTTTCAACATTCTATAACTCACAACTGAAGGGACCAAACAAAAAAAAACAATTTAGTATGAAATGTCACCTTGACAACGAGCATAAATTTGAAATTGCTTGATTGATACTTTACGAGATATCGATACTACAGCCATATACCAAAAAATAATGGATTTTTTTCCCTACCTAATATATATATATATATATATTATATATATATTAGGTAGGGGAAAAATCCATTATTTTTTTATCCATTATTGAATATATATATATATATATCAATATATATTAACATGAAAAATATTTCAGTTGCTATGCACCAATTTTTCATGGTTGCAAATTCCACAGCAAAAGTATTCTCTCATTTGCAAGACATGAAAATTGGTAAAGTTTATGTTTGCATTAAAAAAATGAAGTGAAACAAATATAGATTTAAAAGCAAATTTGTAGAAAGACTTATACAAAGTTATCATAGCGATATAAATATAAAATATCGTTTAAGCGAAACTCTTCTGGAATTCTCCAAGACTAACGAAACGTCATTTTATTCAACTTTCTAGTGTTTCCTTGTTTCCAAAAAAAGGAAGCTCCCACAAGATTGCTGCGCTGTGTTTTGAGGTAAAATGATAACAAAGGAAAAGAAAAGAGAGCTTTTTCGTGTGTAGTAACTGAAATTTTGGTTTATGTGTAGCACCTTGCTTACAAATATATCAAACCAAGACAATTCTATTTTTTTAAAATGATAGTTTTTCCGTTAAAAAGGTATAAATAAATATTTTTACTGATAAAAAATATGTTTTTTTACGAAACAGCTCGATAATAAATGTGGTTGTACGTACAAGATTGCAATATTCTGTTCTTATGTGCAATGGGGATCAAGATCCAAAATTAAAATAAGAATTTTGATTGATTTTGGAATTTTTCCTTCCTATTTTTTGCGAAAACAAGGTACTAAAATGTTATTTCTTGAATAAGAAGAAATAGGTTTTTTTTACAAGTTTTTTTTTCAAAATTAAGATGATTAGTTGGTATGGTGATTACGATATCGAATCGCAGGTTAAATTTTAAATTAGCGTATTTTTGATGATTTATAAAGTTTACAACTGAAAACATTATAATATTAAAACCTAATAAGCATACGTGGCTATTTTAAACTGTATGTTACATACATATAATCATTGAATTCACTAATTTTAACTACCTTGCTATAGAATGTATGAAGAATGACATTAAAACGTTCTCGTTTCAGAGTACTCGGAACAATATCTAATTCAAAGGATTTTGCAAGAGAATTTAAGTGTCCTCTTAAAAGTACCATGAATCCTGAAAAGAAGTGTGAAGTTTGGTGATGTGCAAAAGTGAACAAGAAGACAATTTTCCAAAAAGTAAGAAAACAGACATTTTAAAAACTTTTTCCTATTAAAAAAAGGGTCAGTCATTTCTCTATATAATTAGTAATGTTTAACAAACATAACAGCCAATGCTTTGTGAGCTCCATATCAATCTAAGTTCATGGGGAGGGGGGGATTGACTAATATTTCGATATCGCCATCGAATAATTAGTCGATTTGTGTCTGCCTCATACAGTTATTCTCGATTAAACATGTCAGCTTACGAGCCAATTTCTTGTCATTTGAGGGAGGTTTTAATTTTCTGCTTTAATATGAAGAAATCTGCGGCTGAGGCTCATAGAATGCTCTCAAATACTTATGGTGAGGCCGCTATTAGAGAAAGAACGTGCCGAGAGTGGTTACAACGCTTCAAGAAGGATGATTTTGACGTCGAAGACCAGCATGGCATTTGGTGGGATTAGCTAGGCATAGTGTATTATGAGTTGTTAAAACCGATTGAAACTATCATAGGCGATCGTTATCGAACGCCATTTTTGAATCATAAATGTATAAACAGTGTTTTACAATAAAGCCTCGAATTTCGGGGAAAAAACGGCGGAAGCAATGTTATACACCTAATACAATATTTTGACAAAAAATGAACATAGAATGACCCAGTTTCAAACTATTTTCCTGTTGTGAAAATGCTTCTATTATAATAATATTTGGCCTGTATATAGCTCAGATCTCTGTACAGAGGCAGAACTAGAATTTTTTAAATATATAACTTATAAGTGGGTTTATCCATGTTTTATGACAACAGAGGGGAGAAATTTTAAGAAAAAAACGCTGATCAATATTTCAATGGGTTGGAACTCTGAAAATAATGTGAATTTTTCAAAAATCATAATTGAGGTTCGGTACAGAGGCTTTAGCTATATACAGGCAAAGCATTGTTACAATAGAAGAATTTTTCGCAAAAGGAGAACATTTTGAAAATTGGTTATTCTAAATTAATTTTTTGCCGAAATATTGTATTTAAATAATTTTTTTTGTCAAAATGTCCTTAAAACAGTTTTATACATGTATTCTAATCTAAGTGACACTAAATATCATGAAAAGTATCCATTTCTGCCTTTTTTTTTAAATCATGGTTCCGAACGCAGTCGAATACCGTAAGAAGACAAATGTGCTCTATCATACTTTTCAACAATTTTTTTAAATCAGGATTGAGATTGCTTCTTTGAATTCTCCTCACAGCCTGCAAAATAATGGCAGTCAAGTTGTCTGCCATATTGTTGCATCTATATTTACTCTTGGTAAGCTTCATGCAAGACAAACTTTGCTCACAAATGTTTCTCGACTAAAAAATGGGGAACAATTGATCCGTAAATTTCCACATGCACGCAATTTTTTCAGCTGATAAAGACTAGCAAAAGTCACTGTCATAGCAATAAAGATGCTCTTCACGCTGTGATCTGACTTCAAGTTAGTAAGTTTGTGAGGGATTACCCCCTCTCTCTTTCCCGCCTAAATGTGTGGGAGGAAGGGAAGGAATGCCGAATATATTTAAAATCAACTTATTTATTCATCAACCAAATTATCATCACTGATTCACTAAAATTCAAGAAGATAATGTCTCAATATGAACAATACAAGTGGAAGAATAGCGAGAAGCACGAATTATACGAAAACTATGAATATTGACCACTTTAATTTAAGATCAATTCAATTATCCCTACTATCTTAACGTTGCTTTAAGTTGAGTGACAAATTGACACTTTAAATCTTCGTCTATTTAATACTTGAAATGTTCAATAATTTGTAGTGATACCTGATCTTAAGCAATCACACCTACTCTTGGCTTTCTTTCTCTCCTTCGCTTCTTGCTAGCTAGGAAATATATAGTAGATTTAGTATATATAGTAGATTTAATTTCAATATCACGGTTTCTTCTTCAAAAGGGTTGGTTGTGAATAAACGCGAATGATAGCATAAAGATTTCCCAAGAGGATTAGTGGAAGGTATGCGAATAGATCTGTCATAAGTTCTAGCTTTTCAGGGGCTGAATTAATATCAGCTGTTTTGATATAACAGAGCAAATTGAATTTAGGCACAACTTTCTAAAAACATTTAAATCTTCTTTTGACCTTGTACTCCAAACTCTGCAGAAGATGTCTTAGTAGAAATACTGTCAGGTACTTTGGTTTTCTAATTGCGAAAAATTGGAAACGAATTTTTGATCAAGTACTGAAACGAAATCTCGGTTCATAACGGATTTTTCGACTGTCTTGGCGACCAGCATAAAAGCTCTTTTGGGGCCTAAAATTCCCCGCCTTTGATCTAAGTAAAGATCAACTTTACCAGAATACAGTGACATAACTTACACCCCCGCAACCTCCGAATCACGAGGGGAGAGGACAGGATTCTAGGCGGCACAAAGCCTGACTAACGCAAAATACGTATTTAATCAATTTATAAAATACACTGCTGGCCAGCGTAAATGCAACACCAAGAAATACAAGAGATAGCACAACAAAATTTATTTTGTAGATGACATGCTTACCAAGTATCAAATGATTAAATTTATTGACTTCTATGAAGTGTGGTTCCTGCCAGAATCAGTAGCCAGAGTAGCCGCCATTGTTGGAGATCCCCGCTGCCACACGCATCGCCATTGATTCAAAGAGACTTTGGATGTGTTTTTGAGGTACAGCAGACCAAGCAGCTTCCACACGTTGCCAAACTTGATCTGGTGTGGCAGTTGGGGGTGTAATCTGGGTCAATCGTTTAGCAACCGCAGACCACATGTTTTCTATCGGCAAAAGATCCGGAGAGCGAGCCTGCCAGGGAAGCAATTCAATCTGGTGATTGACGAAGAGCCTTGGGACAATGTGTGCCACGTGTGGTCGCACATTATTCTGTTAAAATATGGCTTGGGCCAAGCCCTGAAGTTAAGGAAGGACAACTGGTTCAAACACCTCGGAGATGTAGAGCTGGCGGTTTAAAGTACCGGCAATGCGTACTAGAGGAGAGCGAGAGTGATATCCTCAAACTGTCCCATATCATAATGCCGAATGCAGGACCAGTGTGGCGGTGCATAACGCAGCTGTTCAGCATCCTCTTTTCATGGTTTCTCCAAACTCGAATTCGACCATCGTGGTGTGGCAGACAGATGCGTGACTCGTCAGTAAAGACAACTTCATTCCACTCTGCCGCCCACATCCTTCTTTCATCGCACCATTGGTGGCGGAAACGTCTGTGGTTTTGCGACAAGGGTAGACCAAGCAATGGATGTCTTGAGGACAGACAACCATCCAACGGTCACATATCCGCATTACAGTTGTTTGGTTTCGTCCAACACGACTACCGATTTCCCTGAAAGATAATCCACAATCTCGGTAGGCCACTATCCCTCCTCTGTTCAACTCGGAGACTTGATCAAAAATTGATCTATGTTTTCTACGAGACGTAATTAATCGTATTTTAAAGAAACCACAAGAAAAGCACAATTTCCGAACTTGAAATCGTCGAAATCTCCAAGCCATAAATAGCGCTTTGAGGTGGCGCCACAGGCGCGCGTGATGTGTGTCTGCGATGAAATTCTAATCATTGGCATATCCCATCTCCGGTAATGCATGTTGTAAATTTTATGTTATTTGGATGCTTCCTTCAGGGCGTTGCATTTACGGTGGCCAGCACACAGTGTATTAGGAACAAACCCTGACTATGCAGAGGGGCCCTAAACTCTGCGTTACCTCACTGCTATAAGATCGTGACATCTTTATCATTCAACTATAAGAGAAAAAAATTATCAATTGAATTCTATCATCTTAAGTTCTTAGCCACCAAGGGGCTATTATTTTTTAAGCAACAAATCTTGTTTACGTATGTTTTATTTCAGCTGTAATTAGAAGAAAAAATCACCATTTTTAGAGCTCTGTAAACTAAATTCTTCTGTCTACATAATGAATTTAATCTAATTAAAATAAATCAAAAAAAATTAACAGCGGAATGTCACGTATATAATCAACAAATATACTTAAATTCAATCTCTGATTGCTTTCGAAATTCATTCATCCTATTTCAAATTTTCCTAGATATGTTTTTATTTAAAAATCCTAAAGAGATTTTTAATGTTACACTGATATTACTGAGATATTTTTCATTTCAGAATTAGGTGTTTCTTAAGTTCCATAATTCTATCTTAAATCAGGAAGAACTGATAAATTTCTTTATAGTTCTAAAATTTTACTATATCGTGTAATTCAACTGATATTTCTGTCTTTGTAATTTATTTAAGAATTTGATTATATGTATTTGCTGCTGCCATTAGTCTAGTAGATTTCATAGTTTTTATTATAAATTTGTAAATGATAGAAAAATGATTTTGTTCTGTGTTTAATTTAAGTTGTTATTAGTCTCACAATAGATGGCAACACGTAAAACTTAAGTGTGCTTTGTTTAATCTGTAGTTCAGTCATAAAGTCGAGAAAGCAGCATATTTTATCAAATTTCTCAGTATAATCCGAGTTGTTACATTTTCTTTCTTATATAAAATGCGTTTCGAATTTTTTCTCCTATACCCTAATGTTAATGTCTTTTTACCCGTATATCCCCCTTAAGTGTTAAAACAAACACACGATAAAGAAATAGTTACTTATGGAATATTTTTAAATTTTATTTATTTATTTATCCAACGCCCGTGCTTGACTTATTGACCATTTAACGCCGAGCCTCCCAGTACCCACTGAATATGTTGGGTATTCATAACATTTTATTGTAAACAAATGTATAAATCGTTCGCGTAGCTATTCATGTGTGGGCAGTGCAGTAGCTAGGTATACAAAAGCCCAAGAGCACAAAAAAAAATTTAAAAAAGAAAAAAAAAGTGAGGGCCCCACCTTGTGGTTAGGTTTCATCAAGTAAAAAAGTAAAAATATAAGAATATTTTAAATATTATAAGCTATTTTAACATCCTCTCTTTATTCCGCTCTACATCAATGCTCCCTAACCCCCAAGCCGCCCATGGAACAATAATTTATTTTTATACTTTACTTACTATGGTGCATTTCTCTCGAATTTGTGCGACTTTCCACGCAAATCACTTGACATTCCGCGTTAAATTTCTTTATATTCATTTTTGATGTAATTGTATTTATTCTGAAGGCATATTTAGATTTAGTTAAATGAAAATTAATGTCAAAACAATCTAAAATCTAAAAAGCAACATCCCATTTCCCCTTCAGCGGGCCGCGGTAAAATTTTCAAACGTTGACCGGGCCAGGGCATTTAAAAAGTTGTGTAGAACTGCTCTACAGGACATAGGAAAACAATTCTACATACTAGCTATAAGTATGTGTATGAGTTTCCTTGTGTGAAATTTAGTGATCACCCAGGTTCTACTTGACAACACGACATACCTCTTCCAAAACAGCGGTGAAGAGTCTAGCAACCGCCTGAATCAGAATACTAGACATAACGTAATAGATAATAAAATTTAAACACTAACGAACAAGATTACAGATAATAACATAGGTATTAGGAAATTAAAAAATGATGTATATAATGTGAATAAAAGGTTTATTATATGAAGAAAGGGGTAGGACTTATCTATTAACAACAAGTTAACAATTTGGTGTACTATTTTTCCCAGCTTTAGTTTCTGCAAAAGTTCCAATAAATTCCATTAACCATAAAGTTGATGCGATTTATGTTTTCAATTTCTATTAGCGGTAAATGTCGGAGTCGAGGTTGGCCCATACTGTTTCTTAAATAATTTTTAATTAATTTTAATTTTCAAAATGATCTTTTAGCTGCTGCAGAATTTACATGAATTGTATAGAAGAATTCTTTTTTTTTAATAAATAATTTTAGTTTTCTGTTTTATGTACTACAATTCATATGTGCTCGAATACTTACTGACGTTAAAAGGAAGACGAAACGTAATGCTACGTAACAAAACGTTGCTGGGGAATTCCTGTTTACTTATTTATTATTATTCGGGAGGATGATCTTGTAACTCCAAACTGGTGGGAAAGTGCTTGGAGCTACAAAATAATTCACCGAGATTGACAGGAAATGATACAAAACATGTGCATGAACAAGAAACCAATATACCATTCTATTACAATTATTTTTTTAAAAAAATTATTTTGTAAAAAAAAGCAGAGGAGGGGGGGGGGAATTACATCAGTGTATTGCAGATACGAGTAGATTGTGAGATATTGACACAGAAAACTAACATTATGAATCATATTGTTATTAAAAATAGAATATAGCCAGAGGAAGGAATTGCTTCATGTGTAGGTTTAAAGATGATGTAATAGGTGTGGTACGATTTTTTCTTGAAACTTTTTTTAAATGAACAGTTTTAGAAGAACAAAAAAAATTAAAGTAAAAATAAGTAAAGTTCGAAGCACTATGCAAACAACGGAAAGAATTTAGGAAAATACCCTACTTTGAAATTACTTTCAACAGAATTGCCATGATTATAGTGTGTAACAACAATTTATATTTATATCTTAAATGTGGGAGAAACTATCTCAAGTTTTGCTTGATTGGTGGTCACGGCCCGAAGGCCCCCACCCCCTAAGCTTGAGGGACCAGTGCACGGCACCACCCATCTCATTGGTAGTTATAACCCTGTATCTGGGCACTGTATCAAATTTCTTTGACCCTTTTTGGGAAACCCCTTAGCACATGTAATGTTGCTTTTTTCTTTGCTTACATTTGTTGGGGCTTTTGTAGCTCGGAGGACTCCATATCATTGATACGGCGGTAGCTTAGCCCATGGTAAGAATTAAAATGTAGGAACTTTTCATGAAAAATGAAGCATTTTTTAGCATTAAAATGTGTTCCGTGTTTAGGTCAGGATCTCTAACATTTGGCGAAAACAGCCTTAAAAAGAAATAATTCAAAACTAAAGAAGCTGCTCATTGCACATGACGGTTTTTCTTGTAACTGTTTAGTTTGTGTCTTACCGCAATAAATGTTAAAAAAATACTAAAATATCTGTTTTTCCTCAACAATAATTACTTTGACTTTTTTACCATAAAAAAGCTCAAGTATCTTAATTTCATTCCCCTTGTGGCAGTACTTAACATAAAAAAAATAATTTATTATTTTTTCTCTCTTTATTAATCGGAAAGCACCTTTTCCGCTTAAGCAGATTTTGAAACTATAGTGCTTGGAAGTCACTGTAAAAAAATATCTGATTTTAAAAATACATCCAAATCTTTTTTTACGTGGTTGATACGTTCGTTATAAAACCGTGCAAAAAATAAAAATGCATGCGACAGATGACAAAGTTAGGGATATGTTCCACAACTTTAAAAAATCGTGTAAGATGAAAAATCGCTAAATATTTTCAGTTTGTGTACAGTGAAAACTTAGTTTATAAGTACATACACACACAACACCAAAAATTACTAACTAACAATTAATATTCGCTACTTGATTACCAGAAAGTTTATTTTGAAATGGATCAAAAATCAGTAGATGTGTCAGATATATCTAACACAACTGACGGTTTTGATTCAAATGAAGAGATTCGTTCATTTTTAACGGCTTCTTTTGATTTTTTTGTTTTTACAAAATCTGTTTGAGCAGCTGAATTTTTCAATGCTGATTCCATTTTAGAATCCCACTCAGGATAGATTTCTAAATTCCACCCCATTGCTATGTTCCAATGTATAAGGGCAGCCAATAAAGTGCCTACTCGCCGAGTGTTCTCGACCAATATGGCAACCAGGACTCTCATCAAACTTCAGGATTTTTTCCCGCTTTCGGATGCCTCCAAAACCGCTCCCATGAGCGCGCCTTCTTGCTACATTCTCCCAACTAATCAGGGGACTCTCCATAAAGGTCGTTCAACATCAGGCCACATTCAACACCTTAGATATGGGATGGAGGAACGCTTCGCGTTAAGTTTCCCAGTAACGTCCAGATTTTTTTTGGCAGAAAGGTGGGGATCTTTTAAATTGCTTATACAATTCTTGATATACTGCAACACAAAACTTAAAATTTAATGTGCGCACTATGTCAGGATCATGAGTAAAAAAATGTTGTTCCATATTTATAGCGAATTTCAAGCCCTCGCTAATTATATCAGTTGTTAATAGCTAATCTTGTAGGTGAAGTTCAGCTATTAACAGCTTATTTAATTAGCGAGGGCTTGAAATTTGCTATAAATATGGAACAACATTTTTTTGTCATTATCGACTTCCTTAGTATCATAAACTACCATAAATTCGATAAAATTGTCCTAATCCAAAGAGTATGAATTCCCAATTTTTTTTATATCCGTTCTAGAACAAAAAAATCGTTAAATTCGTGTACTGTGTTATTTTAAAATCGTGTAAAGAAAGAGTTGGGTGTGTTATATTATTCTTTTTAATGTTCGGTTATTTTAACAAAATTCTACTTTACAGAAAATGTTTAAAGAATCATGGGAGTGTTTCTTCATTAATATTCATTTTTTTTCTCTCCAGATTTGGAAAACAAGAATGCTAACGCATCATTGGAGAATAGGATGCATTTGTATGTTGCCAAGTTTTTTCTTCTCTTTTTGTAGTGCATTCGACAAGAAAGAAAATTTTTTTCAAGGGATCTAATTTCAGCAAAAAAAAACCACTACCAGTTTCGAAGAAAAGACATTTATTTCGAGAAAAATATTAATAATGTGCTATTAAATATTGGTAGTAATGATTGTAGAAAAGGCAGGAGCACTTTTTAATGAAATGGATCGTTGAACTTCGAAAAGCTTAAACCTTAACATCAAATTCCTGTAGATTTCGAAAAAAACGCTTAGAAAAAGAATCTTGCAGATTCAATTTCATAAGCATGTACGAACATTAATAGAGAAAATTTTGTTAAAACATGTCGATGATAATGCTACAAAAATGAAGATCTTCAAATACTGTTAGAAAAACACACACCTTGAATTATCTTTTTATTACCAGCCACATTTTGTTTCTTCTCAACTATACATCTATTACTTTGAGACACGTCTCTGTTTACCAATATTGTAAATAAAATAAGTGTGTTGTCAAAATTTCGCGTTTATTAATATTGCTTTGAAAGAATTTAATGTTTTCAAAAAATATTTAAATGCTTCTGAGAAGGTTTTTTTATAAATATAAATTTCTTGAAGAAAAATGATTCTAAATTAGATTTTTTGTTTAAACATTTGAAGTTCATTGATCCTGTAAAATCTATTTAGAAATTTTAGTATTACAAATAATTTGTACCTATTTTAAGTGGAGAGAACTTGGAATTATTTTATATTCTTTTATGAAACTTATTTGGATAAGTATGCACGTTTGGATAAGTTTTTTATCTTACAGCTTTTATGTATAATTCCTATTTACTTAATATTATTCTATTTTTTACTCCATTTTTCATCTGTGTTTGCTTAAAAATAATATTCATAAAATATGATGATACGGAAAGTCTATATTTCGCATCACTAAAAGCTTCAGACATATGCCTTGCACCAGTGAAAGTATTTTTATAAGTTATATATCGTGCATTTTGTATAGTTGAGATGCAAAAGTTTTGTTTTTTTCAATTCCTACTATTAGCTCAAAATCTTCCTATATATATATATATATATATATATATATATATATATATATATATATATCTTATTGAAATTTTCAATCGTTAAGAGGTCTCAGGGGTGTTAAATCTTTTTAGAGGTCTGAAAATATAAACAATTTTCAAACAGGTATATTTCTTTCAAATATAAATTAAACAATTAGAATCTTTTACTCATTAATTACAAGGGAATAGGGCTTCAGAAAAGCATAAAATGTTTAAAATATAATCATAATTTTAAAAGTTATAAGCATATGAAAATAAGAAACATTTCTAAAAGAAATATTTATTAAGTTTTACGTCACGCATGCTAATTTCTAAAATGGTAGCTTTAATTACCAGCTATAAGTTGATTTATAAAGTTAAATGTATTCTTATTACACTGTAGCTATTTTTATATAAATAGAATAAGAAATTACTTATTTTAATAATAAAAATACATTTTTAAAAAATATTTAAAAAATTGCAATATTTTGCAAATATTTTGAAATGCAAAAGACATATAATACTAAAACCAGGTAGGGTTTAAAGAGTATGATGCATTTTACAATTCTATAAAGTTTTATACATCAGAGGCTACTTTTTTTAGAAAATAGCGTGAGCAACGCAAAAAATACTTAATATTTATTATAAAATTTTCATATGCTTATCATTTTTAAAATTATGATTATATTTTAAACATTTTATACTTTTCTGAAGTCACATTCCTTTATAAATAGTGTGTAAAAGATTCGAATAATTTAATTTAAATTTAAAAGAATTATACCTGTTTGAAAATCGTTTATATTTTCAGACCTCTAGAGAAATTTTACACCCCTGAGACCTCTTAATGAAATACATTTTTGAACTGAAATTTTATATGCACAATTATTTTGGATGACTATAAGCTAATTTAATTATAATGAAAAAAATTAAACGATTAAAACTAATTATACAAAGAACTACAGATACAGCCTCGTTGGCATCTTTTTTGGCGGCTTGTGTCAAAAAGTTAAAATGTTCTTTCTCACATTTTAAAGCACCCATTTCAGCTGAAATTTTCTATACACGATTGTTTTGGGGAACGATACGATAATATAATAATAATTAATAATAATTAATTGTCACTTAACATTGTGATTTTGTCATATGTATATACATATTTATATTACTTGTAATTACTAGATAAAAGTTAGCTAAAATAAAATTTTTCTTTGTTGACCTAAGTTGGAATTCACTTAATTTTTTTTTTATATTATTGTTAATGAACAGATTGACAGCTTATTAATAATACTAAACTAAAAATACTAATACTAAAATCAGGTAGGGTTTAAAGAGTATGATGCATTTTACACACATTTTCTCACATTTTAAAGCGCCCATTTCAGCTGAAATTTTCTATACACGATTGTTTTGGGTAACGATACAATAATATAATAATAATTAATAATAATTAATTATCACTTAACATTGTGATTTTGTCATATGCATATACATATTTATATTAAATGTAAGTACTAGATAAAAGTTAGCTAAAATAAAATTTTTCTTTGTTGACCTAAGTAGGAATTCACTTAATTTTTTTTATATTACTTGTTAATGAACAGATTGATAGCTTATTTTTAACAGCTCTGTCTTGTTTTTGATAGCATAGATCTACAAAATATATGGATTCCGGGTATTTTTGTTTTATATATGTGAACTTTATAATTCCCTCTTTTTGTAAATATATGTATTAAAGTTATAGGCTTTTTTGTAAGAAATACATTGCACTTTTATTGTGTATTAACTTTGTTAAATTACTTTTTTAACTACCTCTATTTATAGAAGTTGCTTTTTCAAAGTGTTCTTACACATTTCAAAGTAAGCATTTGCTGCCAAGAGCTAGGGAAATAGCATGATATAAAAGTTTGCAAATTGCGTGTATAAAATTTTAACCGAAAAGGTTTCTTTTTAAAATCATATAATTAATCAATAATTATTTTCAGGGGTGTGTTTTGTTATTTTCCTTTAATTTTAATTTGCCCCTAATTTCTTTAAAAATTTACTTTTTAAAATTATTTATAACCATGCCTTTTTTTTATAACTACTTTACTATTTTGTTTAGCGTGTGGAAGACCCCCCCCCTCTTTCTCTTCATGTTCTTTAAAAATGTTAAATTTGGGCAGACACACACAAAAAAGTAATAAATAATTTTCTTGAACATTTATCACTTCATAGCTAATCTACTTATTCTGTAATATTATTCAAAACGGCGTATTTTTTACAATATATGGAATGCGTGTGTAGCTTGCATCGGTAACTTTCAATTTTGGATGTATTCCTCAATGTGATAGCTTGCATATAATTTTAAAAATAATACGTATATTCTAACAACCCCAATAAAATTATAACAAGCTTCTAATAATCATTTCTCTGTACAATATATTGATGTCCTTTTCTTTTTTTATATTGATGTCATTTGAATTTGCATAGTATCTGCCTAATTAAAATGCTCAGTGAAACGAATACAAATCATAAGCCTAATTCAAGAAAAGGACAATATCTAATTTCATTTTATATTTTGGTAAACTATAAACAAATAAAAACGCATTTTAAGATATTGCAATATTTATGAAGCTTAGCTTATCATAACTGAAGCATTTACATTATCATGTAATAAAGATCTCTGTTGCGTTCGATGTTATTACTGTGCAAATTAATACAATGCTTTGTATTATATTTTTATAATTGTAATAAAGTGTTATTGTGAAGCAAAATTGCATAAGTGTATTTTATTGTATTTTAATTAGCTTGTAGTTTACAATACAGTTGAACTTTCATGATTTTTAAGTAAATATTTCGTACATTTAATGTAGAAAGTATAATATATAGTATTTATAAAAGGAGTATGACAATCTGCTCTTGGATGATTCGATAATATATTTTATTAAGATATCTCTCGAATTAAAATATTTTTTACAATTTTTTTTCACAAAACAATTTATTAGGATTGATTGATTGATTGATTGAATATTAACGTCGCACTGTTCAGCTACACGAGGGCTTTACAATTTATTAGGAAGTATAATATAAAGGATAATAACACATTATCACAAACCTGTCCATTCAGAGCATTTTTACAATTTTTTTGGAGGTACTTTAAAATACATAACGTTTTGTTTCGAAAATATATCGATCTACCCTTAAATCTATGGAATATAAAATACATCTATCTACCCTTATCACGTCAGGGATCGGCAGAATTTCGAGAGAGAAGAGCCAAATTGCATTAGTAAAATAAGATAACAAAGCCTTCAAGGCATTTATATGCATATCCGTTTGTTCTCAGGTGGGAATATCCATTCTGAAATTAATATTTTTAACATTATTTAAGTAAAGTTTTACACACAATAGCACTTTCATTCCTACAAAAAGAAATAACTATCGAAGTGGTTTTCATTTATTTGGGGCAGAGCAAGAGCAAAAAATGATGAAAGTGCATAATGGGGGGGGATTAAACTTACAAATTAAAAAAAAATCTGTACTAATAATACCGAATGCGGGCAAGATCGAATGCTTGTTCGACAGTCTTGAACTGCTCCAACAATGTCATTCTCTACAATTCAAGGTACTACAGCCTCTTCAAGCGTTCCCTTCCTCCCGTGGTACTTTCCACGATTTCAAGGCTCTTGGCTCAGACAGGGTTACGTTCAAATAGACCTTTAAGACGTCTGCCTTTGACCCCTCAATATCAGCGAAATCGTCTGGAGTGGTGTCAGAGCCCATTATCATGGTTGCCTTCAGACTACATCACATAGTGTTCAGCCAAGAATCTCGCTTTACTCTTGAAGCAGACGACCATCCTCTACATGTCTGTAGAAACTGGGTCCAGCTGTCTCAATCAACCTTTGTCTTACAAAACATGCAGCCATAATACCTGGTGTGAGGTGCTACCTCATACAACAGCAGGTCATCTCTAGTCATCCTACATGCATCTTTAGCAGCTCAACTATATGCTGATATCATCCTGCAGCCGGTTCACTTATCCTTCACGGCACGTAATGCAGAGGCCAGTTTACAACAAGATAATGTCGGGTTCCATACCACTCGCATATCTCTGAACAATCTTGGGGCCATTATTATTCTTCCTTGGCGAGTAAGGCCACCAGACCTTTCACCAATCGAACACATCTGTGACAAGATAGGGCAACAGATTCAATCACTCCAAAATGTCACAGATTTAGAGCAACAACTAGTGAATGCCTGGCAGAATATATCACAGGATAACATTAAGAACCTTCAACACTCCTTACTGAGACATAAACAAGCATGCATCGCCACCAGGGGTTATTCCACCAACTACTGGTTTGAACATTCAATTTGTAATCTTGAGTCGTGGAGGAACCTTATGGTTTTAAAATTTTTATCATCTTATAATCTGTGTATGGGCTGTACAAATATTTAAATTCCTTAAAAACAACCACTTCCTTCATGGTGTTTCGATTGTTTTACAACTAAGTGTTTGTGAAATGTTCAGGTAAAAAAAACCTAATATTCAAGGTCATTCTTTTATTTAAAATTTAGTTATAACTGAGACTTAACATTGCTTTTTTGTGTCTTTGGTTTGTCTGTTTTGGACATGATTGTAAATTATTTTAAAGGTTTCTGCTTTTCTCACTGTCGTAACGAAGAATATTAGGACCACCATGAAAAGTCAATGTTTGCGCCCCAAATGGTATTAGACGTTAGTCAGGCTTTGTGCCCTCTAGAATCCATCCCCCTAGCTGCTGGGATGTTCATGACGCCATTATCTTATCTTATTTGATTCTCGTCGTTAAAGTTAATGTTGAGCCACTTGATTTATTGTGTTTGCCATTCAGAGATAAAAGTATTAAAGAAAATGTTACAATGTACTGAAAATGACGCCGAATGGAACGTGCGGACACTGCTTGATCTTAGATAGCAATAAGGTATTGAGGGATTGTGTGAGCTAAGCGTTTCTGCTCAGAGTAGAGGAAAGGAAGCTGAATGACAAACACTGTGAAAAGCTCCCTATATATAGGGGAGGGGCAGGATAACTGATTGATCTTATTTGGTACGTTCCTTTTTTATTGTGCTATGATACCTGATGTGGCTGAGCTATCCGTTACTGTCATGCGCGCATTATACATGCAATTTCAAGCACACTATGATTTTCATTACATGTAATGGTGCAACAAGGCTGGTGCAATCGGGACTGTCAATCAGCTGTATCGTCCTGCATCCGTCTTCATCATTGTTGCTTGATTGTGTTGAACACAATAACAGAATTTTTGGGAAGGATATTTTGCATTTGCTGTAGGAAACAATTCTTCTTCCTCAGTAATCAAAAACATACTGAAATGATTCTTGTATTTACGTTCGAGACATTCTACACACATACACCCACAGCTGCTCACGTGAAACAATTTTACACTTTTATACCAGTACTTAAAAACAGAATATGTTCTTCATTTGAGAACTATTATAACGTTCGACCGTATTATATGATCGAACTTTATAAGTATTTGCAAAGCCAAAAGAAATTGACTGATCCAATAATGTCATCAAATGCTGTCATTGTTTTTCCACATGTGCATGTTTATTCCTTAATAGTTTTTCGATAAACTCACAAAAATTTAGAAGAATTAAAAGTGAAAGAAAAAAAAACATACTAACATTTGAAATACAATACATATAAATAAAAAAATTATAATATTTATGTCGTGAAAAAACCATTTTTGCATTCTGAATTTGCTGCGTGTGGGTCTTCCCTATGCGGACGCCTCCACTTAAAGTCGCATAAGAAATTAAATCCGGTCATTCTGTCCCTTTGGGCCTCTTTTCGCATATGCCTCATTTGCTACACATAGTTTGTAGCTTGGTGGGATGGGAGCACTTATAGATCTTCCAAAATTTCTCCCTTCATGACATTTTAGATGACGTTAAAGACACTTTTAAATTGCCCTTTTTAATAAATAATATTTCAAATTTAAAAAATAACTAAGGATAATTAAAAAGAAAACATTACTTTGATATGAAAAATTTACAAACATAAAATAAAATACAGATAAAAATTATTGTAAGAAAACATTTTCGTGACGGGAGTCAACGGAGCGATGCCTAGCCAATCCAGTTACATTAAAAGGGTTCGATTTAAAAAGAGAAAATATTTAGGTATGGAAGTTAAAATGTGAGTTGGTATATCGAGAGGAGATATTGTGAATCTGTGTTTCTCAAACTGTGAGGCGTGCCTCCTAGGGGGGAGTGGGAGTATTGAAAAGTTGGAAACAAAAGATTATTTTAAAAAATTGTTAACTTACTGAAAGTAAACAAATACATTCTGACATAATAAAAAAGTAAAATATTCAATTACACTATAATATACATATAAATTTATCAGAGAACTGCACAATCTATTTCAAAATTAATTTAACAATACTAAGTTAAGGATAAGTTTAATAATAATTACCAGCCACCTTATGGTTTTGTATTGAAATTTGTCTTGATAATGTGTAGGGTTTATAATTAATTCCTTAAATTCAAATTCAAAATGATGTGAATCATTCCCCAACGCCTAGGCCTAGCACGTAGGTAAGCGTATGGGGTGTATAGAGTCAAGGGGGAGGGGAGTAGAAAAGGAATAATAAATCAAATCCTCTAAAATAAATAAATCCTTCGAAAACACTGTCAAGGCCATTTTATTGCTTTCCAGTGCCTTCGGAATAATTTTAAGGATAGCTGTTCACAGAAAATATAGTACTTCGGAAAGACGTAGGAGTAATTAATACTCTGGCTGAGCTATATAGATATTTATTTACGTTGGGGTTTGAAATTAAAAGGCCAAAGTCGTATTAAAATCGTATCATTGTTTTAGTGCCAAGTATAATATTATTGAATTTAATGCATCGTTATTTTATGGAGGGAGACGCGATGCATATTATGATTGCGTATTGGATCGCAAACATTGAAAGTTTGAGAAGCACTGAGTGAATGAATGATCAGAGAGGTCAGCGGTTTTTGCATTTAAGTTTAGGTGAGAAGCTCGACCAATCATTTGAGTAGTAGGTAGAGAAAATTTAAGATTAGAATTAAAAGATAAATAATATAGATTAAAGAGAATACATACATATTTAGGAATTAAAGAAAAGCAAGATCAATTAAGAATGATCTGGGTCTGTGGAAATTAAGATCAGGTGTTAGTGATCGATTTGTTATCTAAGTTGTCAATTAATAAATTCAAAAAATTGATAGCATTTCTCATGATCGTTTGTCTAATAGTGGGTATTTTACTTGCGGCTCTGAAGTCTAGATTCCTCATGAACCGGCGAGCATTAAGAATTTACCTGACAATTAGATTTTTTGAGAACGTTCTAAATAATTAATAGAGGTCTTTGCTGCATGGCCCCAAAAAGGTAAGGATCGGCTATTGGCTGCACTATTGACTGTATAAGTGAAAACCGCATCGTAACTCGCTCGAACACCGTGATAATAAAAATGTCAGTATTTCATGACATTTTTTGAATTGACGAAAGTGGACGATGGCACAATATGTAAATACCATTCATTTAAATTTTAGTTTAACCAATTTTGATAATTATTGGAAATATTTGAAAAAAGAAACTAAGAAAAAAAATACTTCCTTTCTGAATTTAAAACAAATCAAAATAAATTTTTATTCAAAGATTTCATATTTAAACAACAAATATACAAGATTATTAATTATCCCAAAGCAACCAAAATCTTTTCGAAATAGAATAAAAACAACCTCTTTTCCTATTGCATGTCTTAAATTTATATAATGGTTTCTAATGATAGAAAAAAAGACAAAGCAGATGAATGTAACTCTTATTTAATAGAAGGAAATATTATCAACGAAAGCTCTTTGAATCAGTTCGTAATCTACGAATAGTTGTATCTCAGAACAATACACATATGTAGGAAATACTTAATGTCATCTCAACGTTTCGAAGTACAATCGGCATATGTTCAAAATGACAGATGTATGCCTACTATCATCCAGTAAAACGGATTTTAACTATTGATTGTGCAATCTTTTCTAAGTTGTGAGTAGTAGTATGAATTGAACTTTAGTCCAACATGTCATAATCATATAAGAACAAGAGTAACATTCGAAAGGCCGACACGTGTTTTTCTTGCGTCTATATTCGTAAAATAAAAATGATATTCCTGAGTGAGTATATCTTGTTTGTTAGTTTTACTTATTTTGTTGTAGGGGGACTGCATTTGGTTTGTTCTCTTAGTTTCAGATGTTATTGTAATTACAAAAATATCGTATATTTCCTTTAGAGAAAAATGTTACATTAGCGGTGATACGGCTTTTGTATTGGATACTTTAAGAAGGGGAAAAAACATAATAATATACTTGCTTACATCTGCCTTGCTTCGAGGTATTTTTTTAAAAAATCGGCTTGACAAAATAGAATTAAATTATTGGAAAAGAAAACATAAACAAAATGCTTTAAAGTGGTCTTTTGTTTTTGAATGTTTTGATGAAAAATAAAACCAATTGTTTTTGTATCGGTTTAAAAAATATTATTTCTATTTGGATTTGTCAAATATAATTTGTATGGAAGATTTATATTTAAAACTACTCTCTCTCTAAAATGAATCAAAAAATTTATTTTAAAAAATTAAAGACTTCGTAATGATTTATGCACCATATGATGGCAGTTTCCGATATTCGTACTGTAGCATTAATTTAAAACGAGCATAATAATATACATTGTTATGAAATATCAAACGTTTCTACCATTTAAGGTATCCGACTACGTTCGAAACCGTGATTTTAAAAAAGCGCAAAATTGGATAATTTTCATGATATTTAGTGTCACTTAGATTAGAATACATGTATAAATTTGTTTTAAGGGCAATTTGACAAAAAAGTTATTTCAAAACAATATTTCGGCAAAAAATTAACTTAGAATAACCTTTTTTCAAAATTTTCTCCTTTTGTGAAAAACGCTTCTATTATAATAATATTTTGCCTATATATAACTCAGACCTCTGTACAGAGGCTCGACTATGACTTGAAAAATTCACATTATTTTCAGAGTTATCACCAATTGAAATAATTATCGGCGTTTTTTTCTTAAAATTTCTCCCCTCTGTTGTCGTAAAACATGGATAAACCCACTTCTAAGTTATGTATTTCAAAAATTCTAGCTGAACCTCTGTATAGAGGTCTGAGCTATATACGGGTAAAATATTATTATAATAGAAGCATTTTTCACAAAAGGAGAAACATTTTAAAATGGGTCATTTTATGTTCCTTTTTTGTCAAAATATTGTACTTAAATAATTTTTTATTGTAATACTGTTCTTAAAACAATTTTACATACATTTTCTAATCTAAGTGACACTAAATATCATAAATATTATCCATTTTTACACTTTTGCAAAATAACGGTTCTGAACGTAATCCGATACCTTAAGAATTCTATGTTTCATCAAGATGCAAACAAAAAAAATCCCTTATACTTTTCGTACAGTTTTAATGAAAAAAAATGTGGATAAGTTAAAAGAAGAAGAAAAAAAGTTAGGTTTTTCTGATTTAAAGAGACATGATACGATGTATATATATATATAAAAAAAATGTTTGATTTATTGGCTTTCATAATTTTTTTGGTCACCCCCTACGTGCTATGTGAAACAGTTTGTGTGTACTTAAAATACCACAAAAACTAATCATCTATTTTTGAAAGAAACATTTTAGAGTTCATGAAGTTAATTTAAAACGCATTTCTTCCTACGATAATTGAATTACACAACTGAAATGTGTTTTACATGTAATTCGAATAAGGTTTAACACGAGTTGGAAAGGGTTTTTTGTGATACAAAACACAATTAATGTTTGTAAAATACTTTCTTGTGAATGCTTGCTGAAAACTCTTTAAAAATGCATACATTCTAAATTCAACTACTTTAAAAAATAATAAGTTATACTTTTTGAGTTAAAAATGCATACATGTACTAATAGATACATGTAAAAGAAATATCAAAGCATTTGGCACAATACAAAATTTTTTTAGTATTTTAAAGTTATATTTTCGTTCTGAAATAAATCATTTTAGAGTTTTTATTTACCGTTGAGATATGAATTAAAATCAACACAAAAGTTATCATAACTCTGTTTTTTTCCCCAAAAAGGCTTTCTGGAAGTGGTAGAGATTTTAAATTTGGTGAAATTATAGAAAAATGTATAAAAAAATAATAGATAAGAAAATTTGCGATTTTTGTTCAACTGAATCATTCTGTGTCTCTTTAATACCTAAAAGGGCCGCGTGGGGCACAGAGTCAACCCAGGCTCTCAAAATATTTAATTCTGAAAAAATAGTTTATTTGTTACTAATTGCTAAGGATGGCGATTCTTTCCAAAAAAGATTCATTTTTAAATCGATTCGAATCATAACCTGATGAATCGATTCACCAAAAAATCGAGGTATGAAAGATCAATTTCTAAAAAAATTGGGCTTTTTTTCAATAGATAATATAGCTTAAAGTTCTCTCCCCATGCTTAATATCTAAGCTTTTTAAAAACAACAGTTTGTCATGTCTTTTGGAATGCAAGCGGGTTCAGCTCATCACTTGTATCATGGCTATTGAGTGAACGTGATGAAAACTAAAGTTTTTGAAGTTATTTATTCTTGCCAGTAAATTAACCCTTTAACCGCCAACACCGTAATATTTCGGATTTTAACGATAGTACATTCAACTAATTGTAAATAAATTTATGGTTTTTACCAAAACAGAGAAAATTGAATGGTTTTCTAGGATGATTTATCGATTCATTGAATCGATTCAGTGCAACCTATCGATTTAAAAATTTATTTTTTTGGCCCGGGAAATCAAGTATTGGATTAATCGACCACAGATTATCATCCCTACTAATGATCTTGTCAGTATCCTCTTACATGACAATCTTCATGAGAATTAAAATGTGTTCCTCAGATATCCCCCTCTTTTTTGAGTGTCGCAAACATTTTTTATTATCTTAACGTATTTGGGTTACCTGAGTTTCCCGCTAGATCACTTTTGTTCCAAAATGTTTTTTATGAACAAGCTATATTGTGATATCCCCTCCGTTGTGGAACCCCTTTCTCCACTATTCACACGTCCTAAGTCGGCGGGAAGGATAGAAGAACCAATAAATTCTGCCATACCAAAATCAGTTTATTATGATCTTAGTTTATATACAATACAACAACAATGCCAATCTCATAGGATGATGATCAAGAGTGAGTAGACGCTAAACGTATCACTGAAAATTAGCGCAATTAACCACTGGATCTATATTTTTATATTAATTCCTAACTTCCCTTTTTATATTAATAGTATCCACCCTATCCTTACAGTTTAGATCAGGGATTTCCAAAGTGGCCCCAGGTGTCTATGACGTCCTGCAAGAGCTCCGCATCATCGAAAAAATAATTTGGGTGCCCATGAGATGTAAACGGGGTCTGCGATATTGGCTCTCATTAAACCAGATCAAGACTTTAATTTTAAAAGGAAATTTAATCAAGTGGAAACCAGACTTACCTAATAAACAGATTTATTTACTAAATTGAATGAGGTTAGTTTGCAGTTACAAGTCTACAACATAAATTTTATTAAAACAAGGACCACATTCCAGCCTTTCTTGCCAGAATTAAGCAAAATGAGTATAATAATGGACGTCACAAATTTTTCCAGTTTTTGAATTGTCACAGACACTCTACCAGGAAAAAAGACGTTTTAACCTACGTCGAACATTTAAATGCCCTTATTTTAAGCTAGGTTTGGGAATGTGTTTTGCCATCGTAGTACCACAGTAGGCAATGCATTCATATGGTCACTTCGTAAAAAAAAATCAGATTACAAGAATTACGCACTAGGTTTAGGCACTAACGAAGATCTTAAAGTAAATTTTAGAAAACAATGTCAGTAATTTTGGCTTCAAAAAGATATACCTGTTATTTATTCCTTTATATGGAATATCTTGATAATGTTTTTAATTATTTTTCCAGTTCAGATGGAGTTACAGTGCGCTTGCCGATCTCCAAAACAAAAAGAGGAAGGAAGGCTAAACAGTATTAACCGAGGAGATATTTAGGGTTAAGCCTGACAAGATTGGTGTCAAATGTTGAAAATTTGTTATTGCTTCCTCAAGTTCATCCCTCCCACTGAAAGCACTTGTTCGATGTTCAGTTATTTTATGTATTGATTAAATTTCAATTTAATTAATTAAATTGTCTTTTCTAAAGGTTTAAACACTATACCTCACTGAAGTTAATAATTTAAATCTTTTAAGGTAAGTAGCTCTATACCTGCTGTCAAAAATATATATAAGTGGATGAATTTACAAAAAATTAATATTAGGTTAGTAGGGGTCTACCCTAAGCCGAAAAAACTGTCAAGGGGTCTGTGAGGTAAAAGAGTTTGGGAACCTCTGGTTTAGATGAACTAGCTTATCGTTTTTTTCCTGGGTAAACAGCTACGGTCCGTAGAACGCCAATTCCACCTTTACTCTGGCTGGCTCTGGCTTAGGCAATGCTCCGCTGGTCTCGGGGACCCACTTTTGACTTATCTACACCGGCACTGATAGACCGGTGTACATAAGTCAACTCTAAGAGTGAAGACTCATCTTCTAAACTTTATCTCACTTCACTTAACGATCACTTCTAGCATTACTTCTACACTTAGCGATCTTCGCGAATGCTGACCTTCCAATATATATGATTCCTAATTTGCATAAACATGTTCTCTTCTTGAGTTGGTTGGAAAGAATTGCCATTCGGGCACCAAAGAATCGCAAGAGGACAATCAGTGGAAGTCGCGATAAAGCCCGGTCAAAATACTTACCCTCTATGACCTACTTTGTGGTTCTAATTGCTGTGTTGTAAGACTCATTATAGTTCGTTAATTTAAACTAACTGAATATAAAGAAATAAATGGGCATTTGTGCGTTCTCTATTGGATGAACTTGAAACTGATCAAGCAAAGGAAGGACTTGATAAAATAAGGGATATTAATCATGATAGCTAAAGTAAGTTTGAGAAAAGGGAGGAACATGAAACTTTGGAGTTGAAAGGAATGTTTTCAAATGCTACTTAAAAATTCCATCAAGAAAGAAACGAAGCCGCAATTGTACCACAAGACACTGCGCTTTGTCAAAAACACACAAGCAAGGAAAAGATCAACATACTACTTGTCGATCATCAAATGACAATGAAACTACGATAATGTGAACAAAATATCGTAGTTTTATTGCCTGAAAATATCATTCCTGTAATGTTAGCGAAATGTATTTGTGATTTGTGTCCTTTTAAGTCACGCACATTTGAAACATATTAGTTCAGTTTGATTGGATTTTTTCTCAAATTATCTAAGAAAAATTTAAAAAATCTTTAAAAGTAGACAAATGCCCTTTCTCTTAATTAACTTATTCACTGGAATTACGATTTTCATGGTGTACAATAAAAATAATTATAAAGAAAGGATTGGGGTGACTCAGTCTCCCGCTCAACCTCTAGCATTGGTATAAAAAAAATACGCGCCTTCTCTCCTATGTTAAAAACAATACTTTTATTCCATTTTAACAAGTGTTCAAATCCATAAATCGAATTTTTTTAAAATAAAATAACTAAAAAAATATAAAATAACCTTTTATCTACCGCATTATGATTTACTGCAGTTTTTTCATGCAATATTTTTTTGGATCACTACATAAAAAATTAAGGTATATACATAAACAAAATATTCAACTTTGGGAAATTTAATCCGTTAGAGCAAATTAATTAATTAAAGATATTCCACTGTAAAATTAATTATATACACTGTTCACTTAAAATAAAGAGTCAAATCGTTTTCTAAGGTCCTCATTAACATACAAAAAAAATAAGACACTTAAATTTTGACATTAATTATTTTTTCGGGACAAAAATGATAATCTTTGCAATCCGCTGAAAACGGCTGAAAACACCCCGCTAAAATACTCATCATAGAACCCGTGCTGCCATATATCTTGGAAGAGTGGTTTTCAGAGAATATTCCTGCCAAGTATTGTCAGAATATTCGTAAAATTGGTTATTCTATGTTATTTTAATGTGAGTGGGGTACTGTTAAGTACCGTCGGCAGATAAAGGGTTGAAACTTAATTGATTTTGGTAATAAAACAAACCCGTTGTTCCTTTGTTTATATAACGACATCAAAAAGCTTCCAAAAGAAAAAAATTATGCATAAGCATTTGATGTTAACATATGGTGTGTAAAAAATAACAGTTACTGCTATTCTACCACCGGTTGTTAACTACAAAGCGAGAAATTCGTTATTAATGGCTGCATCAACTTTTAATGTTACCACATTCTCAGAATATCATTCACGACCGAATCTCAAATGAAAGTTTAGACATCCATTCTACAAGCGTAGGTTGACTAAACACAGTTTGGGTCTTAATTGTTAATACTCTAATTATATATTAGCATATCTCTTTGCAGTTTTAAAGGTCTGATAACTAAATTACCCCAACGCACAGCCCAATTTTTTTTATCGAACATGACCTTCATTTGCGAAAGAAAAGATGGGTTATTCTCTGAAAAAAAACAAAGAAATTGTCGTTTTCAAATTGAGGCCGGCTTTTAAGAGGATCTAGAGTTGAAAGAAGTAATAATGCTTGGAATTGGGAAATATTTAATTGGAAGGAAACTGCAATTCCACTTAGTTAAATGATCAAAGAGGTTGATTGCATTGCATTGACAAGTTTTATTCATTTAAGTTCTGGCAATGTGCCGCAAATACAGTTTTAAAAGGACTTTTTTCTCACGCGCGGAGCCGATATTTCAATTAACTAAGGCAGTTCAAGTAGGTTTTGAAGTATGCATGAAGTACCAGGTATTTTTATGTTCATTATTCGATGCAGAAGTTTTTATTTCTGCCAAATGTATATATGTTATTGATATTTGCTTGAGTGACGTTTCATATATGATAATAAGACCTCTTCTATCACTTTTAACATTAACCTTATGCATTACATTTTTCTAGCACATTTACAAGTGTACGTAAGTTTACCCTACTTTTAGAAAGACAATCTGCTGCCTCTGGAAAAATAAAGTAAAATTTTGGATACTTTCTATAGGAGGCTTAGTTTTCGCTCAACAGTTCATAATTAATTTGTGTGAGTATATTATTTTTATTTTTATTCGTAGTTTTTTACAGATAAATTTCAGATGATTTTTTGTGAATCTCTTTTTATAGGAGGCGTAAATAAGGAAAATTATTTGCATAAATTGAACATTAAAAATCAAATAAAAGTATTAATAGTAATAAAAAGTATAGTATAAAAAATAGTATAGTATAATAAAAGTAAGAGGAATTTATATGAATACCGATATTTATATTTTTAACAAAATTTATTTATGAATTATTTAATTTATCAATACTTATTTATGAATTATTTATTTGCATCGATATTTATTACGATTTTTTTTATTTTTCATCGATATTTATTATGATTTTTTTATTTTTCATCGATATTTATTTATGAACTATTTATTTCTTACAGTAGTACTTTAAGGAAGCTTAATCTTTGCTTTATTTTTTCTAAAAGTAAACATAAAATTTTGATCAATTTATATTTTAATTTAGAAAATCTTATTGCAATTTTATATTAATTATATAGCATAAAAATTAATTAATAAACTATTGAAAAAAATTGTATAAAATCATAGAGAAATTTACGGTAAATTATAGAGGCCAATTCCTCTTGAAAATAAAGTAACATGTCTTCCTCAAAATTTACCGTAGAACCATTTTATAAAAATTCATGAAATTCTTAATATGTACAGCTGTATTGTAAAAACATTAATTTGTCGCAATCTTTTTTTATTAAGAGGTATTGTTTTTACGTCTTATATTAACTAAACTTGAATTTTTTCATTTAAAATGGGGAATGCTAAACGTATGATTAGTGCAAGGAGAAAACGTCAATTTCGTTGTAATGGGGATCTAACAATAAACATTCCAAAAATTTCAGCTCAACACCTACCGACACAACAGTTCTTAAATATATTTTAGCTACTTTTGAATATGCATTGATTGTATTTCTTAAATATTACCTGAATTTCTCATTGTAATGTGTTTTAAAATTATTTCTTTCTTCTTACCGTAGTATTTTTAAAAACGTATTTAATTTAAATTTATTTTTTAAATATACGGCATGTTAAGAAACCTGTATTAAAAATTTAAAAAAAGAAAAATATTACAAAAATTATCAATTTATTGTATTAGAAATTTTATCATACATCAAAACTACGTAAATTTTACATACAAATGTTAAATCAGTGAAACGCATTTTGTTACAACTTGTTCAAAAGCGATCCATTATCCTCCAGAAACATTTATACGTACGTACATATACGTCTTTCCACGTGTATTATAAACTCATTTTTTTTTCTAGAAATTATTTTTTTTTATAATTTTAGGTGTTTAAAATTATTTGTCCTCTTAATGCAAAAATTACAATGTTAAAATTGATTTCATATGATGATAAATGTTTATCAAGTAAATAATTTTTCCAAATAATTAATTAATGTTTTAATAAATAATTAATTTTATACCTTCTGAAAAGCGGTCGCATTAATTTGAATAATAACAATAATATTAATAAAATCGTGTCTATAAAAGTAAATCATTGCTTCATGTAATATCTTATGGTACTCAAGTCCTTCCTTTTATAACCATGATTTAAATATTTTTCCTAGACTTTCTTTACACACGCTAAGAATATTTCTAAAACTCCTGTGTTGTGTTTTCTCACACACACAAGTTATTATATAATCCAAAACAAAAAAATATACAAATAAAAGAAAATCTCCATTGTTTTATTTTGATCTTCAATCAAATTATTTGAGCTTCTACTGGAGTGTGACAATTCATCACGAGTTTAGAAACACAAAAAGAATTCAATTTCTTTGGGAATTTTTTTTCATGGTATTGCTGGTGCAGCATTGGGTTTTCTTTTAATTTTGTAAGATTTATTTTGTTACTTTTGAAGGATTTTTATGATTTTGAAAATAGATTCGTGAGTCAGAAATATATATAACATATATCTGCATATGTTAAATTTAAAATGTATAATTCAGTTATTTCAAGAAATAACTAGACAAGTCAGTTAAAGTATACAATATATGAAATGTTTCATACTTTATCTAGTTATTCTATGAAATAACTAGTGACAGACTGATGAAGAACCTTTCAAAGTTATTTTATGAAGTAATTGATCACAAATTGCTAAAATCTCTGGAAAAATACATTTTATCTCTGTTGCGGATGATTAATTCATAGATAATAACGAAAAGCAGATGATATAGTTTATTATTACTCATATTACTTACATTAGTTAAACAGAAATAAGAAAAAGAAAATGTTGTAGAAATATAAAGTTATATTTAAATATTATCAACAACACAAAAAAAAAATACATTCGGGGAAGAAAAACTGTGGGTTCATAAAAACATTGTGTAAACTTTTTCAAACAAAATTGTAAGAGAATATTAATTTAAATTTTTTTCAATACCTTAACTTTACTTCTCGTTATTTTTTGAGCAAGGATTGCTGTGATGGTACTTTGAATTGGTTCAAGATTGACTAAACGCAGCGAGTACCAGTTTAAAGAACTTTCGAGAGCCGTATTTCATAGATTAACGATCAAGTAATCTTTATTTTACTGAATAGCTAGTTAAATCGTTGATTTCAATAATTTTATATACTTTAACTGTGACTTGTATAGCTATTACATGCAATACCCAGTTACTGTATGAAATTATGGTTTTCACACTGTATTGGTAATATCTATATCTATATATATATCTCTCTATATATATATATACATATACACATCAGATTTTACATCAACCTCTAGTTCTTACGATTTAAAGTGGAAGATTTGGTTAATTGTTAATTATCGTCTCTAACTTGAGTACAGTGTACGTTATGGACACATTAACCGAATACTCATAATCGCGAGTTAATGTCAGTCGTTGCTTCTGAGGAGTGATAGGTTCGAGTCCAGATGACTTCAAAAACCGCCGTGTGGAAGGGGGGTGATGTTTGTTAATGCTATCGAGGCTCAAAGTCCACACGTTGTCATAGTGGAAGAATTTAAAGAGGAGGGAGGGTGTTGCTCATAGATGTCGCCCTCATCGCTTGATAGAAAAAAATAACCAAGGTCCGTCGACAATAGCCCTCTCGTTGCTTTAGAGTGCAGATGTTAACAATCATTCAATCAATCATGACAGTTTCCCTGGAATTTCCCATATTGACCCCTGTTTTAGAGCTTGTCTTTTATATGCTGAATATCTTACTCTAACGGGCCTATATAAAAGATTAAGCATATTACTTGAAGTAAAACTTAACAAGTTTCTTTTTGTGTTTGGATAGCAGAACTTTAAACAAAATCTCATAATAAATTATTATGCATATCAGGGGTGTTTGTTAACTTCACTCTCTAAGCCAACAAATAGCCTATTGACAATGACCCTGTGATACCCCCTACCTTGGGGTACCATCTCTTCGTCTACTCGACCTAGATTTTGGTCATGTAATGATTGATGACCCAAGCTCTAACCATTATAAAACCAATTTATTATTATGAATTCAAATATTCAAAGACAGTCTGACGCTAGGAAGGAAATCAGGAGTGATATAATGTAACCCTAAGTTCTATGTAAATAAGCGCCAGGAATCCTAACAGCTTAGCTTTCAGTAACGTTATCCTGTGATTCTCAATCTTCCTTAATTTATTTGACTCGCTAAAGCCTGTTCTATAAGTACGCTTCTAAGTTTAAATCCTTACCATCAGCTCACGGCATTCAGCATCTGCGCTATTCAAAACTTTCTCGCGAATACAAAACCTCCACTATATATCTACTAACTAATCTGAATATCACGGTTTCTTCTAGAGAGGATTGGCTGTGAAATAACTCAATGCTGTCCCCAATGATTCCCCAAGAGGATTAGTAGGAAAAACGCAGTAAAGCCCCGTCCCACCCTCGTAATTTTGAACTACGTTCAAGGAACGAGAATGATACCCGAACTTGCATCCCTCCCCTTTTCAACCTTCAACTACATGTCAATGTGAACGCTTTGAGCCATAAATGTCTAACGTCGGTCAGGGACTCTACACTGCTAATATTCAGGGGCACTAGGACTCAAACCCCTGAGATCGAACAACGCCGGCCACGAGTTCAAGACCATTACCCATAGGATACAACGACCAGTATTGTATAAATTAAACAATATTTTTGTTTTACCATCATACATTTTGCATAAATGCCCTAAATAGTTTTAAATCCCAACATATTGTTTGGATTGTCGTACCGTCTTTATTTTTTTAATTATTTTATCAAATTTCAACATAATTTAATTATTAAATTGACATGTTGCACTATAAATCTTGCTTAATTGTACGAATTTCAATTCTTTGAAATTTAGCTTCATCTTTTTAGAAAAATCGTATTTTCCTGCATTTTCCACGTAAGATTGATTAACGAATACAGTTAGCCATTATTAAAAATAATAATTCTTAATACTGATCAATTAATTTTCTTTATTGATAGATAATTATTGGTGATAATTAATTCGGCGATAAAATAAAGGGTATTTTTTAGAGATATAGAACTTTAAATTGCAATAAAACAACGATGTATACGATTGACAGGTTTTTTTTATTCGAAAGATAATCTTGTGGCATTACATTTAAAATATGATCAAGCAAGGCGTAGATTCGTCGAATGGGCCCAAAACGAGATTGCCGTTGTTCCCAATTTTCATAAGCGAATTTTGTTTAGCGATGAAGCGCACTTCTGGTTGAATGGCTACGTCAACAAACAAAAGTGCCGCATTTGGAGTGAAGCTAATCTACAAGTGTATGTCGAAACACCGTGACATCCAGAAAAACTGACTGTTTGGTGCGCTTTATGGGCTGATGGAATCCTTCTTCAAAAACGATGAAGGCCACAACGTTACAGTCAATGGTGATCGGTATAGAGCCATGATTACTAACTTTTTCATTCCTGAATTGAACAATCACGATGTCCAGGAGCTGTGGTTCCAACAAGGCGGCGCAACATGTCACACAGCTCGTGCCACAATCGATTTATTGAAAGACACGTTGGGTGACCGCCTAATTTCACGTTTTGGACCTGTGAATTGGCCTCCAAGATCTTGTGATTTAACACCGCTAGACTATTTTCTGTGGAGCTATGTAAAGTCATTGGTCTATAAGGATAAGCCACAAACGCTTGACCATTTGGAAGAAAACATTCGCCGTGTTATTGCCGATATAGGGCCACAAATGTTGGGGAAAGTCATCGAAAATTGGACGTCCAGATTGGACTACATCCGAGCCAGCCATGGCAGTCATATGCCAGAAATCATATTTAAAATGTAATGCCACAAGATTATCTTTCGAATAAAAAAAATTCATGTCAATCGAATAATACATCGTTGTTTTATTGCAATTTAAAGTTCTATACCTCTTAAAAAACACCCTTTAGAACGATTTTTTCCCTGTTAGCAGAATGAGATGGATTATTTTCACAAAGGATCATGATAAATATAATATCAAACTTTTTAAAGCAATACTACTAAATATGATGAATGATGGTAAAAAATAATGTGCTTTATGGAATGAGCCTTTAAACACATCACTTCTATTCTTACAAAACTTCCAAATTAGCATAACAAGAATAATAGTTAAACGCTTTGACAGAATTAATTAATCAGTTCTATGCTATTCAACGCATATTTTAAAAGAATAGACAAATAAATATTGTCCTTGAGTCTAATATAACACCTCTGTCTGTGCTTTAAGCTCCCCATATTAAAAGAACTCTATTGTGTCACTTTCAGGTAGGAAATAGATTTCTCGTACGCGCGCGTATTGCCCCCTTGCTCTCCTGCAATCAGAAGAATGGATTTAGTGATGTAGATACTGAAACTAACAGTATCTGCTGTTTCAACTCATGTTTGTTTCCCACCATGGCTAAAACTGCACTTTTCTGTAGATATGCAAAAATAATTATTAAAAAAGTTACAAACTTTTCAAAAAGGCCGTGATTGTATTGATAACAAAAATTAAAACTTGCATGTTTGCTATTTTATTTTTCTTTTTTCTTTTCGTTTTGAGGCTGTAATAATTTGGAAGCAGAGTATTAAATTCGTTGAAACATAGGTCGCGAGTTGGAGTAAGAATTTTATGAATCAGAATAGTTAAAAAATTTTGGCGCAAGGAAACGTTTAAGGTATCCGTCTACGGTCGGAATCATGATTTTGCAAAGCGTATAAATGAATAATTTTCATGATATTTAGTGTCACTTAGACTAGAACATATGCAGAAAAGTGTCTTAAAGACATTTTGACAAAAAGAAATTATTAAAATATAATATTTTGGCAAAAATTAACTTAGAATAATATTTTTTCCAAATGTTCTCCTTTTGTGAAAAATGCTTCTATTATAATAATAATTTGCCTGTATATAGCTCAGATCTCTCTACAGAGGCTCAACTAGAATTTTTGAAATATATAACTTAGAAGTGGTTTTATTCATATTTTACGACAACAGAAGGGAGCAATTTTAAGAAAAAACGCCAATAATTATTTCAATTGGTGGTAACTCTGAAAATAATGTGAATGTTTCAAAAATTCTAGTTGAGCCTCTGTAGAGAGGTCCGAGCTATATACAGGCAAAATATTATTCTAATAGAACCATTTTTCCCAAAAGGTGAACATTTGGAAAAAATATAATTCGAAGTTAATTTTTTGTTAAAATATTATATTTAAATAAATGTTTTTTGTCAAAATGTCCTTGAAACAATTTTATGCATGTATTCTAATCTGAGTGACACTAAATATCATGAAATATTATTCATTTATGCGCTTTTTTAAAATCACGGTTCCGAACATAGTCGGATACCTTAAGTCATTTTTTTTAAAAAAAATTATTGATTTGTTATTTTATTGATGTTAAACAACAAGAAAATTATTGACTAATGAACTCATAATTTTGAACAACAGACGACGTAGGAGCTCACATGTTTAAAAAATGAGTACTAAAACTAATGCTTATTTACTGACTCTCAGATGCATTTGAAAATTAAACAGTCAAAACTGAATCAATTATTTCTCTAATGTTTCTACTAAGAGATAAATATTAATAAATACTTAAAAACTCATTCGCTGCTGAAGGGCTGATTATGTACGTTAAAAATATTAATTATTGTATTAAGGATATTTTATTTGTATAACTGATTTCTTGTTTATGGATGCTATATTATTGTTAAATAAACATAAATAAATATTAATATAAGAATCACACACTAAAGTTTGGTTAAGAAAACTTGCGAGATTGCTTAAAAATATACTCTCCCAAACTGTTTGGAGGTTCATTCCCCCTTTCAAATTTGTGGTTCAATTAAATAGCTTATAATAAAGACCAGTATTCGAAAAAAAATTTAAAATGAATAAAAATTTTAAATATTAAAACAAACTTTATCTACATAAATCAAGGTCTCAGAACATTTATCAGATGGGTCATGTTAATAGACTACGAAACGCAATTCCTTTAAAAATTAAATATTTTATTTCATAAAGCGATGTTGCACAGACAGACAGGAACTGTGATCAAGAGCATATAGTTTCACAGATCTACTCTTTAAAATAGAGAGCTGGAAAATTTCCTACCAAACCTACTTGGGCTTTACTCCTTCTCTTATTACAATTTTACCCCAGTGCATAGGAAATGAGCATTCCTCCTTCCAGGAACTTCGGAGTGAACGATCACAAATTTCCACAGTACGGTCAGAAAACATTTATATACGAGATTAAAATCCCCAGTCGAGTCACAAATAACTACCTCATAGAACATTTAAGTCCTGTGCTATTCACGGGAATACAAGAAGTATAAAAATGTTACGATATCGCGGAAATCTGCGAAAGAAACCCAAATGCCTTCTCACCCCTTGACTGAGATTTAAAATTATGAGGCTCGTCGCTGATAACATTAAGAAACACTCACTCCCTAAGTTCTCTGCAATGACTATTCAGCTACCGTGACCGTTTGAACTGGAAATCATTTCAATGGTGTGATTCTTGAACTTTTTGAAGTGATAACTTCTATAGAAGCGTTTTTCTCGAGAGTGAAGTAGAATGAACGTCACGCTCTTGTTTGTAACGCTCATTGGGCTTTTTTCGTCTTAAGACGGAAACCGTGTTCGTGCAACGTCGTCTGCGACATACACATACCTAAAAAGAAAAGGAGGAATGTTTTTTCCCCTCCCTCGTCACTCCAAAATGACATGAGACGCCGTAATTTGTCCCTTCCCACAACAATACGCTGTCCCTAGCTTCGATCTAAGTGAGGTTCCCGCCCTGCCACCTCTTTTGACGAAAATGAATGCGGGATTTTTTCTAATCCTGTTGAAGCATGAAAATGAAACATGTAATATTTTTAAAAAATAGGCTCAGAGAGAGAGAGAGAAATCCTACACACTAAAATTAAACAAAATGTAGATAAAGGACAAATTTTTATAGAACTAAGTAAGTAGTATAAATATCATTAGCAATACTACAGTGAATTTAAATATTTTTGTAAGCAAATCAGAGTAGAAATGAACAAATATTTCTATTAATCACATTACATAAATATACTCTTTGAATCTAAAAAAAAAATAAAACAATTAAAAATTTAAAATAACAAAATTAAATATGTATTTATTAAGAAAAGTTACATTCATTAATTTGAATAAAATAAAACAAAATATATAATTATGAATGCTTACCTTGCAGTAGCACCGGATGTATTTGTACAAAACTGCCATACGATGACCAAAGAGCTAGTATAAGCTAGAAATTATGTGATATAAATCTTCCGATTAAATCCCTTTTTAAAGGTTTTGACCTAGAATCATCTCTCCCCAATCAACTACTTGTCTTACTATCCCTTTGCTAAAATTAATTCATGGATAGAATTGAATATTTTTAAATTATAACCAAAATTCACAAAGCTGGATCGGGTCATCTGAACAAATTACCTATGATTTTAGGTGGGGATTTAAAAGTAGATTTTTCAAAAGACAAATCAAAACTTTTAGTTCATTTTTTAAAATAAAAATTTAATTTAATTATGTCAAATGATCCAAATGAAAGCACGAGGAAGTACGGAACAACGCTTGGTGGAGATTTTTTTATAGGTATCGAAATAAAATTTTGAATCTAAAGTATTTATTACCTATTTTTTAGCTACCAAAAAATCTATTGTTTCCTTCTTAGAATACAATTAATTCACAAATTTGATTGCATAGTTTGCACAAAAATATTACATTATGAGTACAGACATATGAATAAATAATTTTATAGGACACACACAATACTAATATCCCCTTGCTTTTTATTCACCTAACTAACCCCCGATTTAACATTACAAAATTTGAATTTTCACTTGTATAGTGTGGTCATAAGCACACACACTTTTTTTTAAAAAAAATTGTTTATGAATGGGAAAATTTGCAGACCATTTGCTGAAGAATCGCTTCTTTTATAAACCTTTTTCCTCATGCTAGTGGTGTATGGAGATTTTATGTTTGGATGAGGGAAGAGAATTCCGTTGAATATGTGTTAACATTCATATTTGAACACTGCTTCTATGAAAAACAATGTGCTGAATTTAAGATGGGATTTTGACCTCATGGATCCCCTACTGTGTATAAAAATGCTTTATGTGTTTGTATACCATACATTAAAACATAAAATAACACTTTCTTTAAAAGATATAAGCTATTTATGCTATATAAAATTTAGTACAAAATATAATGCGATAATATAAATGTTTTTTTTTCATCGTAGACTTAGAAAAAAATAAAAATATTTTTAAAATATTTTTGACAGGGATATTTATTTATGATGCGTATTTTGATAAAGAATTTTGATTTGATTTTAATTTGCTCCACACTGTAAAAACAACACTCGGACCATTGGCGACGAAGCTCGTAATTTTGAACCGCGGTTAAGTGACGAGGAAAATATTTGTGCTGACACAGCCACTCCTAACTTCCATATTCCCCGACAACGTCAGGATCTCGATCTTCGACAAATTAAATGTTCATCAGCATCTCTACACGGCGGGTCTTCTGTAGAAATGGGTGTTGAAACGGTGACTCGACAACGCCAATCACGAGATCGTAACCATGGCTACTCGTCTACCACGACCTTGACGACAGATACAGTTAAATATTCTGTTACTCATTGAAAGCAGGCTTAGGAAAAAGTTTCATTAGATAAACAGCTATTTGGCAACCCCGATGAATTAGCAACCATGTGCTTCATTTCATTTTTCTCCGCCTGCTATTTAATCCTAACCGTTCGTTGATATGACAAGCTCGAATACTAAAAGGCGAATGTTGGATTTAAAGAATTCTTAAATATTAATATTTAATAATATTATTATTCTATTCTGTTGTTAGTATTATCAGAAAATAAAGGGTGTTTTTTTAGAGGTATAGAACTTTAAATTGCAATAAAACAACGATGTATTATTCGATTGACATGAATTTTTTTATTCGAAAGATAATTTTGTGGCATTACATTTTAAATATGATTTCTGGCATATGACTGCCACGGCTGGCTCGGATGTAGTCCAATCTGGACGTCCAATTTTCGATGACTTTCCCCAACATTTGTGTCCGTATATCGGCAATAACACGGCGAATGTTGTCTTCCAAATTGTCAAGCGTTTGTGGCTTATCCACATAGACCAATGACTTTACATAGCCCCACAGAAAATAGTCTAGCGGTGTTAAATCACAAGATCTTGGAGGCCAATTCACAGGTTAAAACGTGAAATTAGGCGGTCACCCAACGTGTCTTTCAATAAATCGATTGTGGCACGAGCTGTGTGACATGTTGCGCCGTCTTGTTGGAATCACAGCTCCTGGACATCATGATTGTTCAATTCAGGAATGAAAAAGTTAGTAATCATGGCTCTATACCGAGATCTCCATTGACTGTAACATTGAGGCCTTCATCGCTTTTGAAGAAGTACGGACCAATGATTCCACCAGCCCATAAAGCACACCAAACAGTCAGTTTTTCTGGATGTAATGGTGTTTCGACATACACTTGTGGATTAGCTTCACTCCAAATGTGGCAGTTTTGTTTGTTGCCGTAGCCATTCAACCAGAAGTGTGCTTCATCGCTAAACAAAATTCGCTTATGAAAATCGGAAACAACGGCAATCTCGTTTTGGGCCCATTCGACGTATCTACGCCTTGCTTGATCATATTTAAAATGTAATGCCACAAGATTATCTTTCGAATAAAAAAATTCATGTCAATCGAATAATACATCGTTGTTTTATTGCAATTTAAAGTTCTATACCTCTAAAAAAACACCCTATACTAAGGTAATGATGTAACATAAAATTCATAATAATAATAAAATAAAACAATGGAAATTATTTATTTTTTTCTTTATTATTTATATATAATTATAATAATTATTATTTTTCACGTAGTATTTTTCAACTACATGCTCCCTATTCCTGTCAGTGTATTCCGTTTTCAGAATTCATGCAATTTTATTCAATGCCGCCAATACGGTTTCGATAGTACGTAAGTACCGAAAAATATTATGAAACAGCTCATCAAACTATGCTTTATTCCTGTAAGGCACAACACGCACGATCGTGCTGGTTTTATACAATTTTGCTTTTTTAATAGCCTTACGTAAGAAAAACCTGAATGGAACGATTGAGCGTGTTTGCAGAATGTGTTAACTATCAGTTTTCATGAACAGATGGTGGTTGTAGTCCATGTTTTACTTTTAGCTGGGAAATCTAGCTTTGTTTACAAAACCAACGAAAACACGTCTTCTTTTCATCGGTGGTAAAAAGGTAATTATCGATATATATCTAATTGCTCGGACACAATTTTTTCTCTAATGTTTTAAATAATTGTAAAATAATAAAAGTAATTATTATACTCTATTAGGGTTACATAGAACACAGTATTTCATTCCCAGTACGATCGTGCGGGGGTTGGGCGTTACTTGAGTCACTGCAGCTGTAAAGGTAAGTTCTTGCCATATGAGTTTTCTTTTCTGTTTCAATAATTTTGATGGAAGTCAAGTTAGAAAATAAAATGTATAGATATATCTTTTTTACAAAATTTTCTTGGTGGTTGTCATGGGTGAGTCCCTTTTTTTTCTTTCTCTCGCTCTTTTTTGCAATTTATTTTCTTTTTCATACGTTTGTTGTGAGGTATGGCACATCCTCTCCACAGATATCTGCATCCATATGCTTCTTCCTTCCTCCCCCCAAATAAAATTGAGTTTTTCCGGTTTGAGTTGGTAAGGCTTTTTATTTTTTTAAATAATATAAACTTTTCTTCAATGTTTTATTGTTTTCCTTTTATTATTTTCCGTTTATTATTTACTGTGCTAACTTTTAACCAAAAAGTTTGTCAGGTGTCTAAATCGAAACGAATTCTCACACAGAATAAATTTCGCAATTGATGCATAGATCAGATTCTGAATTTAGTGATCTGTTGGATGATGACTATGTTTGAGAACACCCCTGGGTTCTACACTGGACACTAAGATTGAATTGAGGCAAAGAATTACCAGACGACATTTTTACAGTAACAAATAATTTTGATTCACTTGAATCAATTGTCAACCTTCTAAATACAAATCTAAATCAACATGTCTACGTCAATTGGATTGAACTTTACTATTTAAATTAAATCACGAAATATGATACTAATCAACTATTAAACTCAATATCGAACGGGTTTACCAGAATAAGAGGACCGAGAGATATACACAATTTGAATTACTAGCAATCATTCACTTTCCACTAACTATTTTTTATTTACTCTTATTATACGATAACTGAAGTTTAAATATCACCTGACTTTTACTACCTCACTCCTTTCCAGTCGGCTTAAACTTTCCGAATGTAGATCGCTGCCTGACATTCAGCAAGAAACTAATCACACAATCAACTTGAATCTTCTACATAGACGGAACATAGCGTTCCGTCTATGTATCTCTTGGCTCAATAGCATTTGTCGCTAACCTACAACACTTTTCTTATATACTTTGATTCATTTGCATATCCTGTTTCCTCCTTTTAGAGCTGGTTGGAAATATACGCGAATTTGCAATCCCCAAAGATGCCCAAGTATATTAGTGATACAGTTCCGTATAGATTCGTCACATATGCTGCGGGTAAAGCATTTGAACGACGCATGCTGGAATCAGAATCAAGTGCAGATCAGAGCGATGGAAAAAAAAACCTTGCAAACAAAAACATTTGTTATATAATGGCAAATTCGAATCATCCTTTGCCATCAAAATCTCTTGGACAAATTCATTTCATTGTTATAGCTGAAGCAAATTCCTGGTTTCAGTACAAACAAAATGTAATATCAAATGAAATTCCTCCAGAAAAAAAAATCAAAATGTTTTTTTTCTAAAAATTTAAGTTAGAAATAGCTGAAGCGCGTCACAGTTGTATCTACACCTACTAACAAAAGTATTTTAAATCATTATGAACAGAGGCATAGCTAGGTATCCAAAAGCCCTAAAAAAAAAAAAAGAGAGCCCTGTTTTGGTTGGATTTTATCAAGTATAGTAAAGTAAAAATACATGAATATTTTAAAAATACAAAATTTCAGCTTTCATTACCTTCTCTTTCTTGGTGTTGTTTGCGCTTAAACGCACCACTGGATTCTTTTTTTTTTTTAAATTCACAATTTCAGTTTTATAATTTTTCCAATACAATTCGTATGTGGTCGCGTAATTACTGACGTTAAATAGGAAGTAGAAACGTAATGACATGCTACAAAACGCCGTAGGGGAATCCCTAGCTATTTATTTATTTAATCAGAAGGATCGAGCTTATTCACCAGTGGGCTTAGAGCTACAAGAAAGTCCACCGAAATAGACAGGAAGTAATACAAAAATATGCATGAACAAGAAAATACATTACAATATCACTGTAAATTTTTCTTGAAAAATAAAACACCTCTGCAAAAGTGCTGAGGAAGGGTACAAAATTATATCAATGTATTGCAGATACGAGAAGATTGAGAAATACACTGAAACAGGGAACTAGCTTATCATGAATCATATTGTTATTCAAAAAAGAATGTAACTTCTGTAGATTTTTAAGGTATTCGACTACGTTCGGAACCGTAATTTAAAAAAAGGCGCATGAATGGATAATTATCATAATATTTTGTGTCACTTAGATTAGAAGACATGTATAAAATTGTTTTAATGACATTTGGACAAAAATATTATTTAAATACAATATTTTGGCAAACCAATTAGCTTAGAATAATCTTTATTCAAATCGTTCTCCTTTTGAGAAAAATGCTTCTATTATAATAATAGTTTACCTGTATATAGCTCAGACCTCTGTACAGAGGCTCAACTACGATTTTTGAAAAATTCACATTATTTTCAGAGTTACAATCGATTGAAATAATTATCGGCATTTTTTTCTTAAAAGTGCTCCCCTTTGTTGTCATAAAATATGGATAACCCCACTTCTAAGTTATATATTTCAAAAATTCTAGTTGAGTCTCTGTAGAGAGATCTGAGCTAGATACATGCAAAACATTATTGTTGACTAAAATAACTAAATGGACTGTAAATTTGACACTTTTTAATAAGCGAAACGGATCCCAACCATATGGGCTCGCTACAATTTTCGAACTGAACAAAAAGGTTACAACAGTTGGCTGGGGGCAATCTATACAAAGAATTCTCGCCAACTGGCGCCAACATCCTGCCCCGCCTTGCAATGACGAAGGCATTCAACAAGTTTACATTATAGAAATATTACTAAAGTTACAATAATACAATAAGAATACATGGAAATAACAATTACAATTCACAATATAATATATATATATATATATATATATATATATATATATATATATATATATATATATATATATATATATATATATATATATATATAAATACACAATAATATTTAAATACAATTACGAGGACAAACTCAATTTACATATGGTAAATTGGCAATTTTAGTAACGGGTCTTTTATAAATTCCCTGTTTACCCTTTAAAGTTACTACTCTGACTATATTATCTTTACCAGGGTGCAATTTTAAAATTCGTGCCAAATGCCATTTTAAACTATCTGAATTCTCTGAAGGTTTGACTAATACCAAGTCCCCTTCTTTGAAACCTACATTGCCCTTACACCATTTGGGTCTCTGTTGCAGTCTATTTAAATATTCTGAAGACCATTTGCGCCAAAAATGTTGGTTCATCCTTTGTACCAACTGCCATCGACTTAATCTGTTCATGGGGATCTCAGTGTAATCAGGATCAGGTACTGCAACCAATGATGATCCAACTAGAAAATGTGCAGGCGTTAAAGTTTCAACATCATTCGGATCATTAGAAAGAGGACAAATTGGTCGAGAATTAAGAACCGCTTCAATTTGAACTACAAGAGTTAGAAATTCTTCATGACTTAAAATTGAATTGCCGATTACTCTCTTTAAATGGTATTTTAAAGATTTAACCTCCGCCTCCCATAGACCACCAAAATGTGGTGCGGAAGGTGGGTTGAAGTTCCATTTGATTTTTTCTTTAGACAAAAAATCCATTATTTCTTCCATCTTACCCTTAAATAATGCTTTAAGTATTTTTCTTAATTCATTATTTGCACCAACAAAGTTCCGACCATTATCGCTATGGATCTCAATGGGTCGCCCTCTTCTAGCCACAAACCGTTTTAAAGCTGCAAGAAAGGCTTCTGTAGTTAAGTTGCTAACTACAACTAACTAACGCTAACTTACTTAACCGTAAAACAAATAAAAACACAAACATAGACTTTCCTAATCTGCCTACATTTTCCTGAAAAAGTTTTCAACTGGAAGGGTCCACAATAATCAATACCTACCTGACTGAAAACTCTACAAGCAGTGACTCTCGCAGCTGGCAAATCAGCCATTAATTGCTGCGAACCTTTAGCACTCCCCTTCCTACAGGTGATGCATGTTCTAAGAATTTTTCTAACTACATTTCTTGCGGATGGTATCCAAAAACTATTCCTAATATTTTCTAAGGTAGCTTCAGCACCTGTATGAAAATAGAGAATATGAAAATGATTAATAATAATATAAGTAAAATTATGGTTGGTGGGAATTATCATGGGATGTTTCTTATTTCTTGGAATAGGAGAGTTTCTTAACCGTCCTTCAACTCGAAGTAATCCACTATCATCTAAAAAGGGGTTCAAGTTTAACAATTTACATGAGTTTGGAAGAGGAATTCCCTTTTCTAAATATTGAATTTCATTATAAAATGAAGTTCTTTGAATATTTTTTATGATACACTTTAAAGATTCTGATAGTTCTTTACTCTTTAAAGGTCCCATAGTTCGGCACATTGGATGTCTTGCATTTTCAATAAATCGCTTACACCAGGCAATTACTCTCTGCAATTTAGTAAATGATGAACAATTACTAATTATATACAGTGGTTCAAAGTTCTTTAATAAGGCACATAGAGGAAAGTCCGAAGTTTCTTTCAATTCTTGTAGGAAAAGATCATCCTCTTCTACGGCAGTAATATCGTAAGGTTCCAGTTCTTTATACTGTTGTAAGAAAGGTGGGCCAAACCACCAAAGTTCACAATGTTGAATTTTATCTGGACTAATACCTCTTGAAAGGATGTCAGCAGGGTTGTTTTCAGAATTCACGTGTTTCCAAAATCACTTTCTGTGAATTCCTGAATTATGCTGATCCGATTTCTCACAAATGTTTTAAGTTGAGCAAGTGGCTTTTTAATCCAAGCCAGTACAATGCTGGAATCAGTCCAAAGGTAAATTTGACTGATATTAACTTTAAAGGCATCGAGGGTTTTTTAAAAGCTTTGATAAAAGCACTGCACCACAAAGTTCCAATCGGGGTATAGTAATACTTTTCAGTGGGGCTACCTTTGATTTGGAGCACAGGAGCCTAACAGAGATTTCTCCACTTGTATTATTGCATCGTAGGTAAAGTGCAGCACCCTAAGCCTTTTCAGACGAGTCAGAGAAGCCATGCAACTCTGTTCTGATAGACTTATCTTGTAGACAATAACGGGGGATGTCGAGACAGTTTATAGATTCCAAAGCATCTATGAAGGATTTCCAATAGGAAACTAAGTTCGAAGGCAACGGATCATTCCAATCAAGTTTCAACTGCCACTAAAACTGGAGTAAGATTTTGGCCCTGGTTATTACAGGTCCAATTAGTCCAAGCGGATCAAATATTCTGGCGATTGTAGAGATTACTGATTTCTTTGTGACTATGAGATTGTCACAGTTTGAGGTCATAGGAGAAATCTTGAAAGTAAAAAAATCAGGATGTGGCTTCCAGATGAGTCCAAGGGTCTTGGTCTCGGTTAAAGAAGAATAAGAGAGGTCCTTAACTTGACACATTGAGTCTGGTAATAGTAATGGATTACTAACTGACCACTTGTGGAGTTCCATTCCAGCACCCTTTAGCATTGAAACTAGTTGCACTTGGAGTTTTCTTCCAGATTGTAATTCGTCTGCACCAGTAAGAAGATCATCCATATAGACATCAGACATTATAACTTCGGCAGCTAATGGATATTTATCACCGTCATCTATGACAAGCTGTTTCAATGATCTTGTCGCAAGGTATGGTGCACTCTTAGTGCCGTAAGTAACCGTAGTTAATCGAAAAATCTTCACAGGACTGTCAATTTTATCTTTCCAAACAATACGTAATAAATCACGCTGGGATTCATCGATCAAAATCATCCTAAACATTTTTTTAATATCTGCTGTTACCGCAAATTTGCGAGCTCTAAAGTTTAATAAGATTGAAAAGAGATCCCTTTGTATAACACCACCATTCAATTGTAAAGAATTTAAGGATTCCCCTGAAGTAGTAAGTGAGGATGTGCATTATATAAAAACTACACGTAAAGGAGTTGTTTTGCTTTCTTGACGGTAGACACCATGATGAGGGAGATAATACACAATAGAAGAATCCTCATCTTCCACTACTTCTTCCATGTGTCCCATTTCTAAATATTCACGTATAAAATTTCTATATAATTCCAATATCTTTGGATCTTGAACTAATCTTCTCCACAATGAATTAAGCCTACGCAATGCCATTTGTTTCGAATCTCCCAAGCAACTCGGATCCCTTGACAGAGGCATTTTCACGATAAAACGACCAGTTTCATTTCTATTATAAGTACTCGTAAAGTGTTCCTCACATAATTTTTCTTCTCTACTCATTGTAGGAATTTCAAAATCAGGACAATTTTCAATTTCCCCAAAGCGTTTGATACTATTATTAAGCTCATTTGCATTAGTAACTAGTCCACAATAGCTCTTTTTAGTGTAATTATGTGACATAACGCCGCTAGCTACGTAACCGAATACTGTATCTTGCAATATCAACTTGTTGCAATTCCTACCCGGGATTAAAATCGAAGTATTATAATCCGCCTGCTAAACGACAATGCTAGGTTGAAAGACATGACATGCTCGGTGTGGAGATTTGAAAACTACGAAAGCTGTTCGAAAACATGTTGTGAAAAATGCAGTGTTATAATTTATACTTATCGAAGGCAAAATTGATGCTTTAAAGAATTTCATTGTAAATAAATAATGAATCAACAAAATTATTAATTTTACAACAATAATTTTCTTATTTGAACAATTTTAGTGAATTAAGTTTGTTTCTTCTATCCACTTAGAGCTCGTAAATCGTAGTCATATGATGTTTTTAAGCAATTATCAGTTAGCCTTCATCATTCAATAATTGTTTACTATTGTTAAGAATTAACTAGTGTTATATATATATAGATACCTATCGTTAAGTTATTATATGCTAAGAGTTTTAATAAAACCATATTTATTTAACTTTTATTGCCATTCTTTAAAATACTATCAAATGTGTTGTGAAAGTTTAGTATTTGCTAACTTTGTTTATAGTTACAGAACTGTTTAGAAACTTGGGACATATTTTTCTAGAAGGAAAAAGGCCCCGATAATTATTTAAATTATTTGATTTTGTTTTATCTTGATTATCCTCCAGTGTATTTTAAAGTTTTTAAACTTTAAGGTGTCCGAATACATTCGGAACCGTGATTTTTAAAAACGCATAAATGGATAATTTCTATGATATTTAGTGTCACTTAGATTGGAATACATGTATAAAATTGTTTAAGGACATTATGACAACACACACACAAATTATTTAAATGCAATATGTTGACAAAAAAATTATTTTAGAATAACCTATTTTCAAAACGTTCTCCTTTTATAAAAATTACTTCTATAATAGTAATATTTTGCTTATATAATGTATAGACTTTTCCAGAGGGTCTGAACTAGAAATTTTGAAAAATTAGCATTATTTTCAGAGTTACTTCCAATTGAAATTATCGCATTTTTTTCTTAAAATTTCTCCCCTCTGTTGTACTAAAATATGGATAAATCCACTTCTAAGCTTTACATTTCAAAAATCCTAGTTCAGGCTCTGCACAGAAATCTGATCTATATGCAGGCAAAATATTATTACTACAAAGGCATTTTTCATAAAAGAAGAATGTCTTGAAAATAGGTCATTCTATGTTTATTTTTCTCAAAAATTGTATTTAAATAGATTTTTGTCGAAATAATATTCTCCAAACAATTTTATACACGTATTATGATCTAAGTGACACTAAATAACATTCATATTATCCATTTATATGATTTTGTAAACTCATGTTCCGAACGTAGTCGGATATATATATATATATATATATATATATATATATATATAAATATATATATAAACGAATATTATATTTTCTTAATAATAAAACTCGAAACATTTCGTCGTACGTAGAGATGGATACATAGTATTGGAACAAATATGGGATTAAAAAGTAAAAAAGTATTAAAATTCATATATGTATGTAATAATTCCCTCTAACATTCTTTTAATTATTTGGTTCAAAACTAACACCCTGACCTTTATCGTAATCGACTAATATTATTACATCATAAATCCCTTTCTCGCCCATTCTAGCCAATCAGAACTATTTATGATTACGTAATCATCACGCACTTGCACTGTTGGTATAAAACCAAATATCTTGTGTAATCCCGCGCTCTTCTTCTTTGCCGTCGTCATGTAAGAATAAATCTTTGTGTCTTTTGTTGTGTCCTCCAAGATGTTGTCGCAAGTTTGTGCGTCTCGTCAACGTGAAAATGTACAGCAATTTTGTCCTAAGCTTTTGATGTGTGCTTCAAAATAAAGAAGATGAACATCCACTGAAGATGTGTTCAATGAAAATCTAACTAACACTCGACAAATATACCACTCGGCCAATATTTTACATATATATGCTACTTTTTATATCATAGTGAAATCAAAATGTGGTGTTAGTATGAAAGCTTTTTTTTGTTGTCTGAAAAAATGTTCACAGTTGAAATAACATTCAGAATTTAACTGAAGTTGAATTAAATAAACTCCGATAAATTCCAAATTGACTGATTCTTATAACCATGTATTACTTTCAGTTAATTGCATAAATATTCTCATATTTTTCTTTTTATGAATCATATTTGAATTTTATCTTCAATTGACGTCCTGCAAGTTTTATAAAACATCTTTAGGTAGACTTTTTAGCTGTAAATGTGTTAAATTTGAATTGGAATATATATTATAACTTTTTCACTACTCTTGAGATTAGGAAATTTACAAAATAATTATTTCTCTCATTTTTCTTTAGAAAATAATTCACGATTGTATCTTGATTTGATTTTTTTTAATAATGTTGCATTTTTAAGCAACGCAAGCATTGCTGGCGAGAGATCTCGTAACTTTGAGCCTGAAGAACGACGCCTTAACTGGAAGGGAATATTTATTTTATGCTTTTTAGTAAGGGAGAAAAATCATAATGTTTAATTCGCAATGTGAATTAACTTACTAACCAATCTATTAAGAGCCATAAGTGCACTCATGTGTTTAGGTAATAGAATCATCAGATACCATTTGATTTTGTATATATGATCTTTAGCTATCATCTATTGCAGACAAAACTCTTTTCCAAAAGCATCTTTTTATTAGATACACTTTTTGGAAAGTTGTTAGCCTTTTATCATGATTAGGAATTCCAATACCGGTATATAGGGATACCGAATACCCGTATTTTGAGCTATTTGTACAATTTTGTAATACTAGTATTCACAAGTTTAAATACCGTTTTTTCGGTATTTACTAGAAATTTTTTAAAATTGTCTCCTCTATATGTTCAGGAATCACCACCACAGCATACTAGTATACGGGTATTTTTTTTGTCTCTTTAACGTGTGAAATTAATTAGACTGGGAATATAAAGTTGCATCGTACCATCAAGAGAAATGATAAAATATGTGAACTATCCAAGGAGGTGGGCCAAAACTATCCTATTACAGCTCAGAGCGATACTGCACACGCGCAAGATTCGTAGTCTGATATTCGCATCTGTGAAAACAAGGTTGTAGTGAGTAATATTTCGATATTTTTAATGGACTAAATTCATGATGGTCACATAATAACGGCAATCACGTGTTTCTCATTGATTAAAAATTTACATATTAGGTGTTCAACTTGTAAAATTTAGATAACATTTAAAATTTGATGATTAGGTAAAGAGTTCACATGTTAAAATTCTTCAAACAGTTTTCAAAATTATACGAATACTTTTAAATTAAGTGCATTTTGTTTAACTATGTGCATTATTATATCGTTGACAAATATGTACTTTCTAATAGAAAGTTTTTGCAAAAAGTAAAAGTTGGCAACAGTGAAGTACGTGAACTAATTGGCTGGAGCCGCGTGATTACATTTATGATATAATTATGACGTCGCATTAATTTATGAACTAATTGGCCGAAAACACGTGGCTCAGTTATCATGTGAATATGACGTCACATGAATTGAGTCCATTGGTGAGTTTGTTATTCATATTGTATTTGCATATCATACTTTTCAGACTCATTATATATATATATATATTTATTTATTTATAAATAATAACCCATAAGAACGAATGAGAATAACTTCAAAGAGCATAAAAAGTCAGTTGATAATACTTCGGTTTGGCTTCATTATTTATGTGATCAATAGAATAGGCGGCACAATGTGAACCGTTTTCAAGAGTTATTAAAGTGGATAGAGGAAGAACACAAGCGGATTCCAGACACAATTAAAAACGAAACATGATAAAAGTTTGTTAAAGAGGAAATAATCTAATATTGTGATGAAGATACAAATTTAAGCACAGTTTATCTCAAGCTAACAGGGATTTTTGATTATTTTGAAAAAACATAATAATTTGGATGAATATTACAGCTTTAGATGGTTTGGCATTTCGAGTGTTTTGTACTTATACAGAATTAAAAAAATCACTATCCGCCAGAGCTTTTAAAAGTTCACCAGAATCGATTAATACTGTAAGAACTATTATAAACTACAGTAACGGTGGTTTCAATTCTTTGAAACACACGAGCTAATACAATTAAAAGTAAATTGTGAAAAATTTAGTCTTACAATTTATGAATGGACGAGTGTGTAAGAAAGACGCTATTTAAATATAAATATTCATTCAGAAAAAAATTTTGCATTATAGGACTTACACATGTCTTGGGATGTATGCTAGCCGTAAAATGTGTGGAAGTGCTTAAATCTAAATTAGCTAAATAAAAATGGCAAATAAAACAAAGAAACTTTTGTGAACTTTTGGTCCGATATTGCAATCCCTAATCATGATTAAGAGGAACGTCATACTTAAGGGACAAAGAGTTAACAGCGCAAAAAATAAATTTATATATATAAGAGCCCTTACTTTAAAAACTTTATTTGCTGGGGAATATATCATGAGTTTGGCAGCTGGCAACGTTGAAATTGAATTGTAGATAATGCTTTCGTGATTCTGGGTAAGACCTTGATTTGAAATAAAACTAAACCGTAATTTTTTTTTATCAAACATCATCTTCTTTTTTTGAACGTGTTTATGACTTATTTATTCAATCTCTAATTTACTGTAATGTAGTTTTAAACACGATTTTTCATCAAGTTAAAAGGGTTATTCCATCTATTTACGGATAAAAATGCAAATTATATAATTTATTTCCCACTTGCTTAGAAATGAGTCACGTTAATAATCAACAACTCAATGTAAGTGTTAGTGGTGGACGCAGATGATATGGAAATTAGACTGACGAAATTGTTTTCTTAGTGTTTTACAAATGCTAATTGGGTACATTTAAAGTCATTGATGAAAGTAAAATAAAATAGAAATTTCTCTGGTTTGCAGCATTTCCACAGACAGCAGAATACCTTAACACTTCTTAAAAAACAAAATGGATTTTTAAAAGTATTGTTTATTATGTGGCTGAAAACTACGTGTTAAAAAGTCATCTGTCCATTAATAACAATAAAATACTCTAATAAAAGAATAAATTTTATCTCTCATACGCATTAAACAAATAATACACTTACGGCTAAGAATGTCCATGAATTATTAAAAATAGGTTAAAATAAAAGGATTTAACTTTTACTTTTTAGATAAAGGTATTTCATATATAATAAATGTTCATCCTATATATGTGATTGATCTTTTCAAATACGGAGATATCTTAGGACCTGCCTCTTTTTTGCTCATCTTGAAAAGTCACCGTTGAGACCCTTTCCAAATTCAGTTGCCTTGGAAGCATTATAACACACTTTTTCAATGCTTTTAACTTCAAATCAGGTTTGGGGGAGGATGTATAGACAATAGAGAGATAGCCGATAGAAGGAAGTGCGTATGAGGAGGTGGACACATCACACACTACCTCTATATTTTATATAATTCATTACTTTTTCCTTTTCTCATTCAAGTTTTTTTTTTTTTGGCAAGGATACAGCCAGGTGAAGGATGATTCAAAATAGCAAATGGAGCTAAAAAATTCTTTTAGAATGACAGATTGATTTGCCTCGCAGAACTAAAATTATCTGGTTTGAACTACAAACATCTTTTAGACATCGAGTTTTCACAGTCGGTGCGTCAAAAAATGAGTGTGCTTTAGACCACACGATTGAAGTAAAACTTCTTTAGCTCCATCTATATGTATGCATATATATATATATATATATATATATATATATGTTTCTATATATATATATATATATCATATGTCATATATATATATGTTTATATATATATATATATCATATATATATATCATATATCATATATATATATCATATATCATATATATATATCATATATCATATATATATATCATATATCATATATATATATCATATATACATCATATATATATCATATATATATCATATATCATATATATATCATATATATATATATACATCATATATATATCATATATATATACATCATATATCATATATAGATGTATATTCATATACATATATTAATTTTCTACAAGTATTTAAATTTATTATGGGTTTTCATCAATATAAATTAATATTTTTAAATATATTTTTATTCATTATTTTCATTATCGGATACAGCAGTAATTACTGTGGTTGATTGTAAGATCGAGACAATAGGCTTATGGTATGAGAAATCAGATACATATGTTTTCGAATGAGACTTAGAATGATATATGGAGAAAACTGCATCGATTGTTGTTCCGTGTCTTGTGGTAGGCTCATTTCGATTATTATTCACTTTATTCATGTGTAGTTCTAATTTATCTTGTAGAAAGTTTACCAATAGTTGTCCATCTTCGGACGCGAAATTAACGTTAAAATCTTCTGCTAAAATTAGTGGCAACAATGATAGTTTTCACCTAATTCTTCAGAGCCTACTTGACTGCAGACCATAAGTCTTTTATATAAAAACTTTATAAATTACTAACTGTGTTATTGGTCGAAATGTAAACAGCTACCATTATGATGTTCGTTCCATCGTCCAAAACACAGTGAACAGCACCAATTGATGATTGACCAATATCGATTTCACGAATACATCGCAATAAAATGTCCAAGTTGGAAGTTACTAATTCTCAAAATATGAACTTTAAAATTAATTTAAAATTTTATTCACTTTAAAGGTAGAATACTTAATGTATTGAACAAAATATTAATTTATAAAATGTTCAAGAACGAAATGAAATTACAAAATAATCAAGAAATCACCGTCCGCGTAACGCTAGGAAACTCGCAAACGAACTACTGACTGAAATTTCAACCTTCAATAAATTATATATCCCTCTCAACTTCCGTTCGCCTCACCCGATCACATTTTTCGTAACGCTCTCGTCACGCATTCACCAGCTTACTCCCCAAGTCAAGCGTGCGTAAAGAAGTTTTACTTCAATAAAGTAGATTAATCACACTGTAGTAGATCGATTGAATTGGTGGAAAAACTATTTTAAGAAAATTTAAAAGTTTTTTGGGGGGGATTATAAAAGTAGGTAGTGTTTCTTCTAATTAACGTTTTACGATTCACTCTCAGGTAAAACATTTTCATAATAATTTAAAGATATCGAAAAGCACTGTTTTGACTATTTTGCATGATCATTTGTCAATGAAAAAGCTGTATTTACAGTGGGTGCCGCGATTACTCCTGTCGATCAAAAACAACAACGCTTTGACAATTCAGAGTGTTGTTTGGAGCTGTATAAGCGAAATAAACAAGATTTTTTACGTAGATATGTGTCAATGAATGAAACAAGGATCCATTACTACACGCCTGAATCAAAAAGATCGTCTACTGGTCAGCAGCTAGTGAAGCGACCAAAAACTCAAACGTCTGTTGTCAAGGTTATGGCGTCCGTATTTTGAGATGTACATGGAATTTTATTTATTGACTACCTTGAGAAAGGCAAAACAATTAATAGCAAATACTACATGCCATTATTGCATTAACTGAATGAAAAAATAAAGAAAAAAACGTCACTAAATCCAAAAGAAAAAGTGCTGTTTCGCCAAGACAATGCTCTGTGCCACAAGTCCATGAAAGCGACAGTCAAATTGAACGCACTGCGCTTCCAATTACTTTCTCACCCTCCGTACAGACCAGATCTGTTCCCCAGTAACTACTGGCTGTTTCCAGACCTTAAAAAATGCTACAAGGAAACAGGGTTGGTTCAATTAAAGAGGTGATTACCGAAGTTGAAGCCTATTTTTAGAGCAAAGATAAATCATTCTATGAAAAAGTTATTAAAAAAATTAAAAGAACGCTGGGCTGAATGTACCATTCTTGAAAATGTATACCTCGATAAATAAAATTCAATTTTGTCTAAAAGTTGTTGTTTTATTAGTTAGGCTTGTGGGACTTATATATATATTGATTGATGTGTTAAAATCTCTTAAAACTTCTATAATATAATCCTTAATATACATACGGATAATTAATTTATATCCTAAGCTAAAAGATAATGATTTTATGTGGAGGACCTCCATAACTTTTTAATTTTGAATTAGGGCCAAGTAAAGAGGACGACACCTTAACAGCCATCCCATTCTCCAAACTTCCACACAACAGAAATATAAGAACTGTGATACCTGGTAGATTTAAAGTGCTTATTAACTGTGTTATATGTTTCTTTAGACTACTTTATGGCAACAATATTGATTTTGAGCTACTAGACTGCCATTTAAAAATGGAAGGTTCTTTGCACTCTGTTGCTTGTTCAAATCATAAATAAAATGAAAGTTTTTGTCTATTATTTGAATCAAAACATCTAATCTAGGTGTTTTGTAAAATATTTATGAGTGTTATCATGCAAGAATATTTCTTAGTCTCAAATTTTTTTTCCAGGTAAACAATGATGTTTTTTACAAGCTTTTATTGAACTTGCAATGTAATTTGTTCGGGTGGAATCTTGCAACTTGATTTTTATCTTCTTTACAAGGTCAGATTAATTCAAAATTTTGCACACTGGTCAAGGACCAATGACAATACAATAATTTAAAAAAATTCGTTAAAGTTAGTTAATTAGTTAAAAGGATATTAAAAAAAAAAAAGCTAAAATGTGCAAATAACTTGGCCCTGTATGCAGTTTATTCCGCCAGTATACCGAAAAACTCAACGGGGAAAGATTTTTGATATTTTCGTCGTTTTTAAAACTACAGTACTATTTTCCGTATCAAAATCAGACAAAAATAATTCATGAATCGAAAAGATCGTTTATTTCGCCACGATATGATATAACATTTTTTTACAAAGAAACGATGTTTTGCATTGTTTCGATTTGTTTCTAAAATGAGGCAATATTGATGCGTTTTTATGAAAATAATTTTTCAATCATTCTGAATGAATTTCTTATCATTGTAATGAATCAAAATTCTGTACTAAAAAGTTCATACTTTGCTCTTTTAGAATCAGTGATTTAAAAAAGGAAATACAAAAAACTTTTTTTTTACAATTTTTCAAAAAATACTCAAGATTCTAATTAAACATTTTATAACGTCATCATTAAAAAAAATAATCACACGAAACTTTTTTTCTGGTGTCAAACCTTTTTATTCGTAATCTGTCTGAAGATTGGAAAATTTGCTTAAAAATTACAGATTTAAAGAACAAAATTGTTTTTTCCCCCGCCTAATAAACTGTTTTCGAGGAATCATTTTATTAACTTAAAAATCATGCTTTTAAAGAGCATTTAAAACTCCATAGAAAGCCTCGAAAGGAGGGGAAGGGGGTGCTCGACATCAATTGTTATAATTTCTTATTAGTTATATTCCGAAATACAGAGTTATTGTAGAAATGTAGTACAAAGCACCCCACACGCTTTAACCACAATGACATAATTTTCTCGTCAATCATTTTATTCTTATATTAAGAATTATTTTTCTACTTTTTAGTTCTATTAAATATAAAAGTGTGTTTTTAATTTTTTAAACTATAATTTATTTTACGATGCAATACATTTTGTAACATTCCGAACACATTATTTTATTACGCAAAAAATAATCTAAACTCTTGAAAGTTGTAACGGAAAAATAAACTTTCTAATTTCTTATTAGTGGTACAACGTTTATTCGATTAAAGAAATACATTTTCTTAGAAATACGTCAAATTATTTCCTAATTATCTCATTTAATTCCTTCATTTATTAATTTCCTACTCTTAGATGTACAATAGGTTCCAATAAAGAAAGGAAACTATTGTACGAGTTAATTAATTTTTCATTGTCTTCGCGGCACGCTAATATACTCTGTCCCGCGTACCACACAGGGTAGATTTTATTAGAAGGAAAAAGAAATATTTACTATTCTTGATGTCATAATACAAATTTTCAGCAGGGACACGGCCTTGTCTCAGTAAATGAGGCGCAACACAGTATGCTGTAGTTTAAGCAGGACAATTTGAATCCAAACGCTGCTTTCAAACGTATGAAAAAGTGTCATTTGTCCTCTTTGTGAAGTGAAACGCTTTTCACTTACACACACCTATTGCAGGATAATTGGTAAATATAATATGCTCTTATTGTGCAGCAATTTCATAACGATTTTTTCCAAATATCCTTTGTGTGAAAACATTTCCTCTATTTTTTTTATTGTAGTAAATAAAAAAAAGCTAAATAAATGAGAATACATATTTTGTATTTGAATCTCTATATCTTAAATAACTTTTTATTTTATAAAATTATGATTATCGTTTATATTCAGATATACTTAAAATTACTAAATATCAACTCGTTCCTGAATCATTTCATTGAATTTGCAATAATTCTTTTTTGTAATACATAATTATTAATCTACCAGGTTCTTTAATACATAACGTTGTTATATATATTAGTTTTGTGCTTAAATATGTCTGATGTTTGAGTAAATATATAAAACTGCATAACTTTTTTTAAAAGTTGTTCATTTCATGAAAATGTGCTGCATTTGAATCTCTACAACTTTTCCAATTACATTTTAATGGATAGGTGCCTATTTTAATGAAATTCTTATCTTTAGAATAAATAAACTTTGATATGGAATTTTTCAGACTCTTTTTCTTTTCGTACTGTTCCTGAATGCTTAAAAAATTAAAAGCAATTGGGGGAGATCTGGTAAACAATTTGTGCATCAAAATTCCATAATTAAATTCATTTAAGGTAACTGGGATGACTGGGAAAAATGATATATTACGCCAAATTTAAATGGTTCTCACTTACTTAAATTATAAGCAAAGGAAGTAAAATTTTTACGTTGAATTATCAGTATATTTATTTACCTGTTAATGCAAAAAAAAAAATTCCTTTTTAAATTACAGATAAATCTTTATGAACAATAAATAATCAATAACTATCTTTTTTATTTTTGAGGCATGTTCTTACCTTTAGGAACACTCTGCATAAATTCCACTGATATTAATTTTATAGAATTTTTGCAAACATAATAATCCATAATATAAATGAAATGAAGTTTTAAAAAATAAATTTATAAAAATTCAAAAAGTTTTTTAATTTAGTGATTCAAATTTCCTTTAAATTTTATGCAGAAATTGGGCTATATCTAAAATTGTAGATTTTAAGAAAAGAGTACCGGAGTGACCAAAAAATGCATTTTGAGAAAATTGCAAATTAAGATATTTTCATCTCTGATTTGTAAAATAATATTTTTAATACAATATAAAGTCATACCATAATTAACTGGATTATATTACATCATTTTTCAGTATTTAAATTTAAGGTTTAAAATTATTTTATATATATATATATATATATTTAGAAGTCTTTTTAACTATTCTTGCCCTACATCATCAACACGTGTATCAACAATTCCCACTTTCTTCAATTTAAAATACCAAAATTTTATGTCTATAAATTTAGGTATTTTTACTTCACTTTAAACATCATCATTACAGGATGTTACAGAATTCCTTATACCTATTTTATTGGGATAAAAATACGCAAAGAAAATGTCTTTGACGAATTTAAAAAGTTAATTTGATGTCTAATTTATGTAAAATGGGAACTCTCTTTTTAAAAATTATAACAAAAGAATCTCTATTTTTGTATGCATACATATTAATTATTTTTAATACATATTAAAGGGTATTTTTTAGAGGTATAGAACTTTAAATTGCAATAAAACAACGATGTATTATTCGATTGACATGAATTTTTTTATTCGAAATATAATCTTGTGGCATTACATTTTAAATATGATTTCTGGCATAGGACTGCCACGGCTGTCTCGGATGTAGTCCAATCTGGACGTCCAATTTTCGATGACTTTTTCCAACATTTGTGGCCGTATATCGGCAATAACACGGCGAATGTTGTTTTCCAAATGGTCAAGCGTTTGTGGCTTATCCGCATAGACCAATGACTTTACATAGCCCCACAGAAAATAGTCTAGCGGTGTTAAATCACAAGATCTTGGAGGCCAATTCACAGGTCCAAAACGTGAAATTAGGCGGTCACCAAACGTGTCTTTCAATAAATCGATTGTGGCACGAGCTGTGTGACATGTTGCGCCATCTTGTTGGAACCACAGCTCCTGGACATCATGATTGTTCAATTCAGGAATGAAAAAGTTAGTAATCATGGCTCTATACCGATCACCATTGACTGTAATGTTGTGGCCTCCATCGTTTTTGAAGAAGTACGGACCAATGATTCCACCAGCCCATAAAGCGCACCAAACAGTCAGTGTTTCTGGATGTAACGGTGTTTCGACATACACTTGTGGATTAGCTTCACTCCAAATGCGGCAGTTTTGTTTGTTGACGTAGCCATTCAACCAGAAGTGCACTTCATCGCTAAACAAAATTCGCTTGTGAAAATCGGGAACAACGGCAATCTCGTTTTGAGCTCATTCGACGAATCTACGCCTTGCTTGATGATCGTTTTGATGAATTGCCAAACCAAACTGAGAATAAATCACTTGACAGCTGTTAAATCGGTTGCCATCTTGGAAAGTAATGCCAACTTAAACTTCTATACCTGGAAAAAAACACTCTATATATGCATAATATATATATATATATATATATATATATATATATATATATATATATATATATATATATATATTATATTATCTCATACATAATATTTATTTTAAAGTAAAACCAACAGTTATAAGCATATAGACTTATTCACGAGCATTTAACTGTTAAAAATAAGTAGTTAGGAAAAACGAAATGTATGTTTTACAAACTGTGTATTTAATTTAGAATAATCCTCAAGACCCACTTTGTACTAAATCCACTTGATTTATAATTCAAGAACTACACTGAGTATTTATAAATGCAAAAATAGACACATAATTAACATTTCAAAGAAAAGCAATTTATTTTAAAATTTTGTTACTAGCAATTTGAATGTTCCGTAATTTTTGCACAAAATATGTAGAATTTTCAATAATTTTGAGCATATAATACTGAAAAATTACATCTTTGTACAAGAAAATCAGTTTTTTACATTACATACTATATAGAAAACTAATTTTGAAGAAAGTGTACCTGAATCATAGTTAAATCCCATTTGTTTATAATTTTAAAATTCAATTTTCTTGTTTTCCATTCATCGAATTCTCATAAATAATGCATCTATGGATGCAGCAAAGTGCTTTCTATTCTTCAAAAGTAAAATTAAAAAAAGCAAAATTTGAAGCATTTTCACGTATTAGTCATCTCAATGTCGCAAATGGGGCCATGTGGATTAGCGAGAGATGGGTGTATACTTTTCCCCTTTTCATGCATTTCATCTTTTCAATGACTGTATAATAGATACAATTGGGTTCATTTCCACCAAGGCTTTTATAGCATCATTTTTCACACATGGTTTGGGTCTTCAACGCAGTATATTTTGAAAGGAAAAGTCACTATACCAAAATTTTTCAAAAAACCACTACGCTTTTCGGTAGTTTACCGTATTCTTTCCAAATGCCTCTGTTTTACATAGCGCAGTGTTTCTCAAACTGTGGGGTACGCTCCCCTTGGGGGCGAGAGCCTATTGAAAAATCGAGAACAAGAGATTATTAATTTACTGAAAGTAAGCAAACAAAATACATTCTGACATAATAAAAAATAAAATACACATCAATGATTTACATTTATAATGAACATTTACAAATATATCAGAGCTACACAATGTATCTTAGAATTAATTAAACAATTCCAAGTTAAAAACAAGTTTATTAATTACCAGTGACCCCATGGGTTTGTCATATATGTAATTTAAAACAAAAAATTAGCACTTATTTTGATAATTTTTGTGTGGTTTATAATTAAATCTTGACAGCCGATCATAAGTTTCGTGATTCGCTTCCCAATGGGAACAGTTTTCCACGCAGGCACGCGTATGTGATGTATTGTGGGAGGGGGAGGAATAAAGGAGCAAAAATAATCTGGAATAAGTAAATCCTTCGCAAAAATTGTCAAGGTCCTTTTATTAGACTCCAAAGTCTTGGAATAATTTTACGGATAGCAGTGCACAGAAAAAATCGTTCTTCGGAAAGACATATATATACGTCTGGAGAAATAAAGACTTTGGCTTAGAGAGACGTTTATATACACGGGGGCTTAAGAGGTTAAAGTCGCATCGTAGTTTTAGCGTCAAAGTATAGTATTATTGAATTCAGTACATTGTTATTGTATGGGGGCGTGATGAAAATAATGATTGAGTATTGTAATTGAGTATTGTCGCGAGTATTGTAATTTTGAGAAGCACTGAGATAGCGTGCATCATTATTATCACGTTTATATCCATGTAAAAACTATGCCATGATCGTTTGAATTCATATCTTTTCAAAATTCAAAACAAACTACAAAACTTGCAAAATGTTATTTGTTGAAGTGTAATTCTGGCAATGGACAATAAAACAATAAACAATGCTGTGCCAAAAACAAAAGCGTAACGAAAACAAGGAGATAAACGTTCATATGTTAAGAAAAACTCTGGAAATTTCATATACAACAACCTCATAAATGAGAACAGTTTTAACAAACTGTATTGTTTCCCCAAAAAGAGTTATTCAGCTTTTTTCAATGTAATTTTCCCATATAACAGAGAATTTATATATATTCTTGATTTAGAAATGGTTATGAGCTATTTGGAACAATATGAGACTTCTTAAATAATAAATCCAGAAATGGTATCTATGTTTTCTCTTGAATTTTGTGAATTATAACCAGGCTGAGAATCATCTGTATAAATAACTCCGTATAATTTTAATTTGAAAACAGTTTTTTTACGTATGAATAAATCCTTAAATACATCGAATATTGATACTTTTTTTCATTTGCATGTATTTCTTATCCAGTTATTTTTCCACTTAAAACTCATGCAGGCTTATATTGATAAAAAATGATAAACATTATATAAAGGGAATTTAAAAAACGTCGTACTTTTTACAAGCAAAATTTGATGTTTAGCAACTAAAAATTTTTTTCAAAACTCTGAGACTTTGAATAAGGCATATAAGACAGTGTCTCTCTCTATATAAAAACGATTATACCATATAAAATTTTTTTGGGAACGCATCTTTTAAGGTATCCGACTACGTTCAGAACCGTGATTTTAAAAATATGCATAAAGGGATAATTTTCATGATATTTAGGGTCACTTAGATTAGAATACATGTATAAAATTGATTTAAGACCATTATGACAAAAAAAAAATTAAATACAATATTTTGTCAAAAAAGTAAATTAGAATAGGCTTTTTTCAAAACGTTCTACTTTTATAAAAAATGCTTCTTTTATAATAATATTTTGCTTATATAAAGTAAAGACTTCTACATAGAGTCTGAACTTGAATTTTTGAAAAATGCCCTTTAATTTCTGAGTTACTATTAATTGAAATAATTATCGGCGTTATTTTCTAAAAATTTCTCCCCTCTGTTGTCGTAAAATATGGATAAATCCACTTCTAAGTTATATATTTCAAAAATTCTAGTTGAGCCTCTGTACAGATGTCTGACCTATATACAGGCAAAATATTATTAAAATAGAAGCATTTTTTCACAAAGGAAAATGTTTTGAAAACGGGCCATTCTATGTTTCTTTTTTTTTGTTAAAATATTGTACTTAAATAATTTTTAATTATAATAATATTCTTAAAACTATTTTTATATGTTTTCTAATCTAAGGGACACTAAATATTATAAATATTATCCATTTATGCGCTTTTGCCAAATCACGGTACCGAACGTAGTCGGATACATTAACACCCATGATAATAACGGTCACAAATTCGTAACTGGTGTTATTTCTGGATTCTCATGCCACTAACAGTAGGTCTCAAATAAGGATGTATGTTAATTCTGTTAAGACTCGATGTCCATACGTGGTGAGGAAATTTAAGAAGTGGGGGATTACAGAGGTATCGTCTTCGTCACTTGATCGTGGTTCAAAATTAAAAGATTCGTCGCCAATAGACTTTCTATTGCCTCTGAGGAAAATGTTAATTAATAACCGACAAATCTCATGAGTGAATTTTTAATATGTATTTATTTTATATACATACACTTTTTTGAAAATGAATCATATATTTTGGATTAATTCCATTGTTTGAATTTTTTTGAATATGTTGAAATTTTGCTGTGATACAAAGTCTTAAATATTTTTTCAAGGTCTGCTACAAATATTTAAATATTAAGAATTTTAAACTGAGCCATTATTATAGAAAAAAAAAAGATTTTATTTTTGCTAAAAAATATTTCTTTAAAAAAAAAGTCCTTTAAATACTTTTTTGGCTTAAAATTTTTTTTTATAAGTGAATTGTCAAAATATTCAAAGAATCCCACAGAGGAATTCTTTATTTTAAAAAGTAAAAATTAAAATTAGATATTGCAGGCTTCAAATCATATTGAAACACAAAAAGAATTTATATACCATAACTCATTTTAATAAAAAAGAAAACCTTATTAAAAAAATTATTAAATTCCAGAACAAAAATAATTACATTAAATCAGTGCTTCTCAAATAAGCAATAGTCCCTGCCCAATATTTAATCATAATTTTCAGCACGCACTCTTTATACAATTACAATGTATTGAATTCAGTAATACTATACTTTGACGCTAAACTACGGTACGAATTTAACCTCTTAAGCGCCCCCGGGGTATATAAGCATCTCGCTAAGCCAACGCATTTATTTCCCCGGATGCATATATACGTCTTTCCGGAGTACGATCTTTTCTGTATACTACTATTGTGAAAGTCTCCTTGGACCTCACTTTGAGAACGAGAATAAATAGGATTCAGAAAAGAACCAGTAGCGATTTTTATAAACAACTTTCTTTATTTGGTTATCTTATCCAAATAGAATCAAAGACTTATTAACAAATATATCTAACTAGTATTATGAGGTTTTAAAGGTAATATCCTTTAAATTAACTTAATTAATGATCCAATTAATTAACAATTAAATAACGATCACGCAGAGATTACCACGATAAGAGATCCCAGAATTATATTCTATGTTCTTATTGAACATTTAATTTTAATTTAATTCGCTATAATAAGACTAATATTTACCACACTGCAATTCAGCTCAGCTCAGCTTTTATCTGAGATTAAATCATCCAACAAGAAATCTTCAATTTAACTTCACTATAACTTCCTGCTTCAATCTCTCTCTCCTACTGCTTTTTACTTTACTATTCCGTTTGACTTAAATACTTTATCTTAATCTGCATAACAAGGAATCCTGTCCGCTTTTTGAGTTGATTGAAATAGGTAGGGAATTAAATTTCCCTAAAAAGGACGACTCAGAAGGTTAGTGATAAAGTTCCGTATAGATTTGTCACACTATCCATAAAAATGTTCCGAAGACTTTGGAATGGAATAAAACGACCTTGTGAAAAACGGTTGGCACTGGGAAGGGAATCACGTGACTATTAATCGGCAGTTAAGGGATTAATTATGAACCGTACAAATTATCAAAATAAGTGTTAATTTTTGTTTTTAATTATAATTTATGACAAGCCCATGGGGTCACTAGCAATTAATAAACTTGTTCCTAACTTTTAACTTGTAGTATTGTTAAATTAATTGTAAAATACATTGTGTAGCACTGATTCTTTTATAAGTGTAATATATCAGTGTAAATGTGTATTTTATTTTTTATTGTGTCAGAATGTATTCTGTTGGTTTACTTTCAGTAAATAAATAATTTTTTAAAATAATCTTTTGTTTTCGACTTTTCAATATGCTCGCGCACCACAGTTTTAGAAACGCTGCATTATATATATGTGGGAGACAACAAGGGGTCCAAGACATTTGTCTTTCTTCAGATTTATTTAAACTTAACAACAATTAATTAAAAAAAAGGTAGCTATTCTACAATTAGATTTTCATGATGTGACGACGGGAACGCCTGCTCGCGCACGTCCGTCTCTTTCTCCGTTTTCTTTCTCAATGGTCAAAGTTTTTGTTTCACTTTGGATCAGCTGCGCCTGCGCGCGAAGACTGCGTGCTTTGTTTCGTTGAGAGATTCAATTGGATGACGACTCCCCAACCGATTCCACAACGGCCAACCTGACCGTACGCTGTCCGCAGAGGTACTTATTTTTTTTCATGGAGACCAGAGAAGAATTTGAAACATACAAAAAAGACGGAACAGACAAGGACTATACAACAAATACACAAAGATTTAACATAGCATAATTTTGCTGAACTAGACAGTTTCTCCCCCACATCTTCATATGGTCTGCTGCTGTGGATGTAGTATTGGCCCAATATCATTCAACAATATTGGAGGTTCTGGAAGAACAGAGAGAACAATTTCCCATCATGTGAAGGCACCTCTTCGACATCCGGAAGGTTCAACAGGGAAACATTGTGTATCACAGGCATGGCATAATTCTGAGATGACGATAGTACGGTAGGAAAGCCAGAGTTGGTAACCACAACGGTGTTGTAGGTTTCTAAAACAGAGGACGACGTGTACGTTACCAACGGAGAGTTATGCTGCTTCTCAGTTTCAGACTTGCCACTCTCGGGCCCAAACCCGTTGATTTGCGGAATGTGGTTCTGATGAACGGAATCATTTATTTTGCTATCTTGGTCTTTATCAGTTCCATCAGGCATAAGAACGCCCTTTTAATAAGCTCTTCTTTGGTTGAACGCATCGATATTTTCCTCTCTAGAGTTCCTGACGTCTGTTCAAAACGATCGCTCTTTTCTTCCGTTTCCACTTCCAGGGCGAAGAGCCTCCCGGCATCGCGAACCGACTATCGCGTTTACCCTCCATAGGTGAAGGGGTGGGCGACTGGGAGTTGGAGTCCACGGAACTCGTTTTCATGGCACCATTGACTTTCTTACACAATACTATAGGTGAACAATAATCAGAACAACTTTCTCTTATAATACCCTGTTGTAACCAATCATCAATTTGATCGTTTACCTGTAATTTCTCAGAACAAGATAGACGCCTGGCTCTCTGACATACAGGAATATCATCTTTCAATATAATACTCATTTTTAACTTAGTACTCTTAATTTTATTAGGTTTATAATTCTTAATTAGAGAACTCAAATCATTTATAATATTAAAGTTTTTAACATGTGACAAATCATAACTAGAGTTTTCTATCACATTTGCAACAGCAAAAAAATAGAATAAGCACCTAAAGAGGATTCACTTTCATTCAATAAAACATCGCTCTTTGCGTGGTTTATTTTTATTTCAGTATATACACTGGGATGTATAATAAATTCTTCGGTCAAGGTCGGTGATATTGCCGTTCGAACATTTAAACTGCGAGAGTGCTGAGTAAGAGAAATATTTATTGGCTAAAAATGCGCGTTCTAATGATTGGAAGAACAGATTAAAATTTTCCGATCTGGTGGGAACAGGAAGATAAAGTTTTAATGTTTTTTGATCATATTTCTATGTTTGTTTCTGAACTGTTTCTCTTCTGACTTTAGCCGCAGGATTTAAACTTAATGCTTATTATTTAGCCGTTTGAAGTTCGACTTCTTTTCTAACTGTGCTAACTGTAGTTTTGCGAGCTCAATTTTCTGTTTTTCTAAAGTTGCCTCTCTTTCGTTTCTGATACCTCTCATCTATACAGTTTTTAATTAAAGTTTTAACGAAATCTTGCATCACTCTCAAATGTACTACTTTTTCTCAATTTTAGTCTTTAGTTTAGCTACGGTGTCCGTACTCTCCACAGATCCTCAACAACTCTTCCTCCTCCGTCTAGATCCTCAACAACTCTTATGAAATCCTTTAAGAGCGTTTTTATACATTTTAGAAAAATATGGAAAGATCCTTTTTTTTCTAGCTCCCTTGTTGCTCGCACGTACGATGTATCCAATAATTAAAGAAAAACATTGATTCACCTCTACGCAGATGAACACAGATCCCATAAACCTTTTCGCAGGTTGGTATCGTTAGACAAAAATAGTTCTTGAAATTGTTTAATGACACTCTTCGCAGGTGTTAAATCAATAGTTCCCAACCCTCACACAGGCGGAATATTCACGCTGGGTTCGAATGAAAAATTCAACATCTACAAGGTTGAGCAAGTTTCCAAAAAAATGGCGGCCCGTCTCTCCACGGACGCTTTTTTGTTCACGCGTTCCAAACTTTGATCAAAATCAGGCCGAGCCTTCATAATTTGTGGAGACAAAAGGTGTCTAAGACATTTGTCTTTTCTTTTTCAGATTATTTAAACTTAACAATACCACTAAAAAAGGTAGATATTCTACAATTAGATTTTCCATGATGTGATGATGGGAACATTTGCTCGCGCACGTCTGTCTTTTCTCCGTTTCTCAATGGTCAAAGTTTTTTTCACTTTGATCAGCTGGCGCCTGCGCGCGAAGACTTCGTGCTGTTTCGTTGAGAGATTCAATTGATGACGACTCCACAACCGATTCCATATATATATATGACTGATAAGATTTCACATTCAATAACTTATGTCTCTAATGATAGATAATTACTTATGACTCTTTATTATTTAATAATTATTATTCTCGTAATTTTTTGAGTATCTCAAGTCTCTTTACTTACATGTAGCATCAGTAAATATTAAAGCATTTTTGCTTATGTGAAAAATTATTTGCCCGTTTTAAATGATACCCAGATAATTAAGAATGGATCAGGTATTTAATGATTCTACACTTTCAAGTAGTATTACTACACTCATGTCCATAAATTAAGGATAATGAAGTTCAGGCAAAGAAAGAGACAGAAACAAAACAAATTTGACTTATTTGTAAAATCTATGTATTAAACAAAAGGTAAAGAGCAAAAAAGATGCTATATGTTTGACATAATTAATATATATTGCAATTTTTACTCCCTGGAGCAAATTTAAAAAAAGAACCTATTTACAAAAAGCAGTATAACATGGTTAGTATGATGGTTAATACGGAGTATGTCTCCCGGACGATGCAATACAGGCCTTACAACAACGCCTAGGCATGCTTAGGAATCAATTATCAATCTGATCTTGGGGAATACTACACCACACATTAAGCAATGCCCTCCGAAGTTCCGGTAGACATGTGGGAGGGGGTTGACGGGCTGCAATTCTTCGGCCAAGCATATCCCACACATGCTCTATTGGATTCAAGTCCGGTGAGAATGCTGACCAATCCATACGGGTGATATCCTCCGATTGAAGGCATTCTTCTACAATGTTTGCACGGTGAGGACGGGCGTTTGTCATCCATAAACAGAATTCAGCACCCATGGCACCTCGAAACAAACGTGCATGTTGTTCCAGAATGACATCCAGATAGATATGGCCTGTCATTGTTACACTCTGAACATGCAGGTCAGTTCTGGAGCCAAGAATAATTCCTCCCCAAACGAGCCATCCAGCACCACCGTAACGGTGTTTTCTTGGTGGTAACGGGTACCTGGCGCTCTCCATATTAATGTCCGGCGAGAATCTGACTGCAAACTAAACCTGGACTCGTCGAAAAACATCACACAAGACCACTGCTGTAGTCTCCACAATGCATGCTCTCTACTCCAGGTCAATGGAAGGCGACAGTAAGTTGCGGTAAGTGGAACACATCTAACAGGCCTACGAGCATATAGACCAATGTGCCCTAAACGTCTGTACACGGTCTGCCTGGAAACTATCGTACCGGTAGCTGAAGAGAGTTGACGAGACAGGTCTGATGCTGTGTTCCGTCTGTTTCTTTGGGCAGTAACTTCCAAATATACCGGTCTTCATTCGGCGTTGTAATTCAGGGGCGACCTGTGCTGTAACATCTACTCTCATTACCATCATCTTGGAATCGTTGCCAAAGCCTGGAGATGACACTCTGGGCGATTCCAAATTCCTCGGATACTTCCAGCTGGGTACGTCCATATTCCAGTCGCCCAATATATCTACTACGTAAAAAATCATCCAAATTCTTTCTTTGTGCCATAACTATGCGGTTATTGCACTGAAAGGCTTTTAAAGCACTTGTGAACAATTTTACTTCTTTGCCACCATTCCTTATATACCCCTCTCTTACACTCTCGTTATTGTGACGTACTATCCGCGCCATCTGTCGGTTTCCTGTAATTTGTATATTCCTCTTCAAGATGTGTGTGATAATTCTACAGGTGAAATTTTTATTTTCGAGTTCAATTTCTGTGTGATTCTGAATTATCCTTAATTTATGGACATGAGTGTATTACAATTTCGTCATCTTAAAAAAAATTTCTGCCTTAAAATTTTTTATCATAACCAATTTAAGCAATGCAAACATAATGGAAGGATGAATGCCTAATTTTTTGCATAAACAGTCAATAAAAATAAATCTAAACAGTTTAATTTTAAAAAAATAATCTTATTTACTTACTGTAGAATGTTTCGGTACTTTTCAGTTAGACCGGCCAAAGCGATAAGTCGCCTAATGTTGCTACGCACCGTCGATGAATTAAATTAACTACATCTATTTTCCATCATTCTCTGCGAGGTTTTTGTAGTACTCGCATTTCAGTAAAAATATGTTGGTATGATAATTGTTATGTGAATCATCGCCAAAACTGTCCGCTTGGTGAACTTAATGACTAGTTGGCTGAATGTTACTAAAGTTTCTTTGCAATTAAAATAGCTGTAAGTTTAAGTTTAAAAACTGTTTTAATCACTTTTTTTTTCAGATGACAGATTACCAGCTAGTGAATTTAAACGAATCACGAGGTTTTAAAAACATGGCAATTGAGGATTCCCCGTCGGCATTGAATTCCACAAATGGATTTTCCAAAGCAGATGGAGATCGAGAAATGGAACTCACCGGCAGCAAACGTAATTTTTGGCAGAGAAGATCGAAGATGGAGAAATACCTTTTGGCCATTTTGATCGTCTTATTGCTTCTTGTCCTAATTTTGTTTATTGTTTCCGAAATTCGAGTGCACCAGTGTACTGGTAATTTTCTTTCTTAAAAATCCCATTTTAATAAGCAATATTAACTGCTAAAGATTTCTTTTTTTTTTCAATTATATATCTAAAAATCTTCAAGCTGTATCAAAATGTTATTTTTTTATATCTCGTATTTTCAAAGTAAAATTCAATTTTCTTTTAATATTTTTAAATACTTATAAGCAACATTTATGCTATGATAAACAGGAATATTTATTACAAAAATATAATTTCCAGTTACTTGATTTCTGTATTTATGCATTCTGGATTTCTATTAAATCTTAGAACTGTAAAAATTTAAGCTTGTTATTTTTTGGGACGAAGAATTTCAATTTTATTTTGGTTCAATCAATGTGTTAACCTTAACGGCCTTTCAGAATGTTCAAAAAAAAGCTTTTTGTCCTCAAAATATAGTTCATAAAATTCGGACGGAAAATAATTTTACTGAATGTTTTATACATACAAATAAAATTTATACAATGGCGATGAATAGATATCCAATTGTATTATGTTTAATTCCATGCATTATTTTAGCTGTTAGTACATTATTTAGTTGTACTTTAAGTTCGGTAAATGTTTGATCCATGATTTAGCTGCTTGAATATATTTTTTGTTGACTTAATTTAAACCTCTATGAGCCATGTAAAGGAAATTTTTGGAACTTAGCGAACATAGTTTCACGCACACAATTTTCTGAAAATAATAAATATTATAAATGACTAATTTAATTGGACATTTATCAGTATTCAAAACATCTTTAACTCGAAGCTTCTTCGTGGAAGAAAAGAAAAATAAAACTATACGAGAAAAAAAGTTATTTATCTCAAAGAAAAATATTTGAAATAAAACCCTCACAGTGAAAACATATTTTAATTTAAAAATATTTCGTTGTTAATTACGTTACTCTTGCTCTCAACCTTTTTTTCATCGTATCTCTGAATATATATCTCTTGTTTTCATTTCTTGATTATTTCATTCCCTTTCAAATTCATATTAGAACAGCATTCTTCTTGTTTTTTACCAGTGTTTACTACTACGTTTCAGTTTTGAAACTTCGCTTTCCTTTCAGAAATATATTACAATTATGTTTTCTGTGTTCAATTGTCAGGGGAACCTATTTTGTTATGGATTATATCCGTTTTTCGATTGTTGGTTGGTTTAATTAACACTACACTAAATGTGACGCTAAGGCTCTTGGTGACAGATTTCGCCATTTTTAGCTATTCTCCAGTAACAAGGACACCAGTTCGCACAGAATCTCTCAGTTTTATAACATTTACACTACAAAACTGAAAATGAAACTCGACTTCTAATCGCACTTCATATACATCCAGTTCTCTGTAGTGAGAATAATTGGATATCGAGTTTGCAACTCAAATTTAGCAGCAAAGATCAGAAAACTAACGACGATGACTACTCGTTTAGTACGATCAATCTGTTTTTCTAAAGTTAGTTTGTGAAGGACTCCTAGGACCTCACTTTGAGAACGAGAATAAATAGGAGTCATGAAAGAACCAGTAGTCATTTTTATAAACAACTTTCTTTATTTGGTTATCTTATCCAAATAGAATCAAAGACTTATTGACAAATTTATCTACTAGTATTATGAGGTTTTAAAGGTAATATCCTTTAAATTAACTTAATTAATTAATGATCCAATTAATTAATTTATTAAATAGCGATCACTCAGAAATTACCATGAAAAGAGATCCCAGAATTATATTTAATAATGTTCTCATTGAACATTTAACTTTAATCTCATTCCTAAAACTTTAATGAGACTTTAATTATAAATCTATAATTACCAACGGAATTTCAACTCCTCTTGAGAGTAAATTATCTCCAACAAGAAATCTTCAATTTAACTTCACTATATCTTTCTGCTTCAATCTCTATCTCCTACTGCTCTAACTTTACTATTCCGTTTGACTTAAATACTTTATCTAATCTGCATATATAACAAGGAATCCTGTCCGCTTTTTGGAAGTGATTGGAAATAGGTAGGGAATTAAATTTCCCTAAAAAGGACGACTCAGAAGGTTAGTGATAAAGTTCCGTATAGATTTGTCACAAGTTACCTGGTTCAGATGGTTTCTACACTGATGTTTCCCAAAATTTCGCACTATCGAGCAGTGCTTCCTCCAATTCTCAATCATAATTTTCATCGCCCCTCCCCATACAACAGCAATGTATTAAATGCAATAATAATGTATGTAAAGCAGGGCTTCTCAAACTTTCAATATACGTGACCCAATATTCACTCATCATTTTCAGCGTGCCACCCTCCATACAACAACGTATTGAATTAAATAATATTATACTATACTGTGACACTTAAGCTCCAATACTACCTTAACCTCTTATATGCCACCGACGTATATAAACGTCTCGCTCACTCAAAGTATTAATTTTCCGGACGTATATATACGTCTTTCCAAAGTACGATTTTTCTGTTCAGTGCTATCCATAAAATTACTCCGACGGCTTTGGAATGCAATAAAAGGACCTTGACAGTGTTTGCGAAGGATTTACTTATTTCAGAGCATTTGCTTATACACTGGCCTCAAAAAGTTAAGGTACAACCGGGTTTTTGTGTCTAATTTGCAAATGAATGAATGTAGAAACAAAAAATTTGGAGGATATGTGGATTAAATAGTTTTTTATTGAATGCGTCATAGAAATTTGTATAAGTGTATTGCAAAAACGATTTATAACAAAAAAAGCAATCTCTGCGGAAAAGTCCATTCTTGGAGAAAACAGCACATCACAGTGTTATGTGGTAAAATGGCATAAAAACAATACAAAAATGGGTTCTAATAAGGAATGTGTCCACCCCCTAACTTGAATGCATTGGCGGCATCGATTTCCCATGCTGTTTATTAAGTTGTCGGACACCGGAATAGGAAGCGAAGACCAGACACAGAGTAAGCCTTGTTTCAGCTCATGTAACGACCTTGGAGGAGGATTTAAAGCAGCAACCTCTCTGCCAAGATAGTCCCAAAGATGTTCTATCGGATTCAGGTCTGGAGATCGAGCTGGCCATTCCATTCGTTCCAAACCGTGATCCTCCAGATACTCCTCAACAATCCGAGCTCGGTGAGGTCGTGCATTATCATCCATCAGAATGAAGTCGTTACCAATAGCAGCAGCATATGGGCGGACATATGGATCAAGAATCTCATCCCGATATCTAAGACCAGTTACGGTTCCTCCATGGAACACATGCAGGTCAGTGTGGCCACCGAGCGAGATCCCTGCCCAAACCAGGATTCCACCACCTCTATAACTGTGTCTTTCAACAGTGTTGGATTGATGGTATCTAGTGCGCTGTTCCCTCCAGATCAGTAGACGCCCTGAATCACTCTCCATTGTAAATCTGGACTCGTCTGTGAACAGCACAGAAGCCCATTGTTGCTGCGTCCAAGAAACATGTTCTCTTACCCAGCATAAGCGGTTCCTTCGCTGTCGTCCGTTGAGGAGAACGCACACAACTGGTCTTCTTGCATACAGACCTGCATTGTGAAGACGATTTCGCACCGTAGTAGCGGAGATTCTTCTTCCTGATGCTTGAAAATGGTCTGCAACGAGCTGCGGCACAGTAGTGGTTCTTTTCCTTCGTGCCGAAAGAGCTAGAAAACGGTCTTCTGCAGGTGTTGTAGCTCGTGGTCAGCCTGGAACAGGTCTTCTGGACACGGAATCTTCGGATTGGTATTGATCCCAAAGTCGCTGAACAACACTACGAGACACATTGAGACGTCTAGCAGCATCAGCCTGCGACAATCCCATTTCCATCCATCCAACTGCCCGCCACCTTAACGAATTGGGTAAACGATGTCTCTGAGACATTTTCTAAACTCTATTGACTATTGTCACCGAAACTCTGCCAACAACTGTTGAAAATCAACACAACTTACACACAAAAGTACGAAAGCTTGATATTTGCATATTTTTCTCTCACTCATAAATATACGTTCTTTTCTATAAAATAAAAGTGGTAGCAATCGTTTTTGCATTAATGTTTTTAAAGTTCGTTATTATCATTCATGTAAACTATGCATTTTATTGTTACTGCCATTTTTTTTATGGTGAGCTTCGAAAAACATGTTGTACCTTAACTTTTTGAGGCCAGTGTATTTATTCCCTTTCTCCTACCCCTACCCCTAAAAAAACATCAAAATATTCTCGTGTACAGGGAAAACGGTGGCATTTGGGAGCAAATCGCGTAACTTTTAATCGTCAGTTAATAAACCATATAAATTATTAAGATAATTATTAATACAAACCCATGGGGTCACTGATAATTATCCAACTTGTTTTTAACTTAGTATTGTTAAATAATAATAAAATACACTGCACAGTACTGATACATTTATAAGTGTATTATATCAGTGTAATTGTATATTTTATATTTTATTGTATCAGAAAGTATTTTGTTTGTTTACTTTCAGTAAATTAATTTTTTAAATAATCTTTTGTTTTTGAATTTTCATTATGCTCGCAGTCCCCTCGTAGAGTTATCACGCCCCCAAGGGGGTGTGCCCCACAGTTTGAGAAGCGATGCTCTATGGGATTGTACGGTGAGAATGACTGGTTATATAGACTGACTCGTAAGTGAAGAGAACGGCTGCCCATTGATGCATGTTACAGTCTCTATGATCTCTGCACCATGATAAGCGCATTACCCTGTACGCAGAATTGGGAGGGCCATAGACAACATGCTTTCTTACAAACAGCCCTCCCTCATAAAAATCTTCTGAAAACAGACACCTTTGAGACTCCGATTCATGTGGCCACATACAGCTCACGAGATAGCTGAGAATCTCTAAAATCCTTGTTATATCTGACTGTAATGGTCAAATGGCGATTATCTCTGGTCGTCGAAGCACTTGAACCCCTTTGCCCAGGCTTTCTCTCGATGAATCAGGTATTGTGAAACTGTTTCCAACACGATGCTGCGTGTTAAGTTGGATTCTCTACAAATGTGGATTTAAGACTGACCTGCTTCTAGCTTACGTACAATGCTTCTGCTTATTGCATCATCTAAACATTGGTGGTAACTCATTTTACAGTTTGAGTTTTGATTAACCAATAGCTGGGAAGTGAAAAAACTCCACGAATCACGGCAAGATGTGGTGGCAAATGGAATGCGAATTTTAGCATACTCGCTTATAAATTCCTCTTAGTTCTGCCCACACAAAAATATACGCTTACGTATTCGGCACACAAGATACGCATCTTTATTTAGAAGCAGTAATTTTATATCTCGTTCAACGAATATCACAAAATTCGATAAACTACGTAAAATATAATTTTTATCACGTGTGTATGCATTTTTATTCCATCAAATGCAATTGTTAGGAGCGTACTAAGTCATAGTAAATCTTGTTTAGTTTATAGTTGCCTAAGTACAGTTTAATTAATAGTCGGATATCTATCGTTTAGTATGAAATAATAAATACTTTCAGAACTTATATTTAAGCAGCTTCTTCTTAATCTGTCCCAATTTCAAGCACAGAAAAGGAGATATAAATACAACACTCCTGTTACATACTAACATCACTGTTCTCATAATTTACTGGATAATCTATATATATTTTATACAAGAACTACAATGATTTCGATTATTAATTTAAAAAATATATTACTAGAAGAAGTGCAAAGGAAACTGTGTTCAAATATTAAATGCTATATTTTCCAGGTAAAAATTATTGTACCACGCCTGCCTGTGTGATGACAGCGGCAACCATTCTCAATTATTTGGACAAGACTGTGGATCCATGTGAAGATTTCTATGAGTATGCTTGCGGAGGCTGGATTAAGTCACATTCATTGCCAGAGGATGTAGTGATGTTTAGTAAAATGACAAAACGGTTAGCTGATAACTTTCGTATCTTCAAATATCTATTAGGTATGTATTAACGGGTGTTCTGTATTTTCTTAATCAATTTTTTCAGATGGGGAATCTGCTTTTTGGAATCAAATCATTTCACACCTTCAAAAAAATTTAGCTAGCTCCATACTTTTATTTAAGGTATCTGACAACTAGCGACAACTTTTTTTTGAAAAAATGGGAATATGGTGATTTTTTGTGATTTTTTTAATTTTATTTAATATATTTTAAGGAAAAAATCGCAAAATGGAAAACAAAAAAAAAATTATTAATATTAAAAGGGGAAAAAACCAGTGAAAATGTACAAAAAATTACATAAACGGGGCCCGGCCTTTTCAAAGCTTTTATGAGCAAATTTTCAATTTTGATATCTTACTTTGTTATTCATGTTTGAAATTACCTTCAGGATGAGATATATTTTAATTTTTACAAAAACTAGAGCATTTTTATCTTAGTGTTTATAGGAAATTGCTTAAAAAACAGTGATTATATTCACATAAATGTAAATTTTGTAATAAAACAGTGATTAATAAATCTGAAGGTCAAAGCACTTCCACTTTCATACAAAACATACACAAAAAATTTCATTAAATTATTTTCAAAACTTTTTGAGCAATCGCCGTCTCCGTTTGAGCTTTTCGAAAAAAAAAACACATTTCGAGTGAAACGCATTTTCAAGTTTGACATTTTGTGTAAAGTTATGGCATCTGCTGTAACTAAAACACCTGTAGTTTTTGTTTTGGTGAATGGAAAATAAAAAACTTGGTATATTTATTAAGATAATAAGATGGCCTATAATATAAAATCATAAGAAAAATTTGTCAATTTTTTAAAAAAAATCATGATGTTAGGGTAGTTGGATACCTTAAATTTGATTATACTGAGTATAAGTAGACTTTTTTGAGTTATTTTGTCTACTCAATCAAGAAGCTAATAAATGGACTCCAAAAATAAGTGATGGTTTAAATTGAGCAACGGTTGGGGCGTCCTGCTCCGTGACTACAAGAATACTGAATACAAATTGTAAGCAAAAGATGACTACTAGTGCCACCTGTATAGGAGAGTCATAATGATTAGTAATTTGTATATTTTATTTAATTTTAATCAGTGTTATAAAAGTCAATTTTATGAAGAAGTAGCAATATTCGATAAAATGTTAATTGCAATCAATTACATATTCTCGAACCTTTTTCTTTGCCTTTCTGGTAACAATTCTACTTTCGGCATGTTTTCGATCATCTGAATGTCTATGTCCAGGGTCCAATTGGTAGATTTTCGAAAGTTCATTTTAGTTATGTTAAATTATGTAGGTTCTTTAATAAATAAATATAATATATCATTTATAAATAATTTCAATTGCAATAAATTTCTAAACCCAATCTGTTACTGTTGGTAAATCTGCAAACTGAAATCTTTATTGAAACAAATTGAGAAACTGACCACTTTAGTTAAATATTTGAGGATATTTTTCAGAATAATGGATTTTTCCCTAACAGGAAATAGAAATTTGCATTTCAGGCATACAGAAAACGTCTTTTGACTCTGAACAAATGTTAGTCCATGGGTATGACCACTGATTAGTCTAGTAATAGCTGTCTGTAGTTTCCGATCGCCTTTTTATTCCAGGGCAGCCCTAGGACCATTCTGTTGATGCCAATCATGACTAGGTGGTTGTCTTCCAAGTCCTGTTATTGTCGGTCTTTACTTTTGAGTAGATTTCATTATATGTTAGTAAGTTACTACTATCTATAGGATCATTGGAGCCCTCCTTGGCCAATTCATCGGCCAGATCATTAAAATAAAGGTCTACATGGGAGGGGATCAATTGGAGATGTAGGTCATTGTGGGTGGAGTAAGTTTTCACGTTATCAATGATATTCAGGCCAATCCTGTCACGGATGTTTCGCCAGTTGCTCACAAGTATTGTATTGCGCTCTTACTATCTGTGAATATCCAAATATCCCATGTACCTTTGATTGAAATCATGTGTTCTAGAGCCGCGTTTATGGCAATCGGTTCAGATCTAAACACCGAACAATGGTTTGGATTACGCCTTTTAATTTTTGTAATGGCATCTTGGTTTTTGATGACAACACCACTACCAGTGTTGCCACTATCAAATTTACTTCCATCCGTGAAAATATGCACTGCGTTTGGTTGAGTATTGTGGATTGTCTCCAATGCCGACTGTCTAAGATGCGCTGGGTGCTGATTTTTCTTACTACTGAAAGACAAAAGTTCTTCGTGAAAAAAGACTCTCGGAAGGCCTTTCAGTGGATTCATACTTGGCTCGAGTAAGCAGGGTTCTACATCAGAAAAAAGCAGATTCAATTTATATGCTCTGCTAAAGGGACGGTCTCATTTTAATCTTTGAACTTTTGTCCAGTTCTTTAAACAAGTAGAAGTGTGATGTTGGTCTCCATAGCTGTATAGTTTGCTGTAATATTTTGAGGTGCTAGAGGTCCACTCATAATCAATGGTGGTAAATTAACCTCATGTTCACTAGGACAGCAATTACGTAGGCCTGTAATGATCCGTGAAGCACTCCGCTGCACCCCTTTTCAAGTTTCTTTATATTACTAGCAGTAAAATCTGGAACCCATATTTAAGTATAGTTCTAATAAAGGAAGTGTAAGTTGTCCTGAGGGTATTGACATCCACACCCCAGTCCCGTCCAGAAATATATTTCAAAATGTTAAGTCTCTTTCTTGCTCTCTCCACTAGATTGACAATATGTCTTTTGCAGGTAATCTCGGGATCAAGTGCAAAGCCTAGATATTTTGGGTATTTTTCATACTTAAGAACATAACTACCTAAAACAATCTTGGGTTGATATTTATAAAGTCGTCTGTTTGAGGTAAAGAAGCTCACTACCGATTTCTTCGGATTAAAGTTGAGTTTGTGAAGTCTAGCAAAACATTGTATACTTTTTAATGAGATGTTTAATTTGGATTCAATTGTATCTATGTTCCCACCAAATTTCCAAATAATAATATCATCCGCAAAGATTCTACCTTTCCTCTCTACCAGGAATTATAAAATGTAATTTTTTCAAGAAGTGGATAAAAGCGTCAAGAAGCTTCCCTTGCAGTTTTGCTTTCTTCTTTTTTTATAGGAAAGATATATAAAATAAATATATATTAACTTACAAAACGGTTGTGAATAATTATTTCTTTTTAATGTATAGTGATTATGTATTCAAAATTAGTTTTATGTTATTTATAAAAAAAATTGAAAGATGAACCTCTTTAAAACGAATTTTCCATATAAAGAACTTTCTTTTGGGATTTAGCGACTTCGTTATAGGTCCGACTGTATATATATATATATATATATATATATATATATATATATATATATTAGAGATAGATTTCCGCGTGAATCTGAATTATTCTTAATACATGGACATGAGTGTATATATATATATGTATATATATACGCATATATATTATTACATTTTCTATTCTTTTTTTCTTTTCATATATGAGATGTAATTTGTTTTGAACATTGCTTAAGAAAATATTTACGGCTTTCTATTTTTTCTTAAATAATCGTTCCTAAGCTCTTACGACTTTTTGTACGTAAGTTTGAGAATCTTTAATAGGTGAATTTCGCTCTCCATGTCTATGCGTCATTTTTTATACATTCTTACATTTAAAATCGCTAATTTAACCTCACATAATTAATAAGAGAATAAGGTTTTCTTAAAAACTTATATTATAATAAATAAACACACATTAAACCCGCAATTATATATATATATATATAAACCTGCATACTCTTCTAATATAAACTAAAATTAGTACTTTTTTTAAAATGGTATTCCCATTTATCAAATTTATTCCCAATTAAGCAAAGCAATGCAGTTTAATAAAGTTGCCTGTTCTCTTGCTTGTAATTTTTATACCCTGCACATTTTATGGACCTAAATTAATACAAGAATGAATCCCTTTTTAAATTTGCTTATTTGAATGACACAAACTTGTTAAGTCCCCGGCTTTCGATCTAACATAAACAACTTACGCACTCTTCAATCTAATTTTATCTAACATGAACCAGCTATGTTTATATTATTCGAAACATAAAAAAATAATAGCTAAATGTATATATTTTTTTCTTTCAGTAAATTCCCCGGATGTGAGTTTAATTTTTTTTTCACTATTTCAGAAGACAGAAACCAGTACTTCAAAGGAAAAGTTAATTTGCTTTGCAGCCTTGTTAGTTAAGTAATTACATAAGCAGTGAGGATGCAAAAAAAATATTACTCAACGTTTTATTTTTATCTAAATTAACCTTGAGAAACAACTTCTTGGTCTAAAATGAAGCTTCTTCCAGGAAGCTTGTTAAGTTAATGTTTTTAACCTTGCTCTTAGGTGGTGGCATTTCACACAACACGATTAGTTAATTTTTTTAACCAAGATCAACAGATGAAAGTTCGCACATTTAGTGAAATCGTGAAAACATGCAAAGTTAATTACATATCAACCATCTGGAACTGGATTTTGATGATGTTGTATTTTTAATGATGTATTCTGAAATAATAGTTCATTAAAAAAGAATTTCAAAAAATTTTATATCCTCAAAATTTTCAGAATTATTTTAAACTACCAGTCATACCCATTCTACGCTCGAGAGAATTAAAAAAATATAACAAAAAAGACGGAGGGCTAAGAAAATGTAATTAACATTTTCGATAATTTTAAGCAAACGGCAAATTAGATTCCGCCGAAAAAATGATTTAGTAAATAAAATAACAAGGTCAAATATCACCAATATACGTTAGGTTTATCTGCCAGGCAATATAAAAATATTAACTAGGAGATTAACTGTATTTTAGACGCCGATAATTGTGTCTGAATGCTGTTGAAGGTGTGAAGACCTTCTGAGGTATAATTTGTGAATGTTGCTGCTGAATCCTGTATTTAAATGAATGGATTTTCTTCAATAAATTCTCACCGCTCTTAAAGAATTGTCTTGTTCTTTGCGACTGATCTGCATAAAATCCTCGAACCCCGGATCTACGGAACAATACGATTTATGATTTACAACTCACTGCTCTTCAGCGTCACTAAGTGTTTCCTGATGCTGTACGACTACATGTTGTCTAAGTCCTAGCATTAAGCTTTCTATTGTACAGAAATGCTTCGCCTCTTTTTTAAAGGAAGACAGGATTTGAATTTCTAACGTGAAAATTTTTTTTTCGTTTCAGAAATCATAATCCTCCTCGAAACGATTTCCACAAAAACCATTTTTTAATCTACAATATCTACTCAACAAAAAGAAACACGCTTACCTAATTTAAATTTATAGGCCTAATAGTTCAAAAAGGGGAACTTTTATCTATATTGTTTCTTCTTTTCTCCTTGGAATACGGTTTCCGGAAAACTTTTTCAAAAGAAGAAACATACTTTTCAAATTTCTTGTCTGTAGGTCTAATAGTTAAAAAAAACAGGGTTTTTAAAAAAATATATATCTGTAACACTTCCGTAAACTTCATTTGGAACCCTCTTTAGCAAAACTCGTTCTTTCAGGATCTCTACTGAAAAAAAAGAAATAAGCTTGAAAAATGTGTAGTCTATTTCCAATACTACAATGTTAAGAAGCCTTCTCAATACAGGTCTCTACACAAGATACATCTATAGTTGTGTGTGCGCTCCTGAACTGACCATAAAAATATTCCCGATTTTGTTTTGCAAAAGAACGTTTCCTGGATCAGATATGCTTTTGTACTCTTCACAGACGAGTCCTGGTTCAAACTGAAGTGATTCAGGGCATTTGCTGAACCACAAACAATTCACCATTGTTAAAATACACGGTTGCAGAGAAGATGAAATCATGGATAGGGGAGGGTGAAATCATGGTCTCACTGACCTTCATGGATGATCTCTGGAGTACAATGTTTGGGATGAGGTTCGATTTACAGACTTGAATCCAATGCATCATATTAAAAGTACCTTGGTAGACATTCTTTTGCTGTAAATTCTCCCCAGAGTCGTTACACGAACCGGAAGAAGAGTTACAGAGTTTCTGATTTTCTCTTCCCATTTTGGTGTCTGACAACTTAATTTGTTGCCGCGAAGTCAATGTCACTAATGCATTGCTTTTCGGGTTGGAAAAATTTCTTACAATAACCAATTTTTGAAATGTTTTTATCTTTTTCCAGATAAAACTGCAATGCACTGATTTCTCTACTGTGATGAATTGACTTTTCTCACTACTGCGATTTTGTTCTTGTAAATCTTATTTTAGAAATTTATTCTTATTATTTCTTCCAATTTGTTGTTTCAATGTTAAACATGAAAGACATGTTGTACCTTAACTTTAGTATTTTGGCTTTTTAAAAGTAAATTCGTAAATCACAAATAAAAATCAAGCATAAAGCTATATATTTATGAATTATTATTGTTTTTAAACTATCCAATACAGATGTAAGCACATTTATAGCTTTGTTCGAAATCTGTTCAAGTGAGAGTAATCCCGTGTGAGTCAAATTCTTGAGATAGAATAATACTAGAACTCCATATATAAGGAGTGAATTATTATAATCATTAACCCTAAATGTAAAAAAGGCACACTTTTCTTAACAAATGCTAAGAAACATTTTTATTTTTTGAATAATTTCTAATTGGCATCAATAGAAAAAAGATAACAGATTAAAATAGTATATGTTTAATAAGAATGTTCTTTTTTTAAATTTGAAGATGGCACAGATTTTGTCTCATGGAAATACAAAGTAAAAAGAAGGGACGGGGGGGGCAATGATGCTTGGAAAAATTTTGAATTAAAAAAGGCTTATTGTTGTAAAAACAGGAGCACATTAGTTCACCAATGTTATTAATAGTTTGGGAGTCGTAGATTTTATGCTAAGTTAGTATCAAAGAACAAAACAGTTCTTCAAAAGGGATGACACTTTTTGACGAACACTGTCCTTAAAATATAGTATAAAGAGCAATTAAACTCCTACAAAAGTTTCAGAGAGTTCTCTCACTTTCTATAGCACTCAAACACAACATTCGCTGTCTAAGAATGCAAGTACCTTACAATAAAAACTATTCATGAGCAAGCACTCTGTCGTAGGCAGACATACCGAAGTAAACACTTCAACAGTTGAAGTACAACTAACTGAGTTTCAATAAAAGGTCACTATTTATAATATGTGCGGCTACCTTTTAATGCTTTCTCGAACAATCCGAGTATACCGTTGGTCATTACGTCATAGACTTCTCCAGAAATTTCGAGAAGCCTCTATATCCGGGGTGGGCAAAATTTTCCAGGGTAAGGGCTACTTCTAATTTTTTCCAGGTTTGTGGTCTACCCAGTGGCGTAGGTGTGGTGAGCTAAGAAAAAGTCTGCAATATTTATCATAATTTAATAATAAATACGGAATATGCACTTAACTAAATTAAAAACTCTTTTATGACGGTGTTTAAAGCATAGTTTAAAGATACAAACGTAATTATAGTTACAAATATAATAATATCAAATGATGCATTTGTTACGAAACAATTCAAAATACATTAAAAAAGAACGTTTTCATTTAAAGTAAATTCTCGTGGTTATAGTTCCTAGAGAACTTAGTCTGCATACTCTCAGCCAATCTTGAATATTGCGGTATATAATTACTAACTGCTAATATTCAGGTGGTCACTTCAAAATGCCTTGGCGGTCCACCGGTCGATCGCAAATGACTTAATGCTCGCCTCGGCTCTATAGGGTCACCAAGTTCGCTGTACCTTCAATATTTCGCCAAGTTTCCATTGAGACAATATTATAATGTATAGGGCGGCGTTGCTTGCAAATATTACAGTTTTTATCATAAATGCATTTAACAAAAAATAATATTAACTTATCAAACACGCAGATTTAAATTATGTACACTATTTTAAGGTACAATTAATGAATAATTGCCCAAAATTTGTAACCATATAGAATGTAAAATTTTCAGACACTAATGAACTAGAGTTGAAAAAAAAGAATGCTTGAAAAACTTTCAAAAATTTTACTATAGTTAAATAAAATTTCTATATCATTATTAATATTTTAAAGAGGTTTATGTTATGTCAGCAATGGAAGAAGTGAATAACTTAATTGACGTAATTAGCTTCTAAAAGTTTTCTCATTAGGAAACCTATTGTTTTTGAAGGAAAGGGAGAGAATATGCTTTATCACTTATGTTTAAAATTTCATTTCGATTCTAAAATTATTTCTAGAAGTATTTGAAAAATCCGTCAACATCACATACTTGGTGTCGAAAAAAGGATTCATAATTCTTTCCCCCGTTTTTTAATACTTTTCAACGAAACGATTAGAAAATATGATAAATTAGGGTACAACCCCTTAATGCTGGTCTTTTTTACCGATTGAAAGTTTGTCCTTGAACATTTACTGAACTATTGTAAAAAGCTGCACGAAATTTTTTAAAAAGGGACAAAATGTCACGAATAAACCAAATATTAAAAAAATAGTGGCGAAAAACTACTTTTTCTCTTTTCTTACTACAAAATTAAATAACTCATACATATTAATAATAATTTGACCTTTTCAGCTTTTTGCTACATTTTTAGAGTTCAAAAGAATTATTGTTTGATTCAAATAGCTTTGAAAACTGCCGGAGAAGATTGTGTAACAATAAATATTGAGAACAACCTCAATTAATATACATACACTTGTTTTTAAAAATCCAATAACTTAGGCATTTTCTGGTAGAAATTTTAAAATTTAAATTGAGCTAAAAATTAGTTAATCAATTAAATTAATTATGTTCCTATTTTTTCAAATGGGGTTGATACGGATTGGTATTTTTACCATTGTAGACCTAGTACATTCCCACGGAGCTGGAATCATTTTTAATGCGGAAAGAACCAATTACAGCAATATAGTTTTCACTCCTAGTTTCCTCCCCAGAGCTTGACGATGAGAAATTGTTGAAAACTTGAGATCTGACAATGAGAAATTGTACTAGAAATTTAAATTTGACGATAACACCCAAGTCAAACAGGCACTCAAGGTAACTTTTACATGTCGCATAATCATACGACATGGAGGCTATCGATTTTTTGTATAATGAAAATTCTGACTTAAGGTCTTATCAATTTTTCGTCCAACCTGTGCAATTTTTACTCATTTGTCATAGCAATGGATCCGAACAACTTTTCGCACTGAGTTGAAAAAGTTGCTTCAAATAAAATTTGCTTGGAATTCTAGCCTATAGGGTTCTTCGGGGCAATACGACATAAACAAGATGGCAGCTTCGGTTTCTTCAAACGCGTCAGATATGGCGCATAATATTTTCACGGCGTATAATATTTAAAACAGAATGGTGCTCTATTTCTGATTACTGTCATCAACAAAAGCGCGAGAGAAATAAAAGAAATAATATTGGATGTTCGTTTTTCGAAGCAGAAAAATCGATGAGTAATTTTTCAATGTGGTAATAGAGCGTGGTTGATGTCACAGTATGCCGTTTTGTTTACGGCAACCCTTCACCTTCAGCTGGGTGAAAAATTGTTCTAAATGATTGCTCAAAATGTCAATATGTGAGAGGGCCTTTAGGCCGGGATGGAACCCGAAATCTTTGGTGTACAAAGCCAATGTCTAACGAACTACACCCTCCAGCCAGCTTTAATTATTTTCCTAATTTTATTTATTTATTTATTTATTCAGCCATTAAAAGTGATATCAGTTCTTTTCAGTTATGATAATATTAGCGAAGGATATTTAGAGTGTTTTCATTGCTTGTTAACGATTCTATATTCGGAGTCTATATATCATGCTATTCTCCATTAATCTGTTAAAAAAAGGCTTGAGATGTATCCCACTAGTCTTTCAAGGCGATTTTGAATTGTTACATGCATTTTAAAGTCCAATTATTTGGGTACAATTATTTTTCAAAAAAAGGAACACATAATCGATATTATATATTTCAATATCTTCCTCCACTAATGTCTCTGTCATTTCAGCTGCCATGCGTGGGCATACAGTTTAATTCAAGAAAATAAAAACCCGGAACAGTTTATTAGGAATTTTTCCTACATTGGAGAATTACATAGCCGTACTGTAGTTGTCTTATGAGGAAAATTTGAATTTTGTAAAGGGCTATCTCGCCAGATTCCCTCTTAACTTAACATGAGGCAATATTCCTGTAAGTTTTTCTTAGAGTTTAACTTCCACCTCCAACTAAGGGAAACATATTGTGCACATAGGTTTTAACATGTGATACTCAGTGTGTGTGTGTGTGAGAGAGAGAGAGAGAGAGATGTGTGTGTGGAAATGCATAGCTGTTAGTGGAGAAGTTAGCGATCAGCAATGCAGAGATTTTCGCTTTGAAACTTAAATTAGTCAACTAGAACTTTGTTGTGTAAACCCAGACGAATAACGAAGTCCACTTTGTAAAATTCCAGGATAAAAAAAATCTAATGAAAACTCAAATTCTAAATATCATTGTAAACATGGGAATTTCTATCATTTTGTTGAATTACATTTCAACAAATATTTCAGGTAAGTGAATGCTTCGTGATTGGAGCCCGATTTTCTTCGTAACTTTTATGAGCGGGGAAAGCTAGTTTAATAAAATCACAATTGCTTACTTGTGTTTGAAGTTATTTCCTTGTGTTTTGTGTTATGGCTACTACTCTCAGTGTAAGGTCGGGCTCGGGTTGACTCATAAACTCTCAAATATGCGACCATTGAATTTTGACAGTCACTCTTTGGAGGGGACCATTGCTAGCAGTATCCTGATATTGTGTAAAATGTCAGTTTAACATTCTTCTCAGCCATAACATTAAGCCTTAAAGATATTCTAGAGATGGTAACGAAAGGCCTTCTTAATCTATACTTGTTGGTGTTAAGTATCAATCCTGATAAAGACTCGGGATCTAAAAAAAGATATCCCTAAGAGTATTGGATGGGTTCCAAACATTACATTCATTTAGTCTAAATAGATCTTTCCGAAGATGAAAGACAATACGAGTAGTTATAATACACGTAGTAAAATTTCTTCTATTCAATATGGCATGATACATCCGCTAAGAAATGATTCTGGAAGTGCTGATAGCGTTTTCGAGGTTTCCGTAAATATTGTTAAAAGCAGGATTTGTGTTCTCAGCATATAATTGAAATACAGCAAAAACAAAATAGTATCAAGCATGAAGTTTACCTTTCGTCATGCTATTACTTTAATAATTTGGCAAATTATTTTCTGTATCTTTACGTATCTAACAACTCGAACAGAATAGTACACGAGCAAATGCTGTCTTAATGATGTTCCGTTCTTAATGGTCGTAATAGTTACTCTTAAATAGGTTGTTACTTAGAAGTTTTGGAGATATAAATTAAACAGTAAACATACTCATTTATATAAATTAATGGCGTTTCTAGGATTTAGGTACTATTACTCATAAATCAAAGTTTATGGATAATTGAATTAATTGAAAGGGAACCTGAATGCGGATGTTTTGTCATAAAAAACGCATTCAGATCGAAATTTGTAAATAATATCCATATAAAAAAATGTATAATATATCTTAAAACATGAATGGATTTTTATTGGTAAAGGCTCTTTAAAGTGTTATGCGACAAAAATTAAAATATGAAAATATAAATTGTTGAATATTTATCTGTGTCATATTCTTCTAAGTTGATTTTCATTTGTTGTAATGCATTTATATACGATATTTTAATATTATCAAACTTATGTATATATATATATATTTAAATATATAAAATCAATCATCCACAATCAATCACAATAATCAATTAAAAAATTGAAATATACGAATCTTATAATACTAAATCTTATTTCAAAATATCAATGGCGAATATAAAGATAAAATGCCATCGTTTTCAAACAAAATTAAAAAATTATAAGATAAAACAAAATTTATAAAATATCCAAGTGCAACCTCGGACTTAGGACCGATAAGTGGGGTTAAACTAGTTTGATGGCGCCAACCTTCCCCCTATTGCAACTTGGTAAGTTAATCGAAAAATATCCAAATTTCAAAAATTTAAAAATTAAAAAATTAAACCATTAAACCATTAAACTTGAAAAATTAAACTATTCGCCATCGCATTCTGAAAGATATTATAACATTAAAATATTAAAATTCAAAAACAAATTAGTGCATAATATAAGTGAACCATCACAAACCAAAGATGATGCACCCATCCTTAAGATAGTTGTATAGGTAAAAAAAATAGTTGTATATGTATAAAAATATTTGAGATCCGAAAGTTCAAATTAAAAAATATCTAAAATCAAAAAGTTCAAACCAAAAATTATATAAAATCCGGAAGTTCAAACTAAAAATCCGAAAGTTCAAATTAAAAAATCCGAAAGTTCAAATTAAAAAATCCGAAAGTTCAAATTAAAAAATCCGAAAGTTCAAACTAAAAAATATCTAAAAACCGAAAGTTCAAATTAAAAACCCAGCATATTCACAAATGAATAGCGTAAATAATTAAAAACTCACCAAAGAGCATCCTATCAAGAATTCAATCCATATCTTTAGAACGACTTCTCATATTTAATACATCATTTTTTTCTACCTATACAACTATTTTAAAGAGGGGTGCATCATCGTTGGTGTTCGATGGTTCACTTATATTATGCACTAATTTGTTTTTGAATGTTAATATTTTAATCTTATAATATCTTTAAGAATGTGATGGCGAATAGTTTAATTTTTCAAGTTTAATGGTTTAATATTAACTTTTTAATTTTTAAATTTTTGAAATTTGGATATTTTCCGATTAACTTACCAAGTTGCAATAGGGGGATGGTTGGCGCCATCAAACTAGTTTAACCCCACTTATCGGTCCTAAGTCCGAGGTTGCACTTGGATATTTTATAAATTTTGATAAATTTTTATTTTATTTTATAATTTTTTTAATTTTGTTTGAAAACGATGGAATTTTATCTTTTATATTCGCCATTGATATTTTGAAATAGGATTTAGTATTATAAGATTCGTATATTTCAATTTTTAATTGATTTTTGTGATTGATTGTTAATGATTGATTTTATATATTTAAATATTTTTCATTCATATGTTGGGCTGCTTTGCGCCTGCATGTGTATGAATTCACTGGTATAGAATATCTTAATGATTCGAATATAAATTTTAAGACCAAATATATATATATATATATAAGCAGACTGACTGACTTTCGGTGAACTATTCCATTTCTCTATTTCTATCTCTCGCGGATAATTCGAGATATACCCGATAGCGCCATAGGTCTTGAAATTAGTGTATTTCTCTACTAATTTCTGGAAGAATTCAGAGGGTTTCGAACTCGCCAAAAAATGGTCGCCAAGTTTCCAAAATGGTCGTCAATATCGCCTAATTGGTCGCCAAAAATGACGCCAACTTGGCTCTATTGCCAAGATTTTGCAATGTTCCCATTGAATCACCAGTATAACGTAAGAGACGGCGTTTGCTTGTAAATATTACAATTGTAACGTAAATTAAATCTAATTTAGAGTAAGATAAAGGCATTACACATCCAAATGCAAATTATTTACATTCTTTGACACAAAATTCGTAACAGTATTGCTACTACCATTTTGCTTAACAGTGTACTTCGAATAACATGTTGTCGGATACTTTAACTTTTGGAGGCCAGTGTAATTTAACATCCGTAAAAAGCACTAAGTTTAGAATATTAGAGCTTCTTTTTGAAACAAACTTATCCTATTCTATACTTTCTTGACTGGTTAAATATAATTTTAATAATAAAATTCATTAAAATAAATAATAAACCATACTTTATTAAGGGCTCACAGGACTCTTAACAGATATCCATGCACTCGAAAAACACATCCTTCTTCAAACCAATGTAACTTAGCAAAAAAAAAAACAATAATTTGAAATATTTACTACATAATAATCATATGTATAAGCATTATTCCTCAAACTTTCAAAGAATTTGAGAAAAAATTAAAAGAGTTATAAAGAAATAAAAATGGGACAATTTTTCTAAAATATGAAAATCGGTATTTTACACCGCGCAGGATTCTGAAGAACAAAATTGATCAAAACTTACAAAATTAATTTTACTTGGTATAAAAGTGTTCCCTTTTGAAGTTATACTAACTTTTAAGAAATTTAGAGAAAGAAAAATATTTTTTAAGTACAATTATAAAGAAAGTTTTAAAATTTTGAGAAAAAAATTAATTAAAATTCAAATATTAAATTTATTTTTGAAAATTGATGCATAAATTATTTGGAGCCTTATTTTGAACACGTATATTAAATTTCAAATTGATAGCATAAATAATATGTGAGAAATCCTGCGCGGAAACTAAAATATTTTGTTTTGCGAAAAATGAAGTTAAAAATAAGAAAGAGATAGGGTTTTCGTTTAAGTTTCACCACTTATTTCTTAATAACTTCGGAAATTTTCACAGTATCAACATAATTTTGATACCAAAATGCTCAGAAACATTACGACTGTAACATATATTTTTTTTTCAAAAAATAGAAAAATTTGCAATTTAAGAGTCCTGTGTGATCTTAAATGTGCAGAAACAATTTATCCCTCTCCACAAGAATTTTATTTTCTTAATGTGTATATGAAGACTTGAGCATCATACATTCCTTTCTGCACGTGTGTTTTACAATGTATTTTAAAAATAAAATAATAATTTATCAAGGTAAACAGTGGGAATGTTAATTTTGTTTTACATATATACTTGGTTCTTTTTTTCTTTTTTTTTCTCTTTTTTTTATTGTATACTTATTTCCAGAGGACGAAAGCTTTGAATTGAAAGGTGAAACAGAGAGGAACGTTCGAATTTTGTACCACTCCTGTTTGAATACAACCAGAATTGAAGAACTGGGGGCTCAGCCGTTATTAGATCTATTGAAAAAGGTGAGTGAAAAATTTAGATCACAATTAATTTGTTTCGTGACAGAGAAGCAGATCATTAAATATCTTCCACAAACGGGTTATTTCCAAAAATAGAAGTATTCAATTGATTATAATATTTAATTTATTGCAATTATTATATGCTAATATTTAACAAGTAATATAAAAAAAATTAAGTCAATTCCTACTTAGATCAACAAAGAAAAATTTTATTTTAGCTATTTTTTTATTATAAATAGTTACAATTAATATAAATATGTATATACATATGACAGAATTACAACACTCAGTGGTAATCAATTTTTATTAATTAAAATTTAAGTATCGTATTGTCATCCAATTCAATCGTGTATATAAAATTTCAGTTCAACTGAAAGCTTTAAAACGTGAGAAAAAGTATTTTCAAGTTTTCACACAAGTCGCCAAAAAGGGTCGCTATGTCACCAAAAATGATGCCAACGTGGCTGTATTTTTACTTCTTTGAATAATTAGTTTTAATGAATTAATTTTTATTAATTATAATTAAATTATTGTATTGTCATCCAAAAAATCGTGTACATAAAATTTCAGCTAAATTGAGCACTTTAAAATGTATTTTATTAAGGATTGAAAATCCCACCAAGATAAATAAATAAATATAGAGAGAGCGTGAGATAATAGTAGGAATTGAAAAAGATCATGTGGTAGCAATTCTGTTGAACTCTGATTATTAAAAGTTAAATATATATAGTAAATAAAACAAAATATTTAAAATATCAAAGAATCATATAGTACTTGTAAAGTCGTGGCGATTAGTAAGTTTTTCTTTAACGATGATCCTATTAATGATGATAAGACAATCTTTTGTTCCTGGGGTAATCCAGTTTCTAGTACATTTAAAGAGGACTCAGTGCCCCAAAAATGACCGCGCGTGAACACTATCGGTTTTTATATTCTTATTTAATCTTATTCTTTGAATTATTATCTTTCGATTGATGTATCACTTTTTCATTTCGAAAAGTTAAAAGTTGGATAAAAATTCATTTGAAAAATGTAAATTATCAACTTAGGCAACCCGACCTCACCAAAAAAGAGAAATTATAACTATAAAAAAGGTGTAATATATAAAGCAGGATATTACCGAGGAGTTGCAATAATTTAATTTTTTTTTCTATGTGAAATGCGTGCATGTAAAATTTTGAATTAAGACATTTTATATTAATAATTTTATAATTTCAATTCTTATTCCATGCATATGTTTTACATATAAATATAATACTTGAATATTATGTGAAGAAAAAAAATTAAAATTTCTGTCATGACAATCCCCCCATTTTTTAAAAAAATTTCTTTAATTTTCTTGTGCAATTAATACTCTCTAAAAAATTATCCTTTCTAAGAATGTATGGGTTGAAAAAATAACAGAAATATACAATTATTTTAAAGAAAACTATATAACCAAAGTCTTAAAGTGGTACTTTAAATTTATTTAAGCTTTTTATCATTATTTTTTTTAGAATTTCCTGTGCACTATATATAAAGCATGTAACAAAATTAGGGATCCATTTTCCTGTAAACTGAGTATATTTTTTTTAAAAAAATTAAAATGTAGGAGATATTGGCTATTTCGTTTAATTTTAGCATGCATATCAACATTTTGATTTTTTTTTCTCCAAAACTAACTACGTTATAGTAAAATTGATCCCTAAAGTTGTTTCAAACATCCTTAGGAACATTATAAAAAAATCAGGTAAAAAGTTAATAAATACTAAGGGAGAAGAATTTTAAAATTTTCTTCAAAAAATTAAAATTTTTAGAACTGTGTGAATAATATGTGAAAATTTTCATCTTTTATTATTTTATTGAATAGAAACATTATATAAAATGCTAAAATATAATTTTTAAATACATAAATAAAAAAATAATTTTCAAAAGGGGTACCGAGTCTTCTTAAACACAAACACAAACTTGGACGACACAAAAACGAGTAGCAACACGCACACGTTATTCCCGACAAAGGGAATAAGCGGGCTGAATTTTCCAGAGTATAGGAGTCTTTATATGAAGCGGCTACCAGAAGTTCCAAAATCTACAAGACTTCCGTGGTGGGAGCTTGTGATTGGTGTAAAGATTGTAATGTGTAAAGGTGAATGGTCATGGTGGACACACTTGAACGGGTCGCACTTCTAATGGTTGATAACAATGAATCATGGGCTGTGTGACAGCTGATCTTGCAATCAATATGTCCTCCGATCTGTTGTGGCCCTAGGTCGTTTGATACCATCATGACGCTTAAATCTAACTATGTCCATCCATTCTTGCCAGCATCTTCTAATGGCCGCATCGCTTCGACCTATTTGATGAGCGATTTTCCGATTTGCCCAACCTGCCTCTTTCAATCCAATGATATGACTTTTTTCAAACTCCGACAGTTGCTCGTAATGAGCTCGAATCATACAGCGAGGCATTTTTTCAGTAGGTGAAAGGTATCCTAAATCGCAATGAAACAGAAATTTCGATCGTCAGATTGAGAATCGATTTTATGGACACCTGCCAAGTGCACAGTTCCGATGCGCTACTATTCATTCATTGAACACCAAATTTTAATCATTTGCATGTTCGGTTAAAATGTCTTTGCATAAGAAGTTTCATTAAAATCCGGCTACTCCTTCTTGGTGCGTTGCCTTTTTTTTATTTTGTTATAGCGTGTATTTGTGCCTCAATTTGGCACTTCCGCCCACATATTCCTATACAACAATTGTATGTTTTAATGAGCTCTACCTACCCTCATTGTCTGTACCATGATTTTACAATCCCTCCTGTTTGTCAAAAAAATAATGCATGATGTGTAATTCGGAATTACATAGTGTATTTCTTCTTCAAAATAGGTTTTTATTTCAAAAAAGTCATGAAACTTACTTTAAGAACGTTCCTTGTATTTTTTCAATACGCTAGACAATGTATTCTTTTTTTTAAAAAAACTTGTCTCAGTATTCAGTGACACCACTGAAGCTTTATTTCTTTATTGTACCTTTAAAATGCTGATTATAGCTTCATCTCAGACCTTAACATAAAGGGCACATCCAAATTACCGTAAAATCCGGCACATGCACTTTTAACGCAAAAAAAAGATCAAAATCTACGGGTGCACGTTATATACGCTGTGTATAAAAATGATATATTTAAAAATATATAAAAAAAGATGAGTATAGAAAACATTAGACTTCTGTATTCATCAATATACTTTTTATTTAAAAGAAATAACATTACTAATGAACTTAAAAGGTTTAGTTTTAGAAAAATACTATTTTTTTCCATAGCTTATAAGAGCATTGAGCACGCTCAAGTAGGTTTCTTCGTAAAAAAAAGGGGGGGAGCGTTATATGTCTAATTTATCTAAAATTTAAAAATTGTACCTAGAAAGTATAGGTGTGCGTTATACTCCGGATTTTATGGTAAGTTTAAATGTAATCACGAATTATAAGTATTTTCTCATTGAAGAGTAAGTCATTTGCAACATAAAAATAAATTTGATTTCGGTTTTTAATTCAGTTTTCACGCACACACATGTATAATTCCAGGTATAATTTCCAACTCTTTCACCTTAATATTTTTTTTCATTATTTTCTAATAAGAACAAATTCTAATAATTTTATTTTATTTTAAAAATATTCACAGTGTCTTCTGACTCAGTCTTAAAATTTAAAGCTTTTACTTTGTTTAAGTGTAATCGTATCGTAATGTGAGACAAAATTAAACACAATGTTTTATTATTTACAAATCTTCAAAAGAAGTAGAAACGGCGAGAGAAAGCCATTTCTACTGAGTTTGAAGAAACTACTACCTTTTTTTTCTGCTTCTTCTGATCTTAATCATTATCGATCAAAGTTTTCTTAAGGTATACGACTACGTTCGGAACCGTAATTTTTAAAAAGCGTATAAATAGATAATGTTCATGATTTTTATAGTCACTTAGATTAGAATACATGTATAAAATTGTTTTAAAAACATTTTGACAAAAAATTATTAAAATACAATATTTCGGCAAAAAATAACCTTGGAATAGCCTTTTTACAAAATGTTCTCCTTTTGTGAAAAATGCTTCTATTATAATAATATAGCTGTATATAGCCCGTATATAGCTCAGACCTCTGTACAGAGGCTCAACTATGAGTTTTGAAAATTTCTCATTATTTTCTGTTACCACCAATTGAAATAATTATCGGCGTTTTTTTCTTAAAATTTCTCCCCTCTGTTTTCGTAAAACATAGATAAACCCACTTCTAAATTATATATTTCAAAAATGCTTGCTAAACCTCTGTACAGACGTCTGAGCTATAGACAGGCAAAATATTATTATAATAGAAGCAATTTTCACAAAAGGACAATATTTTGAAAATGGGTCATCTATGTTTATTTTTTGTCAAAATATTGTACTTAAATTATTTTTTATTGTAATACTATTCTTAAAACAATTTTATATACATTTCCTGAATCTAAGTGACACTAAATATCATAAATATTTTTCATTTACACGCTTTTGCAAACTTACGATTCCCAACGTAGTCGGATACCTTAAGAAAACACCGAAATTAATGGCATTTCGTAATTTCTTGTGTACTAAATGATTGGATTTTTTAGGGGAGGGGCTGTTACCTAATTTACAATATTCATTTCGTTCATTTTAATTCTTGTTGTCCTGATTAGATTAATCAATACTTCAATAATTCTTTTAAACGAAAAATTAAATTTTAATACATAAAATTTCTTTCAGAAAATTCATTCTGCTATATTTTATAATTTGTGTTTTAAAATTTTTCCTATCTAGATAGGTGGCTGGAATATTAGTGGTGATTTTAATATCAATGATTGGGACTTCCAGAAGGCGCTAGATCTGATTAACAACAACAACTTAGCTTCAAGTTTCTTCGGTTGGGTTATTATGGCAGACTTGAAGAATTCGAGTCGGAATTCTCTGGTAGTGCAGCAAACTGAATTGACTCTAGATTCTAGAGACTACTATCTCAACAAAACCATGGATGACAAGGTTAGAAATAAGAACTAATTCGATTTGTATTCATTTTTACTCTTTTGAGGAGGTTCAAATTATTTATTGTTAGATTTAATTCACGTGTACTGAAGAAGTACAATCAATGTTTTATATTGTTAATGTTTTATAGAGTAGTAAATTATACACTTTATTGTACAAGTGTAAAATCAGACATTTGAATGGCTACTTTTGTAACACTATGCCCTGCATTTATAAAAAATTCAGAAGTAACATAAATTTAAGTGAACATGGTAGGATTTGCGCAAAAAATTTTAATTTAAGTATTTTCAAAATTTTTTGGTTGATTCCTATGTGTGTATGCTATGTAAAACAAACTTTGTGCTCGAAATTTCATAAGAAGGGAGCCATTTAATTCTTTAAGGAAAAAACTTAAAATTTGTGAAGTGCATTTGAAATGCTACTTCTACAAAATTGATGTACATATATGAAACTTAATTTACAAGTACTTCAAATTACGCATAACAAAAGTTAGTATAGGTTTTGCGATAATATAATTGGTATTTGCGCAATACTCCTTTTTTATGACTGCTTATTGACAATTCCTTTAATTAAATGTATAGATTCTGAGTTCAATTAATTTTTAAAAAATAAGTTTCGCTTTGAATCAAAAATGCATAATAACTTTTGTTATATGTACAATTAGCAATAGGTAAAAAAATCAAAGTAGTAAGCACAATAGATAAAAAGCCTTAGCATTTTAAATGAAGACAAACTAGATATTTTATATTTGTGAGATAAGTAAGTTTAAAGTTTTGATTTGCCATAAGGTTATGAATAAAAACGAACATAAAAGCTATCATTTTTTAAGTTCGGCGCTTTTAAATTTTGTGAGGTCATAGAAAAGTATTTAGAGAATAATTTAGGCTAAAAATGTAAAATTTGATTTTTGACCTTTTTTTGTGCCTTCTTAAGGGCAGTGTTTCTCAAATTGTGGGGCATCCCCCTAGGGAGGCGTGATAACCCTACAAGGGGGGGGAGAGTCTATCGGAAAGCTGAAAACAAAAGATAATTTAAAAGAATTATTAATTTACTGAAAGGAAGCAAAACTAAATGCATTCTAACATAAAAAATAAAATACACATTTGCACTTATACGCTATCTGGCCAAAAGAATCCGGACACCCCTTAAAAAAAGTGGTTCTGGCGAGTGACGCAATTTGATACGTAATTGAAAGCTATAAAAGTGTTGCTAGTGTTTTGTCAGATTGTATTTATGCGTTTGTGAGGCAATGAGTAAGTCAAAGGAGCTTAGTGAGTTCGATCGTGGCAGTATAGTGGGATGCCCACCTTTGTGGGAAATCAGTTCGTGAGATTGCGGACATTCTACAGAAGCCTAAATCCACTGTGAGTAATGTAATTGTGAAGTGGAAACGTCGAGGCAGTGAAACGTCTGAAAAACGAACCGGTAGGCCGAAAATACTTGGTGAACGCAGCCGCAGATCTCTGAAAAGGGTAATGAAACAAAATCGCAACTCCTCGTTGGTGGAAATTTCTCAGGAGTTCCAAAGTTCATCAGGAATTAGAGTTAGCAGCAGGATTGTCCGCCGAGAGAGTTAAAAACTTGGTCGTGCAGTCGCTCACAAGCCAAGCATCACTCCACAGAATGCGAAGCATCGATTGCAATGGTGTAGAGCTCACCGTCATTGGACTGTGAATTTGTGGAAAAATGTCCTTTGGAGCGATGAATCTCGCTTTACAGTCCGGCAGTCGGATGGACGCGTCTGGGTTTGGCGGGTGCCCGGCGAACATTTCTTTAGTGACTACATTGTGCCGACTGTTAAGGGGTGGTGGAAGCATAATGGTGTGGGGGTGTTTCTCGTGGTTTGGTCTGGGTCCGTTAATTCCTGTGATTGGAAACATGAACTCTTAGATATATGTGTACCTTCTGGAGATAATGCTGCACTCCCAACTCTATGGCGATATTTCGGGGAAAGCCCATTTCTCTTCCAGCAGGATAACTGCTACATTCACACATCGAGGCTTGCACAAACGTGGTTTGACGAAATGGGTGTTCAAAAACTGGACTGGCCTTCTCAGTGCCTCGATCTAAATCCCATAGAAAAAACTTTGGGATGAATTAGAGCGCAGATTACGTAGCCAGCCAAATCGACCATCCTCAATGCATGCACTCACTTCACCTGTGATGGACGCCTGGAAGTAAGTTCTTATAGTCACCTATCAAAAATTGGTGGAAAGTCTTCCCAAACGTGTGCAGGCTGCCATCAATGCAAGAGAAGGATCCATATCATATTAATATGTGTCTAAGTCCATACCACTGGGTGTCCGGATACTTTTGGCCAGAAAGTGTATAATACACTTATAAATGTATCAGAACTGCCCGATGTGCTTTATAATTAATGTAACAGTTCTACGTTAAGAACAAAATTAAAAATTACCAATGACCCTATGGGCATGTCATAAAATTATGTACAAAATATAATTTTTATCTTGATGATTTATACGGTTTATAATTAAAGTCGTATTGTAGCTTTAGTGTCAAAGTATAGTATTACTGAACTAAATGCATTGTTACTGTACGGAGGGGGGCGTGATGAAAATTATGATTGAAAATCGGGTCGCAAGTACAGAAAGTTTGAGAAGCACTGCTTAAGGGTGTTTTCACCTGAGTCAATTTCTGCAATACATAACAGAAGAAACTAATTTTGAATAGAAATCACCTGCGTCCCTTCACACTCCCTGAAGCTCTTGATAACCACGTTCTCTCTTTGACACACGCACACTAGTTAAATCATCTAAAAAGATTCAATCACGCTCTACCGTATTTACTCAAACCTATTTTTACAGTGTTAATGTTGGTGAAAATCGGGGTGTGGCTTAGAATCAAATGCAAAAGATTTATTGGAGGGGAGAGGGTGGAAATTGAATTTCTAGCCTTTGAAAAGGAAACATTTAGCCATCCATTCTGTGTACTTGCATTGATGACTTATCTTATTCCACATTTAATCTCTAGTATTCAGTCTATCCTAAACATCGTATTTAGAGAATGCTTTTGTATACACGTTCTTTTAATCATCCTAATACCAAAGATATCGGTAATACCATAAAGATGAGTTCCTAATGATGACAGTATGAAAAAGGAGGCAATTATATAAGCAGAAAAAAAAAGAATCAGAGCAGCGGACACGGAAAATTTGACACGGATAAAACGAATATACGTCGACGGCGTAAAAAAAATGATTTAATTTCTGCTTGTAAGTGTTCAGCAGTCTTTGATTATTCTTTTAAACACACACATTCTTCTCTTATACATTCTTTTATAAAAATGTTACATAAAAAATGCATTCGAAAAAATTGGATTGAAAAAAAGAAGGCATCGTGGAGGAAAATGGTGACGCCGGCACCAATTCAAAATTCAACTGTGACATTGGGAGTGAGGAATCATTTTCGAAACATGATACTGACGTTAAGGTATCCGATTACGTTCGGAACCGTGATTTTTCAAAAGCGTATAAATTTATAATCTTTATGATATTTAGTGTCACGTAAATTAGAAAAAGTATATAAAATTGTTTTAAGAATATTATTATAAAAAAAATTTCTGAAGTACAATATTTTGACAAAAAATGAACATAGAACGACCAATTTTCATAATATTCTCCTTTTGTGAAAAATGCTTCTATTATAATAATATTTTGCCTGTATATAGCTCAGACCTATATACAGAGGCTCAACTAGAATTTTTGAAATATATAACTTAGAAGTGGGTTTATCCATGTTTTACGACAAAAGAGGGGAGAAATTTTAAGAAGAAAACCCCGATAATTATTTCAATTGGTGGTAACAAAAAATAATGAGAAATTTTCAAAAAAAAAAAAAAAATAGTTCAGACTCTCTGGAGAAATCTTTACTTTATATAAGCAAAATATTCTTATTTTAGAAATATTTTCTTATAAGAGAATATTTTTGAAAAAAAAATGTTATTCTAAGTTAATTTTATACCAAAATATTGTATTTAAATATAATTTTTTGTCAAAATGTCCCTAAAGCAATTTTATACATATATTCTAATCTAAGTGACACTAAATATCATGAAAATTATTCATTTATGCGTTTTTTTAAAATCATGGTTCCGAACGTAGTCGGATACCTTAAGAGTAATTATAGGTAGGTACATGTACGGATTTAATGCTTGTTATATATAAATAGATTAATTGTTAACTTCTAATTATTTCACTCTTTTTTTTTAATTTCTAAGGTATCGTATACTGATAAGCGTTTTACACATTGTTTTTTACTTTTTCTCAAAAATGTATTTACAATTCGAGGTGTGTCTTAGAATCGTTGAAAACATTTTGTCACAAAAACATTTTGAGTGTTTGGGGTGAGGCTTAGAATCGATGGTGGCTTAGATTCGAGTAAAAATACGGTATATCGATGAGTGTAACACTCCCTTTTCAGTTAACTTAGACTTCACGTGAAAAAGGAATTATCTCCCCTCTTCACAATAGAGCTGTATTGACAGAGAACGAGTTGACTGGCGCAAAGTTACCTCGTTAGAAGCCAGCGTATTTCGGCGGATTATTGAAAAGCGATGGAGAAACTGGATTTTTTTCTCTTTAATTCGCATTTTGCCCTTGTAATTTAATTATTAAAGAAATTTATTCCTCTATATCCCATCAATACAAGATGTACCAAAAGTAACCAATGATTTGAATAATCAATTAAAATGAACGTTAGGTAATAAATATGTACGGTTTGCTGCATTTCGCTTTGGTAACCAGGGAAATTACTCTCATCAAGTTTCAAAATTTAATAAATTTTTGTAAATTTAGTAAATAATAAAACCTAATTTTCCTCTGGACCATTTTATAAATATTTCTATTTAGAATAACTATTTATAATAAAATTTAACATGTAACTACTATTTATAATAAAATTTTATTTATATTATTATATATCTAATAAATTTTTTATTGCTATTTATAATAAAAATTTTTTATATTTCTATTTATGTGTATATCCGTTGAAAACTTACAGCTACTTTCAGACCACTACTGAAGCCATGAATGAACTGAAGTGATTTGAGGCAGTCAGCCGAGATTGCGAGACAGTTTTCTTCCCGCCGCCATGAGAGCGAGATGAAAAACCGCCAACACGCGTTATGTTTTAAATCTAACTATGTAAAGGCAAATAGCCTTATTCTTTTTTTTAACTGAGTGTCCGTCCTGTTAAGTCCTTTTTTAAACATTAAAGTCATTAACTTATGAAGTCTTTTTTTGTAGTATTTAAATAACGGACACACTCACATGAGGGCTCGGCCAGTGTCAGTTTTACCTTCTGTTGTATTGCCCTTAATCGGTTATTTTTTTTTTTGTAATTAAAACGAAACCACTTAGACCACATCATTCTGCCATCAGTTCCTGGATTACGAGTTTTCAAAGCCGTTCATAATGAGATGACTTTCGCTTTTAAAGTGGAATCCTTTACTTCAGAAACTACGCAAAACCTTAAGTAGCAATTTCGATGTTCAAAAAATGAAATTAATAATGTTTCAACAAAAAGTATGATATACCTATGAGAAAATTGGAGAATTATCTTCTAATTTGAAAAAGAAATTTATTTGATTGTACAAAATTTCTTTGTGATGAATAACGCCGAAAACGAAACTGTTTGTTTCTTGTGATGTTTTTATAGCGATAATTTATTCTTTTGATGGTTTGAATACATTTTTTGCTATTTGATGATATTTGATGCAGCATTTTAATTGATGTTGAATTTGATTCCCCTATTGTCTCATGCCAACATTTGATGAAAAACTAAATTGAAGCATATTGAAGTATTCTTTTGAAATGACAATTTTGATGCTAATATTGGTTATTTGAAGTAACTGTTGAAGAAAATAAAATATTTTAAACTTGAAGCTATTACTTTTGATGTTGACAACAATTCCTGAAGATAATCAGGAATTTTAATTGAAATCGAAACTTTGCTTATATTTTTTAGAGTATATTTGATGATAATATAAAATTCGTATTTTGATGATTTAAATTAGTTTTGTATTTAAATACTTCAAAAACAGGAAACTTCGTAAGTTAATTACTTTAATATAATAAAAAAAGGACAACAGGATGGACACGCAGGTAAAAAAAGAATAAGGCTATCTGCCTTTACATAGTTAGATTTAAAACATCACGCGTGTTGGCGGTTTTTCATCTCGCTCTCATGGCGGCGGGAAGAGAACTGTCTCGCAATCTCGGCTGACTGCCTCATATCACTTCAGTTCATTCATGACTTCAGTAGTGGTCTGAAAGTAGCTGTAAGCTTTCAACGGATATCCACATTTATAATAAAATTTTATATAAATATAATTCTTATTAATAATAAGACATTGTTTTAAAAATAAGAAGATCGGGGTTTTTTTTTCTGGAATCGTATAAGTAGTTCTTTTAAATACTGGGGAATACGACAGATTTTTACCTTCGAAACATTTCAATATTTCAAAATGAATGGAAAGATTTAACTATTTTTTCAGATGTCCTCCAAACACCACTACAAATTTTAAGAGAAAAACTACATTTTTCTTACATAAAGAGCCAATGAGCACTCATGGGTTAACACCATTCCCCTCCTCTACCCCAGCTTTTTCCAAAAAACGCAGGAAAAATGACATGTAGGACAGTAAAGAAAAATTTTTTAAAAACATGTTTCTTCCTCTTCCAAATTTGCGATGTAGATTCTAATTACTCGTAAAAAAATTATTTTTAAAATTTTAAATTACATGTATTTAAGGAGGATAAAAATGATTCTCCCTGGCTTTGCTTTCTAGAACGAATAACTAATAATATTAGAACTACATAGCATTAACATTACGGTGCAAAAATTGTGGTGACGTGACGACGGAGCCATTATGGAGGATTTTTCTAATGTTACTGGAAAAGACCCAACACGACTACTTCTTTTTGTCAGTATAAGTCTCCAAACAAATAAAAGTATGTGTATGTGATTATTTGACACATACATGAAGAGTCCAAAACATTATTACCCCCTACTCAATGGGTGACTACCAATAACGGGTGGCGCCACATTTGGCCTGCAAAAAGCTGCAACCCGCCTTGACTTAGATACTACAAGTCCTTAGAAGTTGACTGTAAACAGATTGTACAAAATATCTAAACATCGGTCAGACAAAGTCCAGATACTTCGATATAGCCAGAGCCGAATTAAGCACATTTTGGCCCTGGGCGTAGAAGATCTGCAGACCACCTTGACACTGGTGCATCGAAATTTATAACAAGAAAATTTGGTTAAGTCCAGCTTATCCGGGCCCCTGGACACTTTATGGATAAACCAAAACTGGATATGTTGATGCTTGAGATCAGAGCTGCATTTCAATGGATATTACAATGTATTGTATCGGATTAAGATCTATCGAATTGAGTGGCCTGAACATAAATTTGAATTCATTATCATGCTCCTTATATCTCTCTAAAACAATTCTAGCCTTGTGACATGGGGTGTTGTTTTGCTAGAAGATTTCATTTGCAGGTGGGTAAATGTGCAAATGATCTGCCATTATGTTCAGTTAGTCCCCAGCTTACATGGTCTGTTCTATCAGAACTAAGGCTCCCAGAGCCACCTATGACCACGTCCTCAAAAGCATAATACTTTTACCACCAGCCTGAATATGACACGCTGTACATGAAATGAACAACGTTTCGCTTGGAAGACCGCTCATCCTGATATAACCATCAACGTGATGAATGAGAAATCGTGGTGCATCCAATCAGGCAACTCTGTTCCACTTATCCATGACCCAGTCTCGATGTTACCGGGGTCATTGTAGACATAGTGGACAATGACGTTTGGTCAACAGAGCCAAACGTCAAGACAATAACCTTCTTGTTGCTTTAGAGCACGACGTAAGCAAAAACACTTCCTTAATCCCAGACGAATGTAGCATATTTTTATTCTTATTTTGTATTGGTGATTATTTTTTTTATTTTAATAATCAAGAGCTTCATATTCAAGTTATTTCATTACAGTATTTAAATAAGTTATGATATAATGAAAGCTTCATCTTTGAGATACACTCATGCCCATAAATTAAGGATAATGAAGTTCAGGCAAAGAAACACACAAAAGCAAAAAACAAATTAGACTTATTTGTAAAATCTATTTATTAAACAAAAAGTAAAGAGCAAAACAGATGCTATATGTTTGACATAATTAATAAAAATTGGGATTTTTACTCCGTGGAGCAAATTTCCAAAAAGAACCTTTTTACAAAAAACAGTATAACATGGTTAGTATGATGGTTAATACGGAGTATGTCTCCCGGACGATGTAATACAGGCCTTACAACGCCTAGGCATGCAGAGTATCAAATTATCAATCTGATCTTGGGGAATATTACACTACTCATCAAGCAATGCCCTCCGAAGTTCCGGTAGACAGGTAAGAGAAGGTTGACGGGCTGCAATTCGACGGACAAGCATATCCTACACAGTCTCTATTGGATACAAGTCTGGTGAGTATGCTGGCCAATCCATACGGGTGATATCTTCCGATTGAGGGCATTCGTCTACAATGTTTGCACGGTGAGGACGAGCGTTGTCATCCATAAACTGAAATTCAGCTCCCATGGCACCCTGAAACAAACATACATGTTGTTTTAAAATGACATCCCGATAGATGTGGCCTGTCATCGTTACACTCTGAACATGCAGGTCAGTTATGGAACCAAGAATAATTCCTCCCCAGACGAGCCATTTAGCACCATCGTAACGGTGTCGTTCAATGGTGTTCTCTTGCAGGTAACGGGTACCTGGTGCTCTCCATATTAAAGTCCGGCGAGAATCCGACTACAAACTAAACCTGGACTCGTCGGAAAACATCACACAAGACCACTGCTGTGGTGTCCACAATGCATGCTCTCTACTCCAGGTTAATCGCAAGCGACAGTGAGTTGCGGTAAGTGGAACACATCTGACAGGCCTACGAGCATATAGACCAATGTGCCCTAAGCGTCTATACACGGTCTGCCTTGAAACTGTCGTACCGGTAGCTGAAGAGAGCTGACGAGACAGGTCTGATTCTGTGCTCCGTCTGTTTCTTTTGGCAGCAACTGCCAAATATACCGGTCCTCATTCGGCGTTGTAACCCGGGGGCGTCCTGTGCTGTAACATCTTTTTACATTACCATCATCTTGGAATCGTTTCCAAAGCCTGGAGATGACACTCTGGTAGATTCCAAGTTCCTCGAATACTTCCTGCTGGGTACGTCCACATTCCAGTCGTCCAATAATTCTACAACGTAAAAAATCATCCAAATGCTTCCTTTGTGCCATAACTATGCGGTTATTGCACTGAAAGGTATTTAAAGCACTTGTGAACAATTTTACTTCTTTGCCACAATTCCTTATATACCTCTCTCTTACATTCTCGTCATTGTGACGTACTATCCGCTCCATCTGTTGGTTTCCTGTAATTTGCATATTCTTCTTCAAGATGTGTGTGATAATTCTACAGGTGAATTTTTTATTTTAGTGTTCAATTTCTGTGTGATTCTGAATTATCCTTTATTTATGGACATGAGTGTAATTTAATCCTTATTCTTTTTAATGTTTGTGGCTTTTTTTTAATTGAGATTTGTAAAAAACTGTTTTAGGTCATGAACGCTCTTTTGGTCTACATGACAAAAACTGGGGTCCTTCTTGGCGGGGAAGAACATGCTACACGTTTACAGATGCAAGGCATCATAGAATTTGAAATGAAACTTGCTGAGGTGAGTAAATTTAGTTTGTTGATAACGAAGGAAGCAGTTATAAAATTGTTGAAGAATATATAATTTTCAAACTTTTTGATTTTATGTGGATAGTCAAGGATTCCCACAATAACTTGTTTTACACATTATAACTTAATTAATAAAAATAATTAAGTCGTAAGTGTACGTGTGTATTTTTATTTCTTTTAAGGTCAGATACTTATCAGTGATCTACAGGAATCGGTTCCAACATACCATTCAAATGTAGCTTATATTGAAAAATGTTTTTTCAAATTTTGTACTTCCTCTTTTTGTAAAAAGAAATTATAATGGAAATAGATGAAGGGATAATAATGATGTATTTTCAAAAGTAATACACTCATGGACAAAAAAAATTAGCGCACCCGTAAGAAGTCGTCAAAATGAAACGAAATTTTACATACGTAATGACTATAATTAAATGATTAGAAAATCAAAGAAAACGTATCATTTATTTTAGAGAAAAAGGCAAAAGAACGGAAGATTTAATACCCTGTTGAACTCCCTCTAGCGCGAATACACGATACGATACTATCGAGGATTGAGGCTTACAAGTTTTGTATATCTTGAGACATTTCGTTCCATATCCTTGCCTCTAGTGCGCTCAAACTTGTGGGATGCCCAATTCGCCATCCCAAACGATCCCAGATATGCTCGATTGGAGACAAATCTGGCTAAGAAAGGGTAGTAACAGTGCGGAGACAGTCTTTTGACACCCTTGCCATGTGAGGCTGAGCATTGTCTTGTTGAAAAATGGCTTCTGGGGAAGCCGGTGCATGAGTGGCAACACATGTGATTGCAGGATGTACTGAACATACAGCTGGGATGTCATGGTGTCACGGATCAATACTAGGCGTTACGGGGGTTGTAGCAATGGCACCCCATACCATCCCACCAGCGTTGTGAGCGGTGTGTCGCTGTAAATCAGAGGCAGGATTGAGGCGTTAACCACGGGGTATACGTACACGAACACGATTGTCATCACTACTGAGATTGAATCTGCATTCGTCACTAAAGACAACCTGGTTCCATTCTGCTGCAGTCCAGTTTCCTCGTGCGTGGATTGTAAGATGTTTTTTTTTACATTCTGGATGATTCCTGTCATGTCACGTATCCTCCCAGCAGCTACAGATATTCGAGTGATGATGTCTTCAACTGAAGTAATGTAAACTCTTCCAACTCTTCATGTGACCTCAGCAGAAGAATTACATGCGTGATTGTTCCGGTGATCTGGGAGGCCAATGAATCGGGCCACCATGATCTATCCACCACTGTCTTTGGAGGTGAATTCCATAATGTGGAGGAAGCCCTGACATGCCACATGGAATGGCACAACGATGGAAGGACATGTGCTGCGTCAAAAAATTCGAGCTGGACTTCTGCAAGCAGACCAAATATACCTGAAGAAATATTCGAGCTTGGTACCTTCCATTCCGAAAATGAGTATCTTAGCCACCACCCACCCCAAAACGATCGTCGTCGCATGTAGGCTATTACTGGTTTATATCGATATCACACCGCCTCATACCCTACCGTCCAAAGAACTGGGCAGAAGGTACGGTTCATTCAGGTGGTTTGCAAGAATACCAGCCCAAATATTGTCGAGAAACGCTGTTGAACTGCACGTGATTGCGCACGATGAGGGTTTTCCAAATCCCACACATGGGCGTAATATTAATTAATTTGTTGCAGTTTGTTCTTTTTCTTAGCTTTTGTGCCCCATAGCTTGCCACTACGGCATTGGCGACCCCGCATTCCTAAGTGATTCCGAGTGGTCTGTGTATGCCTCACACACACAGCAAATTTGTCAGTTTAATAGCGAATCAACCTGTATGTATTTGTGTTTTACTTTTTGATTCATCTCTCTCTCTGTTTTATAAATAATTAATGCAAATAATTTTTTTATCTAAGTTTTATTATCTAACTACTCCTTTATTATTGAATTTCATTAAAAACGTTACCATTTCTTCATTTTATTAGATTATGCTTTCCGCTGAAGAGCTAGGAGACCACAACTCGACGTATAGAAAGCTAACCGTCAATCAACTTCAAATGGTGGCCCCTTTTATTAATTGGAGGCATCATTTGAACTCAGCCTTTAAAATGGTGGGTCGAGAAATATTTTCCTCTGAACCAGTCATAGTCTTTGGATTAGATTACCTGAAGAAATTATCCGAACTGGTTACTGCGTATCTCTCAAATGCCAAAAAACGAGTGTAAGTTTCGTATGTAATGGATTTTCTCAGTTTTTTATCTCAAATAAATTGTTATAAAATGAATTTTCGCAATTTTTGGGGTATTTTTTCAACATTAAAATATGCCATATTAATGAAGAAATGATATAATATTCCTAGTATACAACATAAATTTAACTTAAATCTTTTACCAGTGTTTTTAGACCGTGGTAAATCTGCGTAATGGTCTCGAACTCGTAGCTGGCGAGTCAGAGAGAGAGAGAGAGAGAGATTCTCGAGTAATAATACCATTGAAGACCCGCTGTGCAGAGGGGCTAATGCACGTCAAATCTATCGAAGCTCAAGTGAGTGAGCGTGTGAATATTAGCGTCACACTGTTTAGCTACACGAGGGTTTTTGGCGACGGGCCACGTAATTTTGAACCATGGTCAAGTGATGTGGATGACACCGAAGCTGGCATCCCCCTCTCCAAACTACCACACCACACCAACGGGAAGACGTTTCAACTCTCGAAATATTTAACGTGCTTCGCTCCCCTACTCGGCGGATCTTTAGTGGTACTGGGCTCGAACTCGTGATAAGGTCACCCACGATCCGATACTTTGACCCCTCGGCTACTGCGGCCCCCTGTCGAAACTCAAATTCCTCGTGTTGGCGTTATGTGGTAGTTTTTATTAAAAGGGGTGCTAGCTCAGGTATCATCCTCGCCACTTAATTGAGGTTCGAAAATACGAGGTCCATCTGATGTATTTGCTAGAGGGCTCAAATAACATTTTTTTTCTTAACCTGAGTGTGTTTTGAATATTTGAAAAATATTTTTACTTTATCATTTTTGTATTATGCAATTATGTAGGTATTTTTGAATTTACTTTACTTAGTTCCATGTAGATTTACTGTGCAGATCTGTAAAAAACGCAATCTAAGCTTTTATTCAATAAAGGCTGAGTGCGGGTTTGGTTGTTTTCCCGGGGGTCTGATTTGTAGCCCAAAGCCCTTTTAGTGTGAGCTCGGTTCCTTTGGGTATTCCGCCAATAGACTTCGAGCTCCTTTATAGTTCAACGTTAATAAAAACACTCTCACTCACATCCTTTAAGTTTCATCTGGGAGAAGGCATGCCCTCAATACTAACGTTACTTTTCGTGGGGAGTTACTCACTCCAATGCTTTTTCAAGTCCTGCTAATAGCCCACACTCTCTACATATTTATTTATTTATCTTTGTGTAATTTTCAATCGTTCATAAATACATTTTAAGGCGCTGAATTGAGCTGAAATTTTATATACATGATTATTTTGGATGACAATGCAGTAATATAACTATAATTAATAAAATTTAATTGATTAAAACTAATTATTCAAAGAATTACCAATTCAGCGACGTTAGCATCTTTTTGGTGACTTAGCGACCCTTTAGGCGACTAGTGTCAAAACTTTAAAATATTTTTTTCTCACGTTTTAAAGCATTCAGTTGAACTGAAATGTTATAGACACGATTGTTTTGGATGATAATACGATACTTTAATGATAATTAATAAACATTAATTACCACTTAATGTGATTTTGTTATATGTTTATTAATTGCAACTATTTAATAAAAAGTAGCTAAAATAAAATGTTTCTTTGTTGATCTAAGTAAGAATTGACTTAAAAAAATTATATTACTTGTTTTATAATTATTTTAATCGTATGTGATAAAAATTGTAATGGCAGGGAATATTTTAGTAAGAGAATGTTACATGAAAACACTTGTGTTTTTTTTAAAGAAATTTTCAATTTTTCCTTCATAATTTGTGAAAAAGAAAATCTAATCAAACTTAGCTGAAATGTTTCAAATGTATGCGACTTTAACAAAAGACACAAATCACATATACTTTTCGCTAACATTACAAGAATGATATTTGAATGTATTCATATTTTGTTTAAGTTATTGTGTATATATCGCATCAGACTGGCCACCTCATCGGAACATCTGCTCGTGCACGTCAGGGCCCAAGGTAGCGTACACTGAGTTGTGCACAGAAGCTTTGGCCCTCATGGGCGGTCGCGCTACTGGAGTTAATATAGTTTTATGGCGTTATTGTATATATATATATATATATATATATATATATATATATATATATATATATATATATATATATATATATATAGTTTTATGGCGCACACGACACAAAATTTTGGGCATGTCATTTTATTTCAAAATAACAATGTTCACTATGAAGTATTACGATTAAACGTGAGTGATCTGTCGTGGGGTGGCGGGGAGAACACTCGTTTGTTATTGTCTTTCCTTAGTTACGTCGTGGGCTACAATTGCTTATGATGCAAAATTTGTATACGCATAGCATAGTCAATTTCGTTGACACAAGTGTATTTTAAAGTTCATTTGCGTTATATTTACAATTTTTAACTGTTATTTAACATGACTAGTTCAGCAAAAGTACAAGATAGTAAGTGTAACACAGAATTTTAAACTTGGTGAATCTAGAAATATGGCATTTTTAGTAAAGGCTACAAAACGGTGTGTGTTTTGTCTTGAAACGGGTATATGCAGAACATCGTCTGTAAAACGGAAATTTTGAAACGAATCACAAATCCTCTTGTCAAAAAAGTGAACTACAGTAAAACTAATTGATTACATAGAAACCGTTAGGCAGATAATTCTAATTCCGCATGCATTTTACTAAAAGTAACATCTTACAAACCTTATGTAAGTAATTTGCTATCTAATCTGCAGCACATTAGAAGTCACGCTGTTACTTTATAATTTGAATTACACGTATAACTAAAACATTTACAAATATTCAGTGCAAAAGGTATTCTTCGTGGTAAACAAAGAGCTTTAATTTTTATTAGTACTTAGTTTTATTATTTTCCCAATAATCACAAGCCAGATTTATTTGACAGCACGTCTACACCTCATTATACACTTCTATAGAAAAATGGCACTTTTTGATCCATAAATATTCACAACCTTAGTCCTAGGTTAACGACAAATAACATGCTGAACTTTTTCTTGCAAGTGTCTTTTTAACCGAGTGCTTAGTGTCTTATAGTTTATTTGATGCTTTATGTCTTTTTTGGTGGAGTCCTTTAGGTAGCAATTGCAAACTCTTCCTTTCTACTCAAACGTTTCAAGTTCATTGATTTTTTCAAATTTACTTTTGGTGTCATGATTACTATTCATTATTTCATTAGGTTCCTCCCTTGTTGATCCCTTTGATGTTTCGAAGTTTCAAATTCCTCCAATATAAGGTGACCAACCATCCTCCTTTTATAGGTTCTGTCCTTCCTCCAAAAGTGTCCTCGTACTTGTCCTCCTTTTCAATATTTTAAAACTGATCTGTTAATCTCTGTATTCAGAGATGAACCAAACAGGTTTCCAATACGTCGAAGACTGATCTAAAACAAATATCACAGGAAATAACAGTTTTCAATGGTAATTTTTGACTTCATTGCAGATAAAGTGGGCAGATATAGAAAATTGTGTTGTTTTCATCAAAAGAAATGCCTGATATTAAAATCGGAAACAATGATCTGTTTGAAGAAGAAAAACTACTGAATGTATATTTAAATTCTAATAAATAACAACAATTGGAAAATCCACATGGTGAAATTGATAAAAGATGGAAAACCATTAAAAAATGACACTTAAACCATTTAAAAAATTAACACATTCCATATGAAAATTTAGTTATTCTTGTTGAATTTACGTTGTGCTGTCAAGTAACTAATGCAGGAGTTGAGAGTTAATTCAGTTGGTAATGATTTTTCGACAAGTGAGAATTTAAGATTGAATGTTAATAAATTAGCTACAGTGCTTACCGTAAAATTCAGTATGAAGGATATTTTTTGCTCCGAAGTTTTCAATCCATTAAAAAATGATATGTCGACAAAAAATCATTAAATGGAAAAAATACTCTTCAAAGTAAATAATTAAAAGCGTAATTAGCGTATTTTTGTTTGAATTAATAAAATAATTCCTACATTTAGGTAGTAATTTTTTCTTACATTTTCCGTCTGCCTTTTCATTGTAAAAAAACTGGCCACCTTATCCAATAGAAATCGCAGATGCTTTATTTTTTCCTTATATTCTATTCATTTACATTAATAAGCCATAATGAGTCGTACAAAACAGCGATCAAAAGAACTAAGTCGTTCCCAGGGGGGGAAAGTAGCCTGTTCACAGGAAATATTTTGGAACAAATGTGGTCCCTCGATAAACTTAGTCACTCTAAGTACTATACAGGAAACCTCATACCGACAATGTTAAATTGGCTGTTTTCGATGTACCTTTTCTCAAAATCTGTTATATATGAACATGCTTAAAATTTTTCATACAAATAAAGTATACCTTTGTCATTATACTGAAATGAGTTTTTATCTAATTTTGATTTTTTTCATAAATTATAAAATACTTTATCAAGCATAGTAAAATTTGACCCATTTTTCACATAAAAAAATTTGTAAAAAATAAATTTTTGAGTTTTTTAGAAAAGGCTCATTTCAGTATATATAAGCCATCGTTATAAATATATCATAAAAAATTTACATACCTGTAAACAGTAGTTTCTCAGAATAGATACATCGAACATCAAAATTTACATTTTGAGATAAATTGATTTGAATGAAAAAAATGAGACTATCTCTCTCTTTCTCTCTTCTTTAATCGGCTAGAAAATAAAAAAAATAAAAGGCATGATTTCAAATAAAATAAGAGACAATAAGATATACATGTTTTGGTTTATATTAGACGTTCTACTTTTAAGCAAAAACGAAGTACTTTGTTTACATTTCTCGCCATTCAAATGGGTGTGGGCTAGCTGCAGCGATTAAAAATAGGTTTTAAGGACTTCTAATTACCCTAAAGATTAAGTAAGGTATTTTTAGAAAAGTTAAAAACCATACAATTTGTAAATGTAAAACTCTCAAATAGTCAAAAAAAATGAAATTTTAGCTTTCCAACATTCCTTAAGATTGTAAAATACGATTGTCACTCCATAAAAGGAAGGGAGATATGTTACAAAGACATTTTAGTTCCCATGAGGATCTTCATATAGGAAGATACTCACCAGGTCATTGGTAAAAAGCAAACAGTTTTTCAAAAATTAAATTTTAGTGAATATGTGTACATTCTTTTCCTCGTGCGCCCAGCAGCTCCGTTATGTGTCAGCAAAAAATCGAAAAATGTTAAGAGGTTCCCAAGGAACTTTGATGCAGGGTTCATTTAGGATTAGCAATGCAGTGATTTTAATTTTGATTTGGTGTAAAAAGAGGCAAAAAATTGTGATGTAGATCGTAATGTGCAATGGAAAACAAAATCAAAATGTTTTAGTATGGCCAGAAGCTATAAATCTTCAATATTTTCTTTCAGAACTGTCGCCAACTATTTAGCGTGGAAACTGGTGCATAGTAACCTGGATCACCTTTCCAAACCTTTCGGCGAAGCAGGACACGGCCTGAAAGTGGCTATATTTGGCGCAGTTACCGAAGATATTCGCTGGGTCACCTGCGTCAAACATGTTCATGATTCAATGGGTTTCGCCCTCAGTGCCATGTTTGTGAGAAAATCTTTTTCGAGCGAGGGTAAGAAAATGGTAGGTAAAATTTATTTTAAAGGTTTTAAATATTATATAAAACTAGCGGCCCGACAGACAACGGTCCTGTACACGTCTTAAACCCGAAAATTTCAAACTTTTTTGAATAAGTTGTACCTGTCTGGACCGTTTTGATGGAATTTTTATAAAAAAAAGTTACCTGAAACAATACCTGACGTTATCACCTGCACAGTTACCACAATTCGACCTATCGATTGCGTGTGAGCATGTGTTTACTATGAACTAAGTTGAATATAGAAGCTAATCTGAATAGAAACATAAACTTGTTTTGATTAAAGGGTAAAAAAGACAAAACTCGAGCTATCTAGTGTCACTTAGATTAGAGTACATGCATAAAACTGCTTTAAGGAAATTTTGACAGAAAAAATTATATAAATACATTATTTCGGCAAACACACACACAATTAACTTAGAATAACCTTTTTTTCAAAATGTTCTCCTTTTGTGAAAAATGCTTCTATTATAATAATATTTTGCCTGTATATAGCTCAGACCTCTGTACAGAGGCTCAACTATGACTTTTGAAAAATTCACATTATTTTCAGAGTTACAACTCATTGAAATAATTATCCAAGTTTTTTTCTTAAAACTTCTCCCCTCTGTTGTCGTAAAACATAGATAAACCCACTTCTGAGTTATATATTTCAAAAATTCTAGTTCAGCCTCTTTAAATAGGTCTGAGCTATATATAGGCAAAATATTATTATAATAGAATCATTTTTCGCAAAAGGAAAATATTTTGAAAATGGATCATTCTATATTCTTTTTTTGTCAAAATATTGTACTTAAATAATTTTTTATTGTAATACTATTCTTAAAGCAATTTTATATAATTTTCTAATCTAAGTGACACTAAATAGTATCCATTTACACACTATTGTAAAATCACGGTTCCGAACGTAGTCGAATGCCTTAAGTTTATAAATTTACAAGACTCCAATATTAGTTAACTACGCAAAACTAAAAAACATGGCAAGGTGTCTATGAGACAAAAGAGTTTGTAAAACTGTGATATAGGGTGTTGCCTAATTCGTCCAACAAAGTCAAAGGAGTGATAGTAGGCAGCACTGGGACGACTAATCAACATAGAATGCGAGGTCACAAACCAAGTCTAGTTGGAGTAATTCGCAAAAACAATTGTGAAGAGTGTGATGTATAATGGTATGAAAAGTGGCAATGTGAAGATTTCCAACGTGTGAACCAAGAGCCGTGACGTGACTGTGAATGTCCCGTCACACAGCTATGAATCGCATCTTAATGGATCACCACACGAGCATTTTGCACTTACGAGTTTAAAATTATTGCGTGGTCTGGACCACCCAATAATTTTATAGCCCCGGCCATCGGCTATTTATAGCATAATGTAGATAGCCTCGGCAACCTTTGACACACTAAGGAACCCTTTCCCCGTCTAAGCGGATGTAACTGGAAGCAAAAAGACACCGGCCACTGATCCCCAAACAAAGGGAGCGAGAGAGAGAGAAAACGAGAGATGGTCTGACAACCTCCGTTGAGAGCGCGGATCCCAAAAGAAACCACATCATTTGAACTCTAGTTATCGTTTAATAAGTTTAATAACTTCATTGTTCAATCTGAAAATAGTAGCTGTGACGTAAATAAACTAAATATTTAAAGTAATTAATATCATACTGCCGTTATTTATCTCAAACATCACAGCAATAAGAGGCAAGGAAAAATTTTATGAATCATAAGGCCTGTTTGCAATACGAACAATGCATCCCATCTCGACGTCAGAAATTTAACGACAAGTGATTGTCACAGGAATTGTTCGAAATTCCGGCCGTTTAGGTCATAGCACATCCGTCACCGACTGATGAAGGATTATCAGACGCATTCAAACAAATCTGGTTGCCTTTCTGCCTTCCAGCTGTGATGAATTGTTCGTATTGTAAACATGCTTTACTTCTACGTATTTCTTATCTCTTTCCTCTACCTTTTCATTCCAATATGTGAGAGGTTAACACCTCTTTCATGGGTACTTAGATATATGGGAGGTAGAGAAAAAACACTCGCTATTATCCAATCAATCTATTTATTTATCACACAATAAAACGACACAAATTCAATTAATAATAGTAAGAGAATATCTCAGAGGTAACCACGAAAGTGGAACAACGACGGTAATACACAAAATATTAAGACTTATCAAAATAGATCCTTACTTTATATAGGATCTAATCTATCATCCGATTTAATCTAATACCAATTTAATCTCAGGGATCAATCGTCACTTTAAAGCTTCCTCCTAATAAGTCTTAAATCACAAAAATTCAAATATGATACCTGTCAGTAACAATCTCTCTTGATACAAGTTTATCTGCTTTCCTATTTTCTATTCTAGCTAGAAAACTTCTGATAGACGTTGCCATTTACTCTAAACAAAACCTTTCCAAACATAGATAATAAACAATTAGAATGCATGCGATTACTAAATTTTTAAACAAAGTAAAAGTAGAGTAAATTTTTAAAAAATATAAAAAATAACTTAAACATTCTAATCAATAGTTGCATGTGCTTCTCAGTTTCTAAATGAAAAGAAAGGACACATTTCTCAACAAGAGGGCGGACATATAACATATAGTAAGTTAATTTGAATATCATGATTTTCTTCTTCCGAAGGATAGGTTGTGAATCACGCGAATGAATCGCCCAAAGATTTCCCAAGATGATTAGTTGAAGAATCGTAAATAGATCCATCAGGAATATACATCCTACTCTTCATAACTGTTTTTGAGAATTTCTCTCCAAATAAGCGTGGTTTTCGACCCAATGTTCTGCGTTGATTCATCACCCCCCTGCTATCTACTAACACCCTATGTACTATTCGGTGGGGGCATTTAAATTTGTATAGAGGAGTTGCTCTAGCTTAGAGCCAATTAGACTAGACGGAAGAAAATCGGAGTTTGTGTGTGAGAGGACAGACCTTGCGAAGAGCCCACTGATATACAAGTGCTGAAAGAATGAATTAGCATTCAGCTAAGACAATGTTTCTCAAACTGTAAGGACACGCCCCCTGGAGAGCGTGATAACCCTACAAGGGGGACACGAGTATATCGAAAAGTTAAAAGCAAAAGATTATTTTAAAAAATATTAATTTACTGAAAGAAAGTAAATCAAAATACATTCTGACATAATAAAAAAAAATAAAACAGACATATGCGCTGAAATAATTCACAGTACTGCACGATATGTGTGTGTTTTTAAATTAATTTAATAGTACTAAGTTAAGAGTAAGTTTAATAAAAAACTACTAGTGAACCTAAAGGCATGTCCATAAATGTATATGCAAAATAGACTTAAACTCAATATCTCAACAGCCCATGAGGATCAGGGCCTAATGTGCCCATCCCACTATACGTGACCATTTGACTCTGAGGTGCGTTAGCAGATGTCCCGATCGGGTGGTCAGTCTGAAGTGAGACTACCAGTGTTTAAGTCCCCAATTCTTGGTACAAATTTATCGACCCACTGCAGTAAGAATAAAAGGCTGAGTCGACCTTGTCCAATTCGGAATAGAACCCGGACCTGTGTTGTGGAAGCCCGATACGCTACCACTCGACCACTGGGCCTTATATCCAAAATACTCTGATAATTTGTACGGTTTATAATTAAAGTCGTATTCTAGCTATAAATATAACATATATATATATATATATATATATATATATATATATATATATATATATATATATATATATATATATATATATAGGGTGTTTTTTAGAGGTATAGAACTTTATATTGAAATAAAACAACGATGTATAATTCGATTGACATGATTTTTTTTTATTCGAAAGATAATCTTGTGGCATTACATTTTAAATATGATCAAGCAAGGCGTAGATTCGTCGAATGGGCCCAAAACGAGATTGCCGTTGTTCCCGATTTTCATAAGCGAATTTTGTTTAGCGATGAAGCGCACTTCTGGTTGAATGGCTACGTTAACAAATAAAACTGCCGCATTTGGAGGGAAGCTAATCCACAAGTGTATGTCGAAACACCACTACATCCAGAAAAACTGACTGTTTGGTGCGCTTTATGGGCTGGTGGAATCATTGGTCCGTACTTCAAAAACGATGAAGGCCACAACGTTACAGTCAATGGTGATCGGTATAGAGCCTTGATTACTAACTTTTTCATTCCTGAATTGAACAATCATGATATCCAGGAGCTGTGGTTCCAACAAGACGGCGCAACATGTCACACAGCTCGTGCCACAATCGATTTATTGAAAGACACGTTTGGTGACCGCCTAATTTCACGTTTTGGACCTGTGGATTGGCCTCCAAGATCTTGTGATTTAACACCGCTAGACTATTTTCTTTGGGGCTATGTAAAGTCATTGGTCTATGCGGATAAGCCACAAACGCTTGACCATTTGGAAGACAACATTCGCCTTGTTATTGCCGATATACGTCCACAAATGTTGGAAAAAGTCATCGAAAATTGGACGTCCAGATTGGACTACATCCGAGCCAGCCGTGGCAGTCATATGCCAGAAATCATATTTAAAATGTAATGCCACAAGATTATCTGTCGAATAAAAAAATTCATGTCATTCGAATAATACATCGTTGTTTTATTGCAATTTAAAATTCTATACGTCTAAAAAAACACTATATATATATATATATATATATATATATATATTTATAATACATATATATATATATATATATATATATATATATATATTTATAATATATATATATATATATATATATATATATATATATATATATATATATATATATATATATAATACTATTATTGAATTCAATACATTTTATTATATGGAGGGGGTGCGATGGAAATTATGATTGAAAATTGGGTCGTAAGTACTGAGAGTTTGATAAGCACTGAGATAAGATCGAAAGAGGTGGAAAATTCTTTGTAATAAGATAATTAAATAGCATTTTTATTTTAATTTTTTAATTACAGTAGTCGTCAAATTGCTCACTTGTAAAAAAAATTAATAAAAAGTAATAAGTTATTTGCCAAATGCATTAATACGTATTTTTAAATCTCATTAAAACATATACATCTCGCGACATTGCTAAGTGAATGCGAAAGAGAAAGTTATATGTACCGTAAAATCTGGTGTATAACGCGCACCTATACTTTCAAGCTCTTTTTTCTAGGTACAGTATTCGTATAACGTGCACGCCCTTTTTTACGAAGCGACCTGGAATGTACGTATGCAATGCAGTAACGCTATGAAAGTCATTTATTCGTGGTATAATCCCTGGATATTGGAAAAATAGTATATTTCTCTATAGAACTGTACAACTTTTTAATTCATTAGGTATTATAATAAACAGTGTTTCGATCTATGTAGAAGTCTAATTTTCTTTATGCTTATCACTCTATTTAAAGCATTATTTTATACCCGGCGTATAACACGCACCCGTAAGTTTAGATCTTATTCTTTGTCTTAAAAGTGCGCGTTATACGCCGGATTTTACGGTAGCTATTATTTTGTATTTATAATCTAAAACAAAATCTTTTAGGCTCAGAATATGATTCAAGGAATCAAAGAATCATTTAAAGATAATTTGCCTTCATTGAAATGGATGGATCCCGAAACACGAAAACTTGCCGTAGAAAAGGTACGTGACTGACATACCACTTTTTTCATGTATCAAACTTTGAGGGAAGTTATAGCTATCAAAATATAAATTTTTTCTGTAGAAATGTATGTGTAAAAGTGAAGCTTTCAAGCATGAACATTAAAACTTAGAATTTGAAAAGAAAAGCAATGTTTATCTGCATCATCGCTAAGTGCTTCATTGTAACAATATTTGCAATAAATGTTCGAAATTACGACAAACCTTAGCAATATATGCTTAGTAATACGCTGTTATTGATAGCGTAGAACGAGTGGTTGGTGAACAGCTCGGAAGATGTCAGGCATTAGGTGCATGCTGGCATCCATAATGGACAGTTGTGTAATAAAGTATTCAATTGAGTCAAATGAAGTCTTGTTAATTGTTTATTTACTGGCCACACAGACGATAACACTTCTGTGCCCGGGTTCGAATCCCAGAGAAGGTATGGATGTTTGTAAATGTATAGTGCTTGTACGTCATGGGGCTCTAACTATTCGACGAGCTATCAGCTTTAACCATTGATTGGTGGTAAAAGAAGAGATGTGGAAGGTTCAATGACGACAGACATAAAACTAGTCCCTTTTCACGAATTTATTAAGCCTCAATCTGACCGTCTATCAAGTGGCATTAGAAACAACAAAAACAAATATTAGCTTTCAGATACTCAATTAGATCAAAACTAAACGATTCTTGATAAATCTGGTAATCCGAGAAGGAGCATCAAGCTGTTCAACCACACCCAATCCATTGCGCCCAAGTTATCATCCAAGGACCTGGTATAAATTTCGCAGGAAAATGACGAAATTAGGAATTTCATGAAATCCCTAAGGGATAGGATCAATTGACGGGAGATGTTAAAATAACGTCTGTTCAAGGTAATTTATATTATGAAAGTAAGTGATTTTAATCGAACACTGAACTGTTTCAGTGAAATGATGAAATGAAATAGTCTGGATTTGCATTCGTAAAATGCTGTCAAGGGGGTAGACACCTGGGGGGCTCGAGTTCTTGTATTTCCTAACCATACAGGTAGTACTATCGATCCCCTAAATATCAACTCCATATCTTTAAAAAAATAACACACACCATAGGATTAACATAGGGATTGATATTTTAGTGTGTAAGTAACCAAAAGAAAAGATGTTACACAACAAAAATCAAATTCATTAAAACATTTTCATTAAGGCTAACCAGGAAAGATGTGTTCTTAAAAATAAGTAAGGGTTTGCATTAAAAAAAAGCAAAATTCATAAAATAAACGGGGATTTTTAGTTTTATTTTTAAAAATATTTTTGTACATTATTGTTCATGGGTTTTCTTGTTCGTTAGAAACATGTTTTAATTATTTTTTTTTCATTGCAAGAAACTCTGATAATGCCATATGACCTCAAAAAAGAGGCATAACTTCAAATTTGGTCTCGACCAAATACTACACTGCTGGACAATTGCTAAGGACGGATAACACTATCATCCATAGCAACCACAAAATGAAAGGAAGCAAAATGTGGAAAATTAGAATAAGTGCGGGATATTAGTAAGAAGAAGTATGAGTATGCAAATTTTTTGTTCACGTCTGTTCATCACGTGATAGCGTTCATAAGAGCTTTAAAGGTTTTGACGCGTGTGGACAGTTGTTGTTTCAAGTCAACGTTTTACAGGAAAGATTTAATAGACGAACATAAAATTTTTGGCATGTCTTCCCGACATCACATAGATGATTTTATGCGTGGCCGAATTATTGGAAAGATCGAAAAAAGGCGAAAAATAACAGATGTTGCCAGGGAGTTCAACATCGCTCACAGCGTTGTTTCACGGCTGTGGAAGTCATTTAAAACTATTGGAATGTGTAGTAGACGGCACGGGGGAGGTTGTGTTAGAAGTACGACGCCTGCAAAAGACAGATATATCGTCCTATCAGCAAAAAGGAACAGGCGCAACACAGCTCAGCAGGTGGCAAATCAGTTTCTTGCTGCCTCCGGAAAGGAGATCTCCCGAAAAACTGTTGCCAGACATTTGAGGGGAGGAGGACTATACGCACGCAGACCTGTTGTGTGTGTCCCATTGACCAGACAGCACCGTACTGTCCGTTTGCAATGGTGTCGTGAGCATCACAATTGGACTGAACAGGACTGGGCATGCGTACTATTCTCAGATGAGAGTAGGTTCAGTCTGTCATCGGATTGTAGACGCCAACTGATCTGGCGCGAGAGTGGTACTGCTTATCGTCCAGAAAATACCCAGGAAAAGGACCGATATCCGACATGCAGTATCATGGTATGGGCCGGCATCATGATCAATGGCCTCACGCGCCTACATGGGGTTGCGAATGGGACTATGACGAGCCAACGATACATTGATGAAGTTCTACTTCCTCATGTTCGTCTTTTCCGTGGTGCTGTCGCTGATAAATTTGTTTTTATGGACGACAACGCAATATGTCATCGAACACTCGCTATTCAGGATTGTCTAGACAGCGAGGGTATTCAACGTCTCGTATGGCCAGCGCGTTCTCCAGATCTAAACCCCATTGAAAATGTGTGGGATGCTTTGGGGAGGCAAGTTGCTGGTCGAAACTATCCTCCGACAAACAAGAACACCCTCATCCGTGCACTCACAGAGGAATGGGATAAATTGCCTCATCAGCTGCTGGATAATGTTGTGCAAAAGTATGGTACGACGTGTGGAATGTTGCATCACACTCACGGTGGACATATCCCCGTACTGATACCTTTCTTTAAGGTGCCTGCTGACTTTTAGATGCATTGTTCCATTTCTCCGTACGCAGATCAAATGAACATTTTTTTTTCTTTCAGATGTTTCACAGCTTTTGTACTTTCCAGAACAATAAATATTCTTTATTCTAATGTCTGAACAGTGTGGCAACTATATTTTATCCTACTAGACCTCATGTCTCGCTTAATGTTATGCTACATAGCAATTTGTGATCCGTCCTTAGCAATTGTCCAGCAGTGTATAATGGATACTATAGCAGGCTATATACATAAATCAAAATAATCTTACAGCCTAAAATGGACTTTTTTATTTTAATCATAGGTTCTCAACGTGGGCGATAATGCCCCCTTGTGGGCGTTTGAGGCTTTCAGGGGGGCATAAAGACCTAGAGAAAATTAAGGGGTGTTGAAATGGCACAGAGGGGATTTGGCAGATTAACCAAATATAGCCTAAAAAAGACTAAAAAACCACGCTGATTATATACTAACAAAAGTAAACTTTAATACTGGTTACCGTATGTTGATTGTTTGTATTTAAATCATTCCTATCAGTACGAAATATCACATATTACGGTAGTTCGGGAAGGGGATGAAAAACTTATATATATATATATATATATATATATATATATATATATATATATATATATATATAAAGATAACATTACATTCAGACCTGCATCAAATTGAATGATTTAATAAATTTTAATTTTTGAAATGTACTTGTTGTCTTTTTTGTCTGTGAGCAATTGGAAAAACGTTTCGTCCATTGCATTTCAATATGTATATTATCCAAGAAATATAATTAAATATGTTAATCAGGAATTAACGTGTGATTCTTCAAAGGCTGAAACTGTAATTTTTTTTAATTTTTAAAGCAATAGTTTACTGTGAATGACTTCATATCATCAAAACCTTTCTTCAAAAGCGTCTTTATAACAAGTAAGATAAAACTTTTATTCCACTTTTTTAAATAAAGAATAAATTCAATAGCGTTTCAATTCCAACAATATGTAATGTAAAACAAAAATATATAATATTGCACATTTAAATATATTTGTTGCAATAGCTATTTCAGATTTGCAAGTAAAAAAAAGGGCTTTAGAAAAAAAAATATGTTCTATTAGTAATGGAATATTGTTTTAAAATTTTTTCACCATGTTTTCTTTGTTTCCTTGTTTTCACTATGTATTGTACGCTCTTATTTCTCTTGAGTGGTAGGGGGCGGTATCGAAATATTCATTAGAAATGAGGGCGCCAGTTCAAAACAGATTGGGGGACCTACTAAATTAACCTCGTTCTAGATGCGGGGACTTAGGGGACAAATCTCGCAATTTCAAACTGTTGTTAGGTTATGGAATAATATCCGAGCTGATACCTGGCTCTTCCAGCTTCCACATGCGTAATTTGAAATCTGGTTTCCTGTGATAGTCCTATGATTCCTAAGCGTAATTAAGACTTGAATTCGTAACTTGTGACAAATCTATACGGAACTTTATCACTAACATTCTGAGACGTCTTTCTTAGGGAAATTTAATTCCCTACCTATTTCCAATCAACTCCAAAAAGAGGACAGGGATTCCTTATTATATATGCAGATTAGATAAAGTATTTAAGTCAAACGGAATAGTAAAGTGAGAGGCAGTAGGAGAGAGAGATTGAAGCAGGAAGTTATAATAGTGAAGTTAGAGATTTAATATTGAAGATTTCTAGGTGGATAAATTAATCTCAGGAAGAGCTGAGATTCAGTGTGGTAAATATTGATTTATAATTAAAGTCTCATTAAAGCTTTATATTAGGAGTGAGATTAAAGTTAAATGTTCAATAGGAACATTATTGAATATAATTCTGGGATCTCTTATTGCGGTAATCTCTGCGTGATCGATATTCTAATTGTTAATTAATTGGATCATTAAATATTTAAGTTAATATAAAGGAAAGTCCCTTTTAAACCTCATAAAACTATTTTGATTTATTTGTTATTAAAAGTCTTTGATTCTATTTGGGAAAGATAACCAAATAGAGAAAGTTATTTATAAAAATGGCTACTGGTTCTTCTTTGACTCAAATTTATTCTCGTTCTCAAAGTGAGATCCAAGGGGATCTTCCCAAACTCGAGACACACATCGTTTGTTACAACACTCGCCACAGTAACTATGGTCCTCAAGGCCTCAGATCTGTTTTGGAAATAGATTGAAACTAAGTACAAAATTTGTCATATGATTACAATTTGAAATAAAGAATCCAAATACTGTAGTTATTACAGAGAAACCTTCGATCATTTCATTTTCACTAAATGTGTACTCCCGTTCAATAATTTGCTGAGTATAATATCAATGAGAATATCTCTCTCTCTCATTCTTATTTATAGTTATTAATATCCATAACTTTTTCTTAGCAGAAAGTAGGTACACAAATATCTAGTGTAAGAATTTTTCTCTTGTGTTTTTTTCAGGTGGATTCAATGATAGATGCGGTTGGATATCCAGAATTCATAATGTATCCAGATCAAGTTGATGAGCATTATGAAGGAGTGAGTAGAATTACATTAACGATTATTATTTCGAATTTTTCAAAATCGGTACTGATGTAGTGCCACATAATGTGCATTTTGTGTATTAATGAAAAAGAATGCTGTATTTATTCATAAAACCCTGCTTTGATAAATTAGGACTATACGTAGATTATAATTTAAACTCTATATTTCAGCATATTATATGGAAAAGTTCATTATAAAACATTCTAATAAAAATCATTTAGGGTATATCCGTTGTGACATAGCTTTAATGAATAGTCACAGCCAAAGGTTGTAATAAAAGAAAAATTTATTTCTCTCTAATTTTAAGTCTCTACGCCAAGTATCTCCTCAGTTTTTACTCCAAATACTTTATACCCCAAGAGTATCTCTTCAGGTGTTTTTGCTTTTCTTTGACAGCCAAGAAATTTAACGTTTTTTTAAAAATCATTTTTCAAACTAAATTATTTTCTATCAAATCGCTACAGCACATTCCGCTCGCTCCCTCGTCTCGTTTCGTTTTATGTCTGTAAAGTTTGCTTTTAACAGTTCTTGTTTCTAGTGTGTTCAGTTTGCTTTCAACAGTTTTGGTTTCATGCCTGTTTGGTTTGCTTTCAACAGTTTGCTTGACACAGCGGGTGCTAGAGGAGACAACGTTCTCCACACTTGAGTTTTAGACGCTTCCGGCAAAGACGTTACACCGTCTACTTGCGACAACTGTTTTTTAAAAATATGGTGATTTGGAGATTTTTTGTGGTTTTTAGATTTATTTAGTACATTTTAAGAAAAAAAAGCCAAAATTAAAAAAGAGAAAAATAAATTATTACAACTAAAAAGGGGAAAAATATGTAAAAATTGACTAAAAAATTACATAAACGGGACAAACTTTGTACATATATAGTAAATGAGCAAATTCTCAATTTTTCAAGTTTGATGTAATTCTTTGCTATTCCTTTTTGAAATGACCTCCAGGATAAGAGTTATTTTAATTTTTACTAAACCTAGAGCACTTTATTTTAGCTATTATATGAAATTGCTTAAAAAACAGTGATTATTTTCACATAAAGAACTGTACATTTTGTAATTGATAAATCTGAAGGTTAAAACATTTCTACTGTTATACAGAATGTATACACAAAACTTCAGCAAAATATTTTTAAAACTTTTTGAGCAATCGTTGTCCCCGTTTGAGCTTTTCGAAAAAACACATTTCGAGTAAAACGCATTTTAAAGTTTGACATCTTATGTTAAATTATGGCATCTGTTTTTACTAAAACACTTGCAGTTTATGTTCTAGTTAATGGAAAATAAAGCACTTGCTGTTTTTATAAAGATAATAAGATTGCCTATAAAATAAAATCATAAAAAAACTGTCAGTTTTTTTAAAAAAACCATGATTTTAGGGTAGTCGGATACCTTTATGCAAATTTAAATGTTTTAAACAATGCTTTGTATAATACACTTTATTCCACGTTTTTCCACGAAAGACCTTGCCTAAAACTTCACAATTGTGAATATATCTTTGAGTTCCATTTAAGAAAAACTGATAAACCTCAAGTAATGTAACATAGTGGACGCATATTCCAGAGTTCCTAATTGAATTCTGGAGTATAAAAGGTGATTTTTATAAGCTGACACTTTTCAGAGCTCCTGCAGCTCATTCTAACAGCCGAACTTGTACCACACTTGGTATGGAAACTAGTGATGACATAGACAGTTACAATCTGTAAAAAAGAGTTTAGTTCCAAAAATCGCCAATAGGTTATTGATGGCGCTGCTGTAGCTTACCAAGCCGAGAATCAGTATAAAAAATGCGGATATTAAAATCTAATCCAAATTAATGCTTTCATATGAGACAACCATGACAACAATTTGATTTAAAAAAACATATAGACAGCTTTGAAGAATATTCTTAGCTTAAATGAGCCAGCTGAAGTGAATATCTGAACCACATCACCAGATCACGTGTAATTGGTAAAGCAGTATGTTTTCTTACTCATCAACAGAACCCAACAGAAGCTACGTGTGAGGGGGTTTCATCGTTTAATGCTGAGGTTGCCAAACTTTTGCCTATAGATACCTTGTCATGTTTTTCAGTTCGGAGTAGACCCCTTTCTTACCTAATATTAAAGTTTTGAAAATTCTCCACTTAGTGTATTTTTGACAGCAGGTATAAAGCTACTGTAAAAATTTTTAATTTCAAACAGTAGTGAGCGAATATTAACTTCGAACTGTTTAGCTACACGAGGACGTTTGACAACGGATCTCGTAATTTTAAACCATGGTCAAGTGACGAGGACGACACCTGAGTGACCGATGACGCGACGACCTCCCCAATCTTCTAATTACCGCACCACACCAACAGGAGAACGCTTGAGCTCTTGAATATAATTTAAACTGCATCGCTCCCTTAAACGGCGGGTCTTTAGTGGTACTGGGCTCGAACTCATGACAAGCCTGTCATGATCCGATACCTTGACCACTGGGCTACCGCATCCACGTAACAGTAGTGAAGTATAGTGCTTAAGACTTTAAAAACACATGTTAATTAAATTAAAATTTAATTAATACTTAAAATAACTGTTATATAACATAACTGAGCAATAAACAATTGATTTTAGTGTAAGGGATGCAATAACAATTTTCAATATTGGGCATCAATTTTGTCAGTTTTAACCCTAAATATCTCCTCTTTTTATAGTGTCCAGTCTTTGCTTCTTTTTTTTTGTTTTGGAGATTGGTAAGCGCTCTGAAACTCCTTCTCAATCGGAGGAACAATTAAAAAATTTCTTAAGGTATTTCATAATTTTGGATAAATAACAGGTAAATATTTTTAAGTCAAAACTGCTGACATCAGTTTCTAAACTTTACTTTAAGATCTTCGTTAGCGCCTATTTTTAGTGCCTAATTCTTGCAATCTGACATTTTTTAACACTATTATAAGTTTCACTTGTATATAATGGAATCTTTGAACTCAATTTTTACCCACTTTAAAAGGTCAGATTAATTCGAAAATTTTGCAAACTTGTCCAGGACCGATGATAATACAATAATTTAATATTTTTGTTTAATTGTCCTGATCCGGATAATCATAAAAAAAAGGATTTTAAGGCTTTCGAGATTTGGCGACTAATTCATTATATCGTTTCCAGATTTTGCGACTAAAAGCATAAACCATTTTCAGGTTTGGCGACTAATTCCATATGCCATTTTCAAATTTGGTGACTGAAAGATTATGGAGCAACCCCTAAAACCGCGAATAGCCTAAAACCTCTCGAGTTTTTCTGAAAATGGAAATTAAAAAAAAAAAAAAACTCGTGCATGTGAATAAAAATAATTTATGCTCTTACTGCTGAATATTTTTTATGTTTATAAAGCAATACGTTTAGAAGTGATGGTATGAATTAACATTATAGCAATACGTTTAAAAGGTGATTATACAATTGACATTTAATATTTCTTCTTAACACATTTTTATTAGTTAGCTCTGTATCTATAGAGACGGAATCTTTGAAATATAACGATATAGGACTCATCAAAGCTCAAGGATAAATTCAACAAAGAATAAATGATAGTTTTAAAAACAAATAAAACAGGTTTTTATTGTAGATCGAACAAAAAAATGAAAAACATATTATAGTTTTAAAAAAACTAAAAAACACGCTTAAGTAAAAAATAATCTTATATTAAGAATTATTTTTTTTTACTCTTTAGTTCAATTCACAATAAAAGCGTGTTTTTTTAAATTTTTTTAAAACAATAATTTATTCCCAATGTGACCCCATGATTTCATTGAAAGTTTCAAGTTTCAAACTCTAAAAAAAGAGGGTAAAACGTTTTTTTCCTAGCTAACTGTCTGTGACAATTAAAAAAAACTGGTAAATCTGCGACGTCCAATATTTAATCTCCTTTAGCTTAATTCTGTCAAGAAACGTTAACATGATGGTCCTTGTTTTAATACAATTTATGCTGCTGCCTTAAAACTGCAAATTAACTCAATTAAATTTAGAATATAAATCTGTTAAATAGCTAAGTTTTTTTTCCTTGATTAAATTTCCTTCTAAAATTAAAGTCACGATCCGATTTAATGCGAACCACTATCGCAGGCCCCCGTATACACCTCATGGACCCTCAAATTATTTTTCGCTAACGTGAATCCCTTTCAGGTCGTCATAGACCCCTGGGGGTCGATGCACACAACTTTGGAAATCACTGGTTAAATGTTTTAAAAGGAACAATTAAGAAATTCGAATAATTAAGAGCCACTGACTATTCGCCTAGGCAGAGGACGTAAACTTTTGTCAGAGGAGGGGATAACGCATGCTGCAATTAATCGTGAACTGATTACAGGAAACCATTGCCAGTACACATATCACAGATAATTCGTCCCTATGCTACCTACTATCATCACCCCTCTGAATTTGTCGGTTGATTTCGGCAACAGCCTGTATAACCCTATTATCTTACATATGGAGATTCATGAGGTATTCTGGTATGACCAAGTTTAATTTTATGGGTGTATATAATCTTTTTAGAGATGCTTTTAGGGAACAATTCCAAAAAATATTACTGATTAACCGTCAATGTTTAAAATAAATTATCTAAATATTCCAAAAATGAAAATTATACTTGAAATTTCAGCAATTTGTAAAAAGTTTCTTAAGGGGGATTACCCATGTGGTGCGTTCAAAAAGTCAAAAAAGTTTTTTTTTGTCATAAATTGCTTTCTTAAAAGTTCTAGAATAAGGTGGTGAAGTGATTTTTTTTAAATTCGAAGTATTTATAAGGAACCATTTTAAAAAGAACAGTTGCTCGGCATGCTAAGTTAAGACTTTCATTGTTTTAATTGGACTTGAAACTTTCAACGCGTTTTTCTCAAAACTGTGTTTTTCAAACTTTCCTCCATCATATCTCAAGAACGGTTCGACCGAATGACTTCAAATTCAAAGGGGAGACTCGCACCAAATGAACTACGATCATTCCAAAATTCAAAGTATTTCTATTGTTTATATAATAAAAACATAACAAAAAACCCACGAAATTCGAAACTTTTTCTTCCAAAGTCTACCAAAAATCCAATTTTTGATATTTTCAATTGAGTACAGTTCAATCGGTGCATTTTAGCTTATAAATTAAAACGCTGTTAATTTTTTTAATTTCAGATAAGCCAATCAGCTGAAATTGTGAAGGAAGCGAGTGTCCATTTTTGTTCGAGGCGGATGTGTTTAGACTACTATACTGCACGTTATGTTCGATATTTTTGGTTAACAATTTATACCTACTCTTAAGATACATACATGTATAAATAAATGATAAATAGCGTAAGGTTCTATCATTTTACTGATCGTCAAAAAGAATTTCCTAAAAATGATTAAAAGAAAGGCCGTTACAGGGGTAAACCCCCTTAAAGCAGTAGAGAAAAAAGTAATAAACTTATATCAATAACAGTATTACTAAAATAAAGTACATATATTTATCTAGATAATGTACTAAAATCTCAATGTTTTGTTAAAAAATAAAAATTTTAGAGATGATTGAATAAATATTATGAGAAATTTGATACATTTATGAAGCTATTATTAAAATAAAATAGGCAATAACTCAAAACGTATTCATACGATAAGTTATTCTAGTACATTCCCTAGAAAATAGTGTAAATATCAGGTTAAAAAATTAAAATTTATAATATTTTGAGCTATCAGACACGCCATGGTCGATTTTGAACCATTTAAATGCCCACTTTTGTTAGATTAAACCTACTTCCGGTTTTTCGAATTTTGTGTAATTTATTGTAACTTAGACTGTAGCCATAGTAGAAACAGAAAAATACGTTTTCTAAATTTAAAAGATTGCACTATTCAATAACCTTTTTTTATAAAAAGACTGTTCTCTCTCTGATCGATATTGGTCATTTCAACGTATTCGGATACCTTAAAAGTCTTGACGAATCTTTCAGTGTGTATGCTTCTCGTTGATCTAGTGTTTCATTCCTGAATTTTTCATCAGTGTAAACAGTAATACTTTCAGAAAACGTTTTATCAGTCTCATTTAAGGATAATTATCTTGGACACTTAACAATTTTTCATTATTAACTGCAATGAAGAGCCAAAAGATTATGAACAACTAGTCACTAACGCGTTGCGTTTCTTTTGGTCAGCAAAGCAGCTGCAACTCTTCTTGACATGGATGCCACAACATAGTGGTAGATGACAGGTTGTACCAAATGTCTAGGCGAAGGTTCCACAAAATCGATATTTTGCGACCGTTTGACCTTTAGGCTCCCTTTTTAAAAAACAAAATGTGCTTTATCGGATTATGATCCAACAAATTAGATTGCCAGCACATTAACTTAAATTGATTACTACAGTGCTTCTCAAACTGTGAGGCGCGTCCCCTAGGGGGCGTGGTAATCCTGGGAGGTCAATTTCACGCTTGATGGCAGCCTTTGCAAACTAATTGGCCCGCAGGCTTGTCAGCGGACCCACTGTTTGACACTGATTTTGTTTTATTAATCGGGGCAGTCTCCAACGTCTTTTTTCTTTGATTATGCGTGGCCATCCAAAAGCTGGTCCAATCAGCTTACTTCTGGTTTCACCATCATTTATCCACTTTACATAAATATCAAAAACGACGGGTCGCAAACAAGCTACCAATCGTGCGGTTTTGGAGAGAACAGTTTCGAGTATTTGTGTTATCCCAATCTGCCCTCTATCAAATTCAAATGTAGATCAGCAGACTTTTCCATCATTCTCAAAAGTAAGTACAAAAATGATTCTTTATCTTCTCCAGCAGCAGTTAAATGCCATTTCCTTTTAATCATGTGTCCTCCGCGTCATCCAGATGAGTTCATTAAAAATGTGTGAGTGTTCATAATGTTTTGGCTCGACAGTCTATACTTCAACAGTTTTGGCCATATATATTTTACTATTCATTACCATCTATTGTTCTCATTTTAGATAGCGTTCAATGAAACTGATTACTTTCAAAACCTTATGAATTTAGCACATTATGAGAGAGTAAAGAATATGAAAAAACTGGACATTCCTACAAATCGTACTGAATGGATCTATGCTCCAACAGAATTGAATGCATATTATATACTAACATCAAATCAAATAGGTATGCATGAAAACCGTATGTCGTATTTAAATATATCCACGCTTACATGAATAATTATTGAATTTATGCGACTTCAATTATTATTCACAATGTCATTTATGCATTTTCATCTATCTTTTTTTATAGTGTTAGCCGCTGCAATCCTTCAGCCTCCTTTCTATGATGTATCTTTACCTAAGTAAGTAAATGAGTTCTGAATGTTATTTAGAAAGAATTTTTCGCTCAAATCTAGGTATGCTAAATGAAAAACATAAGGAATTTTTTTTAAAGAAATGTTCTTCACAATCTTTATTTATTTTAGCATTTTGATAGGAATGAAATAATATTGTGGTGCGTTGAAAGTTAAAGAGAGAGAGAGAGAGAGATTAAACTACGAGTAAATACGAGGGATGTTTCGATAGTAAGTTTTTTTCTCACGAAAACTACATTGCCAAAAGAATACACAGTGGTAACATAAGTTTCGCACTATTTTTCGACATAAGAGGCATCGACATTGACTTATTTATCGTTGCTTGAAATCAGTTTAAAGATATCATTCTGCTAAAACTAAGTACCTTGCTTTACAAGGAATTGTCGCACAGCTTTCTCCACCTCCAAATTTTATTCTTGTGTGTGTGGACGTTTATATCCCGAAAATGCAATTTTCAATCCAGGGAACTTATAGAAGTTTAATGAAGAAACGTTTTTTCATTCGTGGTTATGTGGAGGAATATCCACTTCCATCTTCACCTTCCACAGTCTCCCTTCGTTCTTTGAACTTGTAGCAACAAGGGCCAATCATTTGACGGGACATCACTTTTTCACCATACACGCTGTAGCTTTCATGATGATGGATACACTAGTCCAGAGACGGCGAACCATTGGCACGCGGTGCAATATTTTGGGGACGCCTCCGATCAAAAAGATCAACCGCGATTGATTCTTCAGACAAGGAATTTTCAGTGAGATTTTCTCAATTCAATGAATTATCAGAAATGCTCATTTATTATGTACCGTGATGTGACATTATTTGATAAACTGAACTTGCCCCAATTCGATTGGTTGGAAATTGAAGAATTTGAAATATATAACTTACTGATTTCTAGTCTAGTTCAATATGGATTCAAAACTTTGTTGAAACAAGGGAAAAGTTAGAATTGATTGAAACAGAAAGATTAACAAGCAATATAAGTAAAAATGCCACTAACGAAATTTTGGAAACATTAAATTTGATTCCAGATACGTTTAATTGTCCTATGCCTACAGGTCATTATTTTCAGGAATGAAAAACATTAAAGACTCGCTTAGAAACACTTGGCAGAGGACTCCAATTCCGAATGCATTCTGCTAAAAGTAAAATCTAACAATCCGAATATAAATTATTTGTCATCAAATCTGCAACAGCAGAAATCACGCTAATGTTACTTTATATAATTTGAATTACACGTATAACTAAAACATTTACTACTATAAAGTACGCAATGAATTTTTTTGTGTTGTTAGTGTTTAGTTTTATTATTTTCCCAATAATCCCGTCAAAATTATTTGACGGCACGGGTATACCCCACTATGCATTTCTTTAGAAAAAATAGCACGTGGATCGATAAAGGTTCACCTCCTCTGCACTAATCCCATGTGTCTAATCATACTTGGTTAAAGCACGCACCCCTACTGGCAACCACTCTGTTAGCACACATCTGTCTGGCACTGTGGTTCATACTCGAATAACTTCGAGAACGCCTGTCTGCTGCTGCCTTTTCTTTGGCACTCTGTGCATGTGCACTGACTTTCCTTCCATCGTTGAACCTGCAACGAATGTGGTTTCCTATGGAGAATTTTTTTTGTGGTGTACCATTTTTCAATAAAAAAAATGAAACCTGCTTTCAGGTTGTCCCTTGTATGATATCATGATAGATTCAGGGTTAGACCAGTGCTGATTTAAGCTCATTTCGGGTCTTGGACACAGAAGATCTACAGGCCCCCTTGGCACTGGCGGATCGAAATTTATTACTGGAAAATCTGGTTACGTCAAACTTTTTGGGCCCCGGGCACTTGGACGCCCACTCCAAGTGTCCAATGAAAAAACCGGCACTGGTTTGAATTCAATGAAGTCACATTTTAGTGTAGTACCTTTTTATTATTTTAGGTTACACATGGACAACAAATATTATAAAAAACATTAATGACAAAGAACATAGACGGTTTTTCATAGCGACCACATTCATTCTTCCCTTGGCCCATTTTATACGTGAGTAATCGCTTAAGGACGCTTCTGTTAGTTGGGACAGTCACTACAATTAAAACAAGAGCAGTTATAATATTAGTGTATGTTTGTGACGGGCTCACGTGTATTTTCATTAACATGTCTTTTTGGGTTCTATGGGCCCAGAATTAATGGCAACTCTTTTCCAACTAAACCCAAGAAGAGAAGCGTGAATTAAAGAGGCAAATTAGGAAGCTTTTAAATATCAGAAGTTAGAGTAAGCGAGGTGGCAATTTGAGGAATGGAAAGATAATGCGTGGTTAAAGCATGAAGAGGTTTTGGAAAACATTAAGTGATAGCTATCGGAAGTTATACGTGATATATAGAGCCTTAAAGTCAAGGTGCATACCATTGCGCGCGAGTAAATACGCAACTTCATCTAGGATTATTGTGATTGCGACTTCAGACTACATTAAGGTAGGATTGACTATTTAATATTAGGATCTACGATAGCATTGGAATTGAGCTTAGGCGAGTTAGTTATCGATAGTGGTCCTGGTTACGTTATTTCGGTATTATATATATTGTGCGTTTAGCCACCGTGTAGATTCTCTCACATATCTTATTATTATTAAATCTGTTAGAAGTTTAAGTTTAGGATCTTAATAAAGTCATATTTAAGATCTCTTAATAAAGTCATGGCAGCTTCTAGTTCTTCATTTATTCCTACACCTCTAGCTCACGTTGATACTCTAGGAGAACATGTAAGGGCGCCCTTACATGTTCACAAAAATGACTGATAATTTTTTTTTTCTAAATTGAGAAGTGATTTGAAAACTATTTGTAAAATACTATATTTACATCCCTCATTGTCACTTTATACCTGAAAATATGCTCTCATTTTTTTGTGTATATGTTCAAAACATTATTTATACGAGAATACTTCATAAGAGTTTAGGTTCTTATTGAGATGAAGCTTTTCGAGATTTTACGGGAACACAATTTCTAACAATAAATTATCCTTATTTTCTCTCCTAAATTTCAGAAATGTTTCAATCAATGAAAATAGTTGTAATACGATGTTGAAATTTGAAGTTATAAATCATTTTATACTGGTGTTATAAGTGGTTTTAGTACACTATATAAGAAAAAAACGATGCACCAAGAAGGAGTTGCCCGATTGTAATGAAATTTTGTATACAAAGACATTTATAAAGAACATGCAAATGATTGAAATGTGATATCCAATGAATGTGAATAGCGGGAATTACAGCGTATCGAAACTGCTCACTCAGCAGGTGTCTATAAGAAGAGATTATCAATCCGATGGTCAAAATTTCTGTTGCAATGCAATTTAGGATACCTTTCAATGACTGAAAAAATACCTCGCCGCAAGATTTGAGCTCATTACGAGCAACTGTCATAGTTTGAAAGTGGTCGTATCATTGGGTTGAAAGAGGCAGGCTGGGCAAATCGGATAATCGCTAGTCATATGGGTCGAAGTGATGCGGCCATTAGAAGATGCTTTGAAGAATGGGTGGACAATGGCAGATTTCAGCGTCATGATGGTAGCGGTCGACTTTGGGCCACTGTCCTTTAGGAGGACATATTGTTTGTAAGATCAGCTGTCACAGTGCCTGATTGGTCGTTATCAACCATCAGACATGTGACCTGCACAAGAGCGTCCACCATGACCAACTACATACGGCTGATGGAGCGAAATGTACGCTCGCACCGACCACTACGCCTTCTGCCACTCATGTCTGCACACTGTCAAGCAAAATTACAGTGGTGCTTGCCTCTATCAGGTTGGAATAATGTTGACTGAGGACGTATAGTGTTTAGCGATGAATCCCGCTTCCAACTGCGTCCTGAGGATAATCGAAGTCATATCTAGAGACGTTCAGGACACCGTGCCGATCCTGCTTTAACTATTGCGTGCCATACAGGCCCTCGATCATGTGTTACGGTTTGGGGAGCCTTTTTTTGACGGACTGGACCCCTTTGGTCGTTATTAGAGGCAACTTATAGCACAGCTGTACATAGATGACATTCGTAGAACTGTTTTGGTACCATTTCTTTTTGAACTTATTTTCTGAACTATAGTACCAAATAGTACCCTGAACTTATTTTTCAGCAAGATAATGCCAGACCACATATGGCACGTGTTCTGTGAAATGTCTTATAGCTTGTCAAACACTTCCTTGACCAGCCAGATCACCAAATATCTCTCTAATCGAGCATGTCTAGCATATGATGGGAAGGCGACTGCATCTACCAGGGAATGTTGATGACCTGGTACGACAATTGGAGCAAATTTGACAAGAAATACCGAAGGGGAGCATCAGGGTGCCTTATTACTTTATGTCACGTCGTGTGGCAGATTGCCTCTAGACTAGAGGTGGGTCGACACCTTATTGAGCTCGGTGTAACTTCGTAACTATGTAATTCTTAAGTAAATCATTAATTTTTCCTGAATTTTTAATCATTTTCTATTCTATACATATTATTTCTACCCACCAACTTTTGTCTTTATCCGACAGCTTGTTTTTAGTGCGTCGTTTTTTTTTTCGTTATGGAGTGTATATTGGAATGAATTTTTTTACTTTGTACTTTCGAAAAGTCTTAATTCATTGCTTTGAGATCTACCCTAAATGCACACCATACGAAAACATTTAAAGGCACTGTTGCCTTCAGACACTCAACGCAATATTCTAATTCATCGAAGACTTCTTGTCCAATTTTCGTGTTTTCAATAAATGTCAGAAAAGGTGAGTATTTGTAAGATTTCATATATGAAAGGCAATTTTAGAGATAGTTACTATATCAAAACATTATAATTCACGTGGTGTATCATCAAATATTAAGAGTATTTACTAGTTTAGATATAGAAAAGAATAATTTATTGCCAAAAACTTAGAATTATCAACTCATTTTTTATTATATAATTGGTCAAAGAACACAAGTAACGTATATGGCAAAAATATAAGTAACTAATTTTTTGACTTATAAAAATTAACAGTTTTTATTTCCCAGATCAATAAACTTTGGCTCCATGGGAGAATTCATTGGACATGAATTGACGCATGGATTTGATAATACCGGTAGGCAAATATTTCTTTTTTCTTTTACTTCTCATTTTGTAGCCTATAGCTATTATACTGTTTGAATTAATTGGGACAAATGGTCAAAAATGATTTTTTCTCAAACCTTAGCTTTTTTATTCATTACATACCATAAGTAGACTGAGAAATTTCTACTTTAGTACTCTATTTAGCACAAATGTTCTCTTCAACACATATTGGCATTGACTCCACTAGTGCAGTGCGCATGTTCTTAACTTTGTGACGTCTTCGACTAAGGCGAACCCCACCCTTTTATTCACACCAAGTTTTATGGCTCAGAACAGATGACTAAGTGACCAGTGCACGTGGCTGTTGGGTCATGGTTTTTGTTTGACCTCGGAGAAGTGCCGACACCCAGACTGGCAGTCATAATAGTCAAAGGAGAGCCGTCACTCATTGACAATAGGCCAAGCCTGTCTAAGAAGAACACTGTTGCCCCGACAGATGTCGAGAGGATGGGTTTAAGGAACAAAGGTGGTGTGATGAAGGAAATGTCCAGATGTTTCCTGAGAATACTGGCACCTTTACATTCCCCACTGGCCGGGAGTGTATTTGTGTGTTCCGCACAAACAGGACACTAATGAGGCCCAGGGACGAGGACAGACTTTCGTGGCCTTCCAAGGGTAAGGGACGAGGGGCGTGGTGTGGACCCCCCCATGGTGTTAAAAGGGCTTTTTAGGAGACGAGATGAGGTCCCGGAAAGAAAAAGAGAGCCTTGGTCAGAGACTTGGAGAGAGCGGAGACCAGCCGGGATCAGACAAGGAGACCGAAGGAGAGGCTCTGAACGCCAGTGGCGTTGGAGAACTGGAAAGAATGTCAGAGGGATGAGTAAGTGCCCTTCGGACAAAAGATTGATGTGATAGAACTCCCGTGATATAGAATGTATGCACCGGCTTGGCATTAAGACTGGACTTTATTGCTTCAATTATAATAATCTGTGGAGCAAATAAAAAATACTTTTATTTCAAAATTAGACTGTGATAAATTTTTGGCACGTTATCTACTCATAAAGTCACAACTTCATCATCGTTGAAACACACTTATATAGCACGTTTTATCATTTGTTCTGTTGTTGCCATGCAATTCCTCTTAGCTAAACTACATGATTTGTATCCTTGCACAAATAAATGTGATACCTCATTGAAAATCACCTTTTTCCTGTAGATAACAGCCCAGGATAGGTATTGTTTGGCCCATGTTAAACGTTTTTTCATTATTCTCTGAGATTGAAATTGTCTTTTCTTCGGTCTTATTGTCTTGCCACCAGCTTCCAGAAACTTTTTTTTTGTACAGTTGAGGTACTAACTTCAACAACATAACCCAATCGATTCCTGTGAAGGTCTGTGCTTGGATGTATTTTTGCTATTTCTTATTAGAATTTTATCAGTTCGTGGAGTAATTTCCTGTTTGCGCCAAAATTTACCTTTTCTTTTTGGAGACAATGATCCAAAATCTTGAAATGCTCTTAAAATTTCTTTAGTCACCTGATTTGCCAACACAAACTGCCGTAGCAATATCTCTCACAGTATGTTCATTGTTTTGAAACACTTCCGCGGAGTAATATCAATCTTTGAACAAGCAAAAAAAATATGTATTACACGGAACGCAACGTAAGTGCTACACTGAATGGCTCACAATTCAACTACTGATACACTAAAACCAGTCAAATGAGTAAATTATAAACAAGGCCGATCCGCCACACCACCAAGTGGTTTGAGGTGGTTCGGTTTATCACTAGTACTTACATGCCATCTCTGACAAATAAAAAAAAATGTGTGTTCCAATTCATTTGAACAGTATAGTATTATATAGTCTGTGAAAATAAAATTCAAAATGAATAAATTCCTATATTCTGATGAATATGTTTTACAAAAAAAATCTGTATACAAATCCTAGACATTTTTTATGATATCATTGAACGCAACAATTAAGCAGAGTAGAAAGCTTCTTTCTATATCTACCGAACATGTTAAATTGGTTGTTTTCGATGTACCTTTTCTCAAAATTCGTTATATGTACATGTTTGAAATTTTTAATACAAATAAATTATACCTTTCTCATTATACTGAAATGAGTTTTTAGCTAATTTTGAATTTTTTCATAATTTAAAATATTTTATCAAACATAGTGACAGTTGACCCATTTTTTATTAAAAAAATTTGTAAAAAATAAATTTTTGAGTTTTTTTTTACAAAAAGCTCTTTTCAGTATATTATAGCCATCATAATAAATATATCATAAAAATTTACATACCTGTGAACAGTAGTTTTTCAGAAAAGATACATCGAACATCAAAATTTTACCTCATCTGTACTGACTCTCTTTCCTCCTTGGATTCTCTTAAATGTATTTCTTCATCTAACAATATAAACGTCGAGATCCAGAAGCAACTTAAAAGCCTAAGAGATAAAAACATCTCAATAGATTTTGCATTTGTTCGCGGACACACCGGCGTTCTTGGAAATGAGCGAGCCGATTGGCTTGCAAAAGCTGCAACCAAGCGCAAAATTGACATTGACGTTAATATTCCTAAATCGTTTTACAAGAAGATCACGAATGAAAGAATGATGAAGTCTTGGAACCAAGAATATCTCATTTCTAATAAGGGGAGCATAACAAAGAAATTTTTTCCCACCATTAATAAGAGACTATCATGTCATCATTTTTACACTAACTACAAATTAACCCAATTTCTCACTGGTCACGGTAATTTCAAAAGCTACCTAAACAAATTTAATTTAGCTCCTTCATCTTTCTGTGACTGTAATATTGGTGGCGAGGAAAATGTAGAACATGTGATCCTTCTGTGTTCCAAGTATGTCAGAGAAAGATCATAAGACTGGCGTTCAAGAGACTCAAAATTAATTGGCCACCGAATTTTCACCAATTTCTTTCCACCAGAAGTGCTTTCAATAATTTCTGTAAATTTGTTGCAACTGTTTGTAATCCTTCTTAACTTCTTTTTTTTAATTGTTTATTTCCCTTGAATGTGTGTTTAATACTTACTTCTGTAAGCCCCGTGTGATACTTTGTGGTGCACGGGGATTTTAAAATTGCTTTCAATAAAAAAAAAACATCAAAATTTATATTTTTAGATTACTTGATTTTAATATTAGATTGGGGAAAAATAAATCCAATATTTTTTCGATAGATGACTTTAGTGTCGATAACGATCAAACAAGTTCAAATTTATGCTTGTTGTCAAGGTGATATTTCACTGTAAAGAAATTTTTTTGCTTTTTTTTGTTTGGTCCAATCAGATGTGAGTTACAGGGTGTTAAAAATAGAAGTCAACAAAGAGAAAATTCGGTACATTTTACAGTTTTTCTTTGATACAAGCAAAAATGCTAACCAGGCGGCTAAATTTGTGAATAGTGTTTATGGTGCCGATACTGTAACAGTTAATTACGTGCAATTTTGTTTTCGTCGATTCCGTTCAGGCAATTTTAAAGTTAAAGATGCACCTCGCACATGTAGGCTCGTTGTCGAAAATTACGATAAAATTTTAGAAATAGTTTAAGTTGACCGGCATGTTAGTAGTAGTAGAATCACCCCGGAGCTAAAGATAGACCATAAAACAGTTTTAAACCATTTGTGAAAAGTTCGATTTAAAAAGAAGCACGGTTTTTGGGATAAACTCCAATTAACATCAAAAAGCATGATGGATCGAATTTCAGTCTGCAAAACCTTGGCCAAACGGAATGAAATCGACCCATTTCTTAAAAGGATGGTGACTGGGGATGAGAAATGGGTCATGTACGATAATATTGTGCGAAACGATCCTGCTCAAAGCGCAGTGAAGTAGCTCAAACGGTGGGCAAACCAGGACTAACAGTCAGGAAGGTTCTACTATGTATTTGAGGGGGGACTAGAAATGAATAATTTATAATGAGTTCATTCCGTAAAGCCAAACACTAAACTCAGATTTCTTACTGTCAACAACTGGACCGTTTGAAGCTAACTATTGACCAGAAATAGCCAGAGTTGGCCAACAGAAGTAGTGTTGTGTTCCACCAGGAAAATGCCAGGCCACACACGTAAATAGTAATTCACCAGAAGCTCTGGGAGATTCATTGGGAAGTTTTAATTCATCCACCATATAATCCGGACCTGGCACCAAGCTATTACCACCTTTTTCTCATATTGCAAAACTTCCTGAGTGATAAGAAATTGGGATCACTAGAATATTGTAAAAATCCATTACTAGAGTTTTTCGGCAATAAAGATCAAGATATGCTGCCTGGATGTGCTGCATCCAATGCACTTCGCACATCTGTATTGAAATGTGCAGGCGCTCTGTCATGTTGGAACCACATACGAGCCTTCATATTGTCTGGGACACATTGCAGTAGAACTTCACATCCTTACGTACAGTTAGTACCATACAGTTAAATCCTTGAGTACTACACTTTGCATACAAATCGTGTGATTTGCACAATCGGTTATTTGGTGGGGATAAATTGCTCATGTCTGTTATGAATAATTTTTTATTTAATTTTTTCATCCCTCTCTCGTTTATTTTACGTTTAGTGGGTATTAGTTGCTGCCTAGTCTACGACCGAGCATCGAAGATCATGAATAACTTAACTGTGTTCAGAGGAGGAGGCGAATTCAAATTTCACTTCCTGAACACAGTTGAGTTTGCGCTTCTTAACCACACCCAACGATACAAATTTTGAGTTCAAAATTTAAGTTTAATACAAAGCGTTTGAAATGGTTTAATTTAATACAAAAAATAACGGTAAAAAATAGTTGTTCGTTACTCCAAAGTCTAAAACACCCTCTATCGATATTTTTTGAGCTTTATCTTTAAAATTTACTTTTCAAGAGCATACTGACAAATGAATAATTTTAGCAAAAACCGCTAACCAATCGACCCATTTTTCAGTTTTTTATAATCATTTGAAATTTTGTACCCTAATCCTTAATGGCACTTACCTCCTTCGGAAGATATTTGAAACCCTAAATTTCCTATTTACTATTGTTTGTCTTGATGTGTACTATCACCCCTTAAAGTTTTGCCGCATAGTTTAGTTACACCCTGTATTAACGGTTGCTATTAATAAAAAGTAGCTAAAATAAAATTTTCTTTGTTGATTAAGTAGGAATTGACTTAATTTTTTTTATTACTTGTTTACGAAAAGACTCAAATACACGTCTCCAATGCTCTTATGTTTCGGAAGTCCTTTATTCAAGGTATTATCCCAGGCTTTTGAAAAAATAGAAATACTTCTACACTAATGGCCAATAAAATTGCTTCACCAAGAAGAAATCCAGCTAACAAAATGGTATTTGTTGGACAAATATATTATACAGGAAATAACAAGTTATTAAATTTTCAAGAAATTTAGGTGCATAGATCCTGAGAAATCCGTACTCACAACCACCACCTCCGGCAATAATAAGAGCACTTATACTCCTGAGCGTTGTATCAAACAGATATTGGATGCATGGGCAGGTACATATGCCTATGAAACTTCAACACCATGCTACAGATAATCAACCATAGTGATTACCGTATGGTGACGAGCCAGTCGCTCGGCTACCAAAGATCAGACGTATTCTATTGATGATAGATCTGGTGAACGTGCAGGTAAGGGAAACATCTGGACATTTTCCGTATCAAAGAAGGTCCGTACAATACCGGTAATATGCGGTTGTGCATTATCCTGCTGAAACGTAGGGTTTCATAGGGCTCGAATAAAGTGTTGAATCACGGGTGGTAACACACCAGAACTATAACGTGTACTGATCACAGTGCCTTCAATGCGAACAAGAGGTAACCGAGACGTGTATCCAATATCATTCCATACCATCACGCCAGATGATGGACATGTATGACGAAGACGAATGCACGCTGCTATTGTGTGTTCACCACGATGCCGCCAAACACGGATGAGATAATCGTGATGACGTCATCAGAACCTGGATTCATCTGAAAAAATGATGTCTCACCTTTCGTGCGCCTAGGTTGATCGTTGATTACACCAATGAAGACGCTCCTGTCTTTGATGCAACATCAAGAATGGTCAGACATGGTCTACGAGCTGAGATTCAATACTGTTTCAAACGTCGTTGAACTTTTCGTGCAGACACTTGTCTTGCAAACGACCCCGATTCTTGACTCAGTGCTCGTGACGTGGCTGCACGATCCATTAAGACTATGCTGGTAACATGCCTGTCTCTTTGCTGCTAGTGATAGGGGACCGTTAAGATCATTTACGGTATTCCACATTACCGCCCTGAAACCATCGATTCCATATTCTGCTAACAGTCATTGGATCTCGACCAATGCGAGCAGTAATCTTGGGATACGATCAACCGCAATCCTGGTCCAATTCGACCTTTATTAAAGACCAAAGTACGAGTTTTACACGAGTCATCACAACAAATTTTCTCCCGGCGTATAACGCACACCCTTAAATTTTGATTTTCTCTTTGGTGTTAAATGAGCGTATTATACGCCGGATTTTATGCTATATGAGGTTTCAATGAAACTCCGAATCTAAGTGATTCTGTCATACTAAAAATAATTTAGTCCTAATGCTAATGCGAAAAACATTTTCTAATTCATATTCAATATTTCATTTTACAAAAACATATTTACATGTATTAAAAAAAATAAGAAAAATGTTAAGTGCTTAAAAAAAAGTTTAAATGGGCAATTCCTAAAAGACATATACTATGTCCACAAATTTCCTTTTTTTGAAGAATTTTCGTATGGAAAAATGTAATTCGTATAAATATAAATATTAATTACTTATTACTTCGTGTTTCTTCACGTCAGAGGGATATGGATCTGCAATAGATTCTCCATCCCCTATCTGATAATGTATTTTGGTACTTATTACTTGTGTTTTAGGTAGTTTATATGATAAATATGGAAGCTTACATAAGTGGTGGAAAGATTCTACTTATAAAAATTTCCAAGAACTAACTCAGTGTTTTGTTGAGCAATATTCTAGTTATGAAGTTCAAGGCATGAAGGTAAGTCTATAACAAAAAAAATTTATTCTATGTCTTAATTTTATAAAGATTTAATATCCCCATTAACATAATTTAAATCAGGGGTGGACAGACTTTTCCAGGATGCGGGCTACTTTTAAATTTTTCAAGCTGTTGCGGTCCATCCAATGACAGTGCGCACATAAGGAGGAGGGAGGGTCCACTGGTTCGAACCTTCCCCATAGCCCTTGATTTTTGTTCCTATTGTTTGTAATCCCATTTATATAGTACGTACATTTTAATTAAGTATTTGTTATTAATATTTTTTATTATTTAAGGCTGATTATTTATTTAGTAATTTATTTTTTACAGTTTTTGTTCCCGACAATCTACACAATCAAAAAAAATATGTTTGACCGCATATTGGGGTATAATACTAGAATGGTAGACTTTCGACCCTGGACCCCGCCTCCTCTCTTGAAAAATTCTTATGTGCACCAATGCCCAGTGTCTTAGGTGTGGTGATGGTGGAAAAAAGTTCTACAATATATATAATAAATTAATAATAAATACAGAATATGTAAAAACTTACAGAACTAAGATAAAAAAAACTAACACTTTTAAAACCGCGTTTAAAGCAAAACACAAAATGCACAAATATAATAATAATACTCACAAATAAAATGATGCATTTGTTATCAAAAAATTCAAAATATGTAAAAAATAAAACGTTTTCATCTAAAGTTAGCTTTCTTTGTTATAATCAGTAGAAGGCTTAGTCTGCACACTTCAGCCAAACTTGAACATTTCCGTATATAATGACTAACTGCTAAAATCTTCGGGCAATCACTCCAAAATGTCTTGGCGGTCCACCGGTCCATCGGGATTGACGTAATACCCACCCTGGATTTAAATTATGCAGGAAGAGTTTAAAAATTTTTTGACTTATCTGAGAGCAGCTGTTATTATGAAAATGATTGCTTGAAAAGATTTTGCACATAAAAATTCTTTCTTACTGAATTTTAAATTCAATGAAATTTAAAAAAGAAATCAGAGCTTTTTTCTTACAAAAAAGCTTGTTAATCTGGATTACAGACCAAACTATCAAGTACAGGGTGGTTCATAAAGAAGTATGCACTTTCCAGATGCTATAAAATAGCAATAGTCAAAGACAGGCACTACCTCAGTCAACGTAAGGCACATGTACTGTTAAAATTTGTGTCTAATCCCTGACAGAAGTGACGTCAGTAACAGTAAACATGTCATGTGACTAATCAGTGGTGGTGTCTAAAGTGGAAAAGGTTTTTTGGGCTCTTGAATTTATCAAAATGGATTCCACAACTGCTGTGCAACAGCCCTTTTTATCCCATTAGGAAAAGAACCTCCAACTAACACTATGAGCAGTTTGAGCAAAAGTAAAAGTACTGAACGAAGATACATCGATAGAAGCGTAGTAAGGCTGTTATTGATGGAGTTGATACCTTAAAAAGAGTGTTTTTTGAGAGGTATAGAACTTTAAATTGCAATAAAAAAACGATATATTATTCGATTGACATGAATTTTTTTTATTCGAAAGATAATCTTGTGGCATTACATTTTAAATATGATTTCTGGCATAGGACTGCCACGGCTGGCTCGGATGTAGTCCAATCTGGACGTCCAATTTTCGATGACTTTTTCCAACATTTGTGGCCGTATATCGGCAATAACACGGCGAATGTTGTCTTCCAAATGGACAAGCGTTTGTGGCTTATCCGCATAGACCAATGACTTTACATAGCCCCACAGAAAAAGGCTAGTGGTGTTAAATCACAAGATCTTGGAGGCCAATTCACAGGTCCAAAACGTGAAATTAGGCGGTCACCAAACATGTCTTTCAATAAATCGATTGTGGCACGAGCTGTGTGACATGTTGCGCCGTCTTGTTGTAACCACAGCTCCTGGACATCATGATTGTTCAATTCAGGAATGAAAAAGTTAGTAATCATGGCTCTATACTGATCACCATTGACTGTAACGTAGTGGCCTTCATCGTTTTTGAAGAAGTACGGACCAATGATTCCACCAGCCCATAAAGCGCACCAAACAGTCAGTTTTTCTAGATGTAACGGTGTTTCGACATACACTTGTGGATTAGCTTTGTCGACGTAGCCATTCAACCAGAAGTGCGCTTCATCGCTAAACAAAATTCGCTAATGAAAATCGGGAACAACGGCAATCTCGTTTTGGGCCCATTCGACGAATTTACGCCTTGCTTGATCATATTTAAAATGTAATGCCACAAGATCATCTTTCGAATAAAAAAAATTCATGTCAATCGAATAATACATCGTTGTTTTATTGCAATTTAAAGTTCTATTCCTCTAAAAAAACACCCTTTATGTTTGGGCGTAAAAGAGATTAGCAGCCCGATGTATGTCGTATGACTAAAGGTTCATACATAGAAAATCTGTGACTGTCCCTAACAAAACTTAAAATAGTCTCATACAATTCTGTTACAGATTACATTCAATATCTTGCATTGTTTTTGATTGATAGAGCATCGAAACTGTATGCTTCTTTGTGAATCCCCCTGTATTATCTGTTTAATCTTAATGAGAGAAGTATGAGAATATTTTCGAATGAAGATTTTTATTTTCTTTATCTCAACATTAGGGAAATGTAACCATATGTTTGACGATAAATGCAGGGGAGTTTTTATTCCGGAGGCTCGGTTCAGAGCCTCCCGGAGGTCTATTTAACAAGGGAAATGGCCCCAAATGTGGTATAGAGATGAATAATGAAGTATGAATCCGTGGGAAAAAAATAGCCGATATGAGCTGTACAATGAAAAAAAATGTTACAAAAAAGTAAAATATTAATAACACATACAAGATAGAAGTGTAATGTTAAGTTTTATTTATTGCATTCACTTGTTCCTAGATAAGAATTCGATCACATTCAAATGACCGCAGTTCTCAGACACTACACTGAGCATAATCTAATCAATACTTCTTAGCGTCATATGCAACATGCCACTAGGTATATTCCACTCTGCGATATGTGTACCAACAATGATTCCCTGTGATCCATCAACGATGACAGTTGCAACATCTTCCATCAGCTCCTCTAACACAGTTTTACGTCCTCTGCCAGGGTGAATTGTCAGTGACTGTTTCTCTGAACTTCTTTATCGTTCCTTTCAAAGCTAAAGTGATGAATCTCCCTACCAGTGGTGTAATGGAGAATATTTGGTCCATCCTGCGAAGTCATGTTTTGGGACCCCAAGTTGGATTTTACAAAGGTTAGGTACTTGGCGGTAGTCAGGTTTGGGGACCCCTAGAACCCTGTCCCCCTCGCAATGCGGGGATTGCAGGAGTGTACGTTACACTACTGCCCCGTACGTTTCACCTGTCTGGTTCTAAGTTCGCGAGAAGTTGTGAATGATTAAGAAAATGCAGCATTACTAATAATGGGATTTCTGGCATTGTGAGTTGCTGCATAATTTCTTTTGACTTTTCTTACTTTAGTTAAGAATATTATTCTTTGGGGCTGTCTACACAGTGACGATCATAGCAGGCGTTCAACGAGGGCACCACACGCAGGCGGCCAAGACAAAGGGGCTGTTGCATATAATTCTATCAATCAAACAAATTAAGCTCAAAATTAAGCTTATATTAAGTCGAATAAAATACTGGATTTTAAATGGTTATTGAAAGAACGAAATAATTCCCGATTCCTTGATAGAATAGCATAATTTAAGAGAAATAGAATGTTAATGCGCAAGGTGTTGGTCGACTGTCCATTAACGTCTCATCTTTTCACACATCCTCCGTTTGGTAAAAAATTCGTGGCAGAACACCGGCAATACCGCAATGGGAAAGGTTATATTGCTTATCAGCGGCACTGTTGCTTATCAAAGGCGTCTCAAAACAGATTTCTGTGAAAACTTTTTTGCGAAATTTTCCTATATGGTTAATATTAACTAAAACATAGGAGCATTTTTAAATTCAACATGTATTTGAAGAAATTGAACGCTTTTAATTTAAGACTAGCCTTACAATTTTAAAAAACCAAATAGAGGTAAGGATTTTCCTGTCTTTGCAGTATGTTACTTTTTACTCCTACGCGGTTATAACGTCAATGTTAAGTAGTGGTCCAAATATGAAAAAAATTTTATAGAAGAGGCAACAGTCTTTATAGAAGAGGGTGGCAGTCACCATCAGGTAGGTCCTGTGTCTTCATATTTCTACAGTTCAAATTACTGTCTCGGTTGGCATATATGAAAGTATACATTTAGGTTTTGTTTTCATATCTTTGATTTTTGCTAATTCTCGGTTTGGTGAAATAAAGGGTGTTTTTTTAGAGGTATAGAACTTTAAATTACAATAAAACAACGATGTATTATTCGATTGACATGAATTTTTTTTTATTCGAAAAATAATCTTGTGGCATTACATTTTAAATATGATTTCTGGCAAAGGACTGCCACGGCTGGCTCGGATGTAGTCCAATCTGGACGTCCAATTTTCGATGACTTTTTCCAACATTTGTGGCCGAATATCGGCAATAACACGGCGAATGTTGTTTTCCAAATGGTAAAGCGTTTGTGGCTCATCCGCATAGACCCATGACTTTACATAGCCCCACAGAAAATAGTCTAGCGGTGTTCAATCACAAGATCTTGGAGGCCGATTCACAGGTCCAAAACGCGAAATTAGGCGGTCACCAAACGTGTCTTTCAATAAATCGATTGTGGCACGAGCTGTGTGCCATGTTGCGGCGTCTTGTTGGAACCACAGCTCCTGGACATCATGATTGTTCCATTCAGGAATGAAAAAGTTAGTAATCATGGCTCTATACCGATCACCATTGACTGTAATGTTGTGGCCTTCATCGTTTTTGAAGAAGGATTCCACCAGCCCATAAAGCGCACCAAACAGTCAGTTTTTCTAGATGTAACGGTGTTTCGACATACACTTGTGGATTAGCTTCACTCCAAATGCGGCAGTTTTGTTTGTTGACGTAGCCATTCAACCAGAAGTGCGCTTCATCGCTAAACAAAATTCGCTTATGAAAATCGGGAACAACGGCAATCTCGTTTTGGGCCCATTCGACGAATCTACGCCTTGCTTGATGATCGTTTTGATGAATTGCCAAACCAAGCTGAGAATAAATCACTTGACAGCTGTTAAATCGGTCGCCATCTTGGAAAGTAATGCCATCTTAAACTTCTATACCTGGAAAAAAAAACACTCTTTACATCAGTACCTATCGCGATCTTTTTTTCAACTAAGTTGTATTTTCCGGAATCAAACTTTCCATGTCATTATTACTCAGCATACCAAGCTTGGTGCTTCAACGATTGTTATATGTAGCTACAGAATTTTCTAAATAGTATCAGTTTTAAAAAAATCACCCTGTTTTATATATATTTTGTAACAGTTTTATAAAACGTTTATCTTCATTTTTGGATGATATTCGATGTATATCAATTAATAAAATGTTTATTTTCTATATTCTATGCAAATATAATACATCTTTAAACACATATTATTTTATTAAATAGTTTTTAATGTCTTGTCTAAATAAATACATTCAGAAAGTTGACTTTTTTCGCTCTCAGGTGAATGGACAGCTAACGCTCGGAGAGAATATAGCTGATAACGGAGGTTTAAAGGCTTCATTTAAGGTAAGTTTATTTTAAAATCTACTCTATTCCCTGTCTCATACACAGGCACTGTTTTTATTTATTAGAGGCGTATTATATCTTATCTCATTCTTTTTCAATTCCTACTATTTAGCTCACACTCTCTATATATTTATTTATTTATCTTGATGGATTGATTGATTGATTATTAACGTTGCACTGTTTTAGCTACACGAGGGCTTTTGGCGACGGACCGCGTAATTTTCTACCATGGTCAAGTGACGTGGACGACACCTGAGCTGGCACCCCCCTCTCCTAACTACCACACCACACCAATGGGAGGACGTTTCAGCTCTCCACAGATTTAACGTGCATCGCTGCCCTACACGGCGGATCTTTAGTGGTACTAGGCTCGAACTCGTGACAAGGCAAGCCACGGTCCGATACATATACCACTCGGCTACCGCGGCCACTTTATCTTGGTGGAATTTTCAATCGTTGATACAATACATTTTAAAGCGCTCAGTTGAGCTGAAATTTTATATGCATGATTATTTTGGATGACAATACAATAATTTAACTATAATTAATGAAAAATAATTGATTAAAACTAATTATTTAAGGAATTACTAATACAGCCAAGTTGGCGACTTAGTGACCATTTTGGGGACTTCAAAATGTCTTTTCTTACGTTTTAAAGAATTCCGTTGAACTGGAATTTTATATAGACGATTATTTTGGGTGACGATACAATAATTTTTAATTATAATTAATAAAAATTAATTGATTAAAACTAATTATTTCAAGAATTACAAATACAGCCACGTTGCTATCATTTTTAGCGACTTAGCGATCATTTTGGCAATTTGTGTCAAAACTTGAAATGGGGTTTTTTGTCATGTTTTAAAAAATTCAATTGAACTAAAATTTTATATACGCCAATGTTTTGGATGACAATAAAATACTTAATTTTTTTTTTAATTTTGTGTATGCGTTACAACTACAGCATTAATAGATTGGAATGTAAGAAAATTTAAAATTTCGGAGAGAGATAGTTTAAACTATATATATTTTTGAAGATAATATATTACACAATAATTTTTGAATTCCTACTATTAGCTCTTACTTTGTATATATATATTTATTTATTTATTTTGGTGGAATTTTCAATTGTCAATTAAATACATTTTAAAGCGCTCAATTGAGCTGAAATTTTATATACATGATTATTTTGAGTGACAATACAGTAATTTAATTGTAATTAATAAATATTAATTGATTAAAACTAATTATTTAAAAAATTACAAATACAGCCACGTTGGCATCAGTTTTGGTGACTTAGCGACCCTTTTGGGGACTTGCGTCAAAACATGAAAAGGTTCTTTTTCTCACGTTTTAAAGCTTTCAGTTGAACTGAAATTTTATATACATTATTGTATTGGATGACAATAAAATAATTTAATTATAATTAATAAAAACTAATTGATTAAAACTAATTATTTCAAGAATTATAAATACAGCCTCTTTGGCATTTTTTTTGGCGACCCTTTTGGTAACTTGTATCAAAACATGAAAAGGTTTTTTTCTCACATTTTAAAGCACTCGTTTGAGCTGTAATTTTTTATACACTATTGTTCTGGGTAAAAATACGATAATTTAGTTATAATTAATTAAAATTAATTGACTGAAACTAATTATGTAAAAAATACAGATACATCCACGTTGGTTTCATTTTTAGCGACTTGGATTAAAACTTTTAAAAGATTTTTTTCTTCACATTTTAAAGCATTTAGTTGAACTGAAATTTTATATACACGATTGATTTGGATGACAGTACGATACTTTAATGATAATTAATAAAATCTAATTACCATTTACATTAATTGTAACTATTTAATAAAAAGTTGCTAAAATAAAATTTTTCTTTGTTGATCTAAGTACATATTGACTTCAAATTTTTTTATATTACTTGTTTTGTTAAATAATGCATTTAAAATAAAGCATTAATACTCATACATATGCTTTACAGGCATACCAGAACTGGATTGCAAGGAATCATGCAGAACAACCACTGCCAGGTCTGCCTTTAACAAGCAACCAGTTATTTTTTGTAGCATATGCACAAAAGTGGTGCGAAATGAGTACACCGGAAATGGAACTTTTTTTCGCTTTAACAGACAATCACAGTCCTAATAAATACAGGTATATTCTTTTCTTATAGCTATTTTTTATGAATCGTGTTCCTCAGATATGGAATCGATGACAATTGAAAGCTAGATACTGGATGAGGGTAACGTAAGTACAAATGATTGAAAGTAGCACACAAAACAAGAGCAGTTATCTTTCTGACCCTGAAATAAATAGAAAATATAAAAAATTATTATTAATACTACATTAGTGCACTTTATATTGCTTGGCTATGATTGTATTTTTATTATAATAATTTTGTTCCGTTTTCACTGTCATATTTTACTTTTCTTTTCAATTCCTACTATTAGCTCACACTCTCTATATATTTATTTATTTATCTTCGTGGAGTTTTCCATTGTTAATAAAATACATTTTAAAGCTCTCAATTGAGCTGAAATTTTATATACATGATTATTTTGGATGACAATTCAGTAATTTAATTATAATTATTAAATATTAATTGATTAAAACTAATTATTTAAAGAATTACAAATACAGTCACGTTGGTATCATTTTTGGTGAATTAGCGTCCTTTTTGGCGACTTGCGTCAAAACTTGAAAATGTTCTTTTTGTCACGTTTTAAAGCATTTAGGTGAACTGAGACTTTATATACACGATTGCTTTGGATGACTATACGATACTTTAATGATAATTAATAAAAATTAATGACCACTTAATGATGTGATTATGGTTCATGTATATACATATTTGTATTAATTGTAACTATTTATAAAAAGTAGCTAAAATTTGTTTTTTCTTTGTTGATCTAAGTAGGAATTGACTGTAAAAAAAAAATTATGTTACGTGTTTTGGAAATTTACTATAAGAAATTTAAGATTGAGGAAACGTATAGCATAAGAAAAAGGTTTCAAAGTGTATAAATAGATGGCTCTATGAGCGGCATAACGAACGTAAACTCCGCTACATTTTGAATCGGATTACGACGACTTTGGCATGAGTTACACATTAAACCAGCTGTACTGCTCCATGTGCATGACTGTTTCGGTTTTTGAAAGAAAAAAATTACTTCGAATCATTCAACAACTGTTCCATTGTTAGTGAAAAGTCCATCGACTACGAACCACATCGAATGGGGAAAATCCATTTTTAACTGTCCTTGGACGTGTGTGTGGCAATCGAAATAATATGTGAGATTTTCTGTTGAAATTTCTCTACTCAGAGATGTATTAAGGTATCCGACTATGTTCGGAACCGTGATTTTAAAAAAGGTCATAAATTTATAATTTTCATGATATTTAGTGTCACTTAGATTACATGAATAAAGTTAGCTTAAGAACATTTTAATAAAAACATTTATTTAAATATAATATTTTGGCAAAAAATTGACTTAAAATTAACTTTTTTCAAAATGTTCCCCTTTTAAAAAATTCTTCTAAAAGAATAATATTTTGCTTATAAAAAGTAGACTTCTCTCCAGAGAGTCTGAACTATTTTTTTTTAAAATTTACATTATTTTCAGAGCTACAACCAATTGAAATAATTATCGGCGTTTTTTTCTTAAAATTTCTCCCCTCTGTTGTCGTAAAACATGGATAAACCCACTTCAAAGTTATATATTTCGAGAATTCTAGTTGAGCCTCTGTACAGAGGTCTGAGCTATATACAGGCACAAAATATTATTATAATAGAAGTATTTTTCACAAAAGGAGAATATTTTGAAAATTGGTCATTGTTCATTTTTTATCAAAATATTGTACTTAAATAATTTTTCATTGTGATAATATCCTTAAAACAATTTTGTATACATTTTCTAATCTAATTGGCACTAAATATAATAAATATTATCCATTTATACGCTTTTGCAAAATCACGGTTTCGAACGTACTCGGAAACCTTAAAATATGAATAAATCCACTCTCCTAAATTATATATTTTTAAAACCCTGTCCAGACTTTCAAATGCAGTATGAAAAACATGTCTACAGAAATTTTACATAAATATCCTATATATATATATATATATATATATATATATATATATATATATATATATATATATATATTCAGTTATATCACATCTGAAAATTTGTAATTTCCCTAAAAAGATAAAGTTTTTAAGCAAATGAATTTTAAAATAAAACCTACATAGGGAACGTAAATACTATATGAATATGAAACAAATACTCGTTATTTATATTTTTCAAGAAGTATCTATTTGAAAAATAAGAGAAAAAATGAGTGTTTATAAGAAGACTTATAAGCTTCCTGTTTCGAAATAACAGCTTCCTGTTGTTTTTTTGGAAACAATGAAAACAATTATAATTCTTATATGGTAATTTCGATGTTGAACTGCATTTTAAGCTTAAAATTAGTTTTTTTCTCATCTACATACATAAAAATGGATATTTGTAGGAATGACTTTGCTTCACTCCAACACGGTACAATCGATTGGCCTGTATGTGTATTTTTTGTGGAGAAGGTTTTTGTGCTATTCTCTTTGGAACTTCTCACCAGGTGGTGGTACAGCATTTCAACTTCTTCCCCTTCAATCAATCGCCAAATTTCCAACAGGGTCCCCATAAAAGACGCCAACTTGGCTCTATCGACAACATTTCGCTATGTTTCAATTGAATCGCCATTGTAATGTAAGGAACGCCGTTGCTTGCGAACATTACAGTTTTAGCATAAAATAAATACATCAGAAAGTAATATTAATGTATGACACATCCCGATGTAAATAATTTACACTTTTTAAATGTTCATTACACAAAATTTGTAACAATGTGTTACTTTAGCTGAGCAGAGATCTGCTTAGGAAGGTGTTTTTAAAAATCGACCCACAGGAGAGTTACGGGGTGTTATAAATAAAAAGAATCCTTTTTATCAACTCTCAGATCTTTAGAGACTTAAAATTTAACTAATATGATTTTTTTTTGCTTTTCTCGGATATGCAAAAAGCTTTTTTTTAAATTTTTAATTAACCTAAAATTAACTCATTAAAAACTCCTTTATCCTTCAATTTGTATTGTTTCATTTTTCAATTCACCCAAGCGAGGAACGGGTATACCAGCTAGTGATTTATAAAGTTTACTATAGTAAGTATTATATCATGTTATAATGTATGCGCTGTTTAGAATGCATGTTATATGTATAAGTTTTGAATTCAAATTCGAGTCAATTAGCTGTAGAATGTACGAAGTATGATCTTAACACAGGTTCTTTTTACAGAGTAATTGGAACATTATCTAATTCAAAGGATTTTGCAAAAGAATTTAAGTGTCCTCTTAAAAGTACCATGAATCCTCAAAAGAAGTGCGAAATTTGGTGATGTGCATAAGTGAACAAGAAGACAATTTTCCAAAAAGTAAGAAAGCATATGTTTTTAGAACTTTTACCTTTTAAAACAGGTCTTGGTGATTCCTATCAATAGTTATTCTTTATATATAACGAAAATAGCATTTTATGTTTTGTGAAATCTTATCGATTTATGTAGAAATCCGCGTTACCAACAGACGATGACAGTGGCGTAACGTACAACCCTTGCAAAAGCCGTGGTGCAGGAGAGCCCAAAGCCTATGTTAGGCTATGGTTTTGCAACGATTTGCAAGATCCAACTTGGAGCTCAAAACCTGACTTTGCAGAGGAGCCCTAATATTCTCCGTTACGTCACTGGATGATGACATCTTTATCATTCAATTTTGAGATAGGAGGGTCATCATTCCGATCTTAACATCGTATTTTTTAAGCCACTAACAGACTATTATTTTTTATTAAATAAATCTTGTTTGCGTGTATTTTATTTCAACTGTAATTTAAAAAAGTTGCCATTTTTAGAATTCTATAAACTAAATTATTTTTTTCTATGTAATGAATTTTATCTGTTGAAAAGAATCATGAAATGCATGGCAATATGCCACATATACTGTCTACAAATATAGTCATATTGAATCTCTGATTGCTTTTTTAAAATTCATTTATGTTGTTTTAAATTCTCCAAGTAATGTTCTCGTTAAAAAATTACAAAGAATTTTTTTTAAATATGTGGAGATTATTAGGATATTTTTAATTTCAGAATTTGGTTTTATATGTTTCATTAATTTCGTTGTAATTCAGGAAGAACTGATATAAATTTCTTTAAAATTTCGAAAATTTATTACGGCGTGTAATGAAACTATTAATCCTGTCGACTTCACAGTTTTTTTATTGAAGGATTTTATAAGATATTTTTTGCTATCATTACTCTAATTGATTTCGTAGCTATTATTATTATTAATTTGTAAATGAGAGAAAAATGATTTTGTTCTGCATTCAATAATAGTTGTTATTAATCTCATTAGATAGCAGCACAAAATACTTAAGTTTTTTTTGTCTGCAAAAATCCGTCATTAAGTCGATCCCACACATGAAGCATCATGATTAGTACTAAATAAATATAAAGGTGGTCTTTGCGCAATGGGAAAGAACAGGACGAGAGAGTAGAAATGTTTTTAGATATACATGAAAGAACATATTTCCTGGCTCCGCTATTCAAAAGAGAGCCCAACATATTTGATTACGTTAATCATTTTTACCCTGGTTTGTGGGAACCCACCTGGGTTCCACCCTAGACACCAAGATTGAATTGAGGCAAATAATTACCAGACGACATTTTTACAATAACAAATAATTTTTTTTTCACTTGAATCGGTTACCAACCTTCTAAATACAAATCTAAATCAATATGTCTACGTCAATTGGATTGAACTTTACTATTAAATTAAATCACGAAATATGATACTAATCAACTATTAAACTGAATATCGAACGGGTTTACCGGAATAAGATGACCGAGAGATAAATGCAATTTCAATTACTAGCAATCATTAACTTTCCACTAACTCTATTATATATTTACTCTTATGATCCAATGTACTGATAAGCAATTTAAATATCACCTGATATTTATTATTTATATCCGAACATAACAAAAATGAAATTTAGAAGACAAAATATCACCCTAAATATAGAAAAAAGAGGGTCAATTTAACTTCCTTTCCGTCGGCTCAAAAGTTTCGAAATGTAGATCGCTGCCTGATAATCAGTCAGAAACTAATCACGAAATCAACTTGAATCTTCTTCGAACTCCGTCAATGTATCTCTTGGCTCAATAGCCTTCTCTCTTCTAACTTACAACACTCTCCTTAAGTACTTTGATTCATTTGCGTATCCCGGTTTCTCCTTTTTAGAGCTGATAGGAAATATACGCGAATTTACAATCCCCAAAGACGCCCAAGAGTATTAGTGATAAAGTGCCGTACAGATTCGTCACAGATTGATCTAATTTTCTGCTATAAAATGCTTCACATATTTTCTCCTATATTGAACTGCTAAAAGAGTTGTCCTTCTTTACATCTTAAAAAAAATTAAATATTTATGGAATATTTTGAAGTTTTTAAACGCTGTAATTTAAACAAGAATGAATTACGATGTGAATTTTCCTTGAAATATGTGGAGTTTTTCTGTCTGAAAATGTACTTTGCGTGTAGTTCAAGTTCTTTCATTTGGCGAAAAAAGGCCTAAATATTTAGCTAAATATGTCTAATTATGTATTTTAGCCTCTGTTATGCCACCTTAAAAAAAATTTACTTTAAATATAATTACAAGAATGAATTACGATGTGAATTTTTTAAATCTATGAAGTACTATTATTTTATTTCTATTATCAGTACAGTTACCATTATTATTTGTAACATTTTAAGGAATTTTTTTATCAGAATTACATTATTTGCATTTTTGATCTTTTCATAGAATTCTTCATGAGTTAAAAGATATTAGTGGTTAATATGATTCTGACGCCTTCGACATCACTTATTGTACATGAATCGTCTTGCAAAATATCAATTAGGTATTCTTCGCCGATTCTTATATTGTATAAGCAATTTTTTTTATTAACACTTGAAAGTGTATGAAGTGTTCAACATACCTTTTGATAAATAAATGAATAGGTTATATACTTTAGTATAACAACAAAACCCAGAACCTATTCAGCGGCACAACAGAATATTACTGTCCTCCTGCAAACTTAGGTTTGGGGCCGCAAAGCTCAAATAAAGAGTGTTTTTTTTTCCAGGTATAGAAGTTTAAGTTGGCATTGCTTTCCAAGATGGCGACCGAATTAACAGCTGTCAAGGGATTTATTCTCAGTTTGGTTTGGCAATTCATCCAAACGATCATCAAGCAAGGCGTAGATTCGTTGAATGGGCCCAACACGAGATGGCCGTTGTTCCCGATTTTCATAAGCGAATTTTGTTTAGCGATGAAGCGCACTTCTGGTGGAATGGCTACGTCAACAAACAAAACTGTCGCATTTGCTAATCCACAAGTGTATGTCGAAACACCGTTACATCCAGAAAAACAGACTGTTTGGTGCGCTTTATGGGCTGGTGGAATCCTTCTTCAAAAACGATGAAGGCCACAACGTTACAGTCAATGGTGATCGGTAGAGAGCCATGATTACTAACTTTTTCACTCCTGAATTGAACAATCATGATGTCCTGGAGCTGTGGTTCCAACAAGATGGCGCAACATGTCACACAGCTCGTGCCACAATTGATTTATTGAAAGACACTTTTGGTGACTGCCTAATTTCACGTTTAGGACCTGTGAATTGGCCTCCAAGAACTTGTGATTTAACACCGCTAGACTATTTTCTGTGGGGCTATGTAAAGTCATGGGTCTATGCTGATAAGCCACAAACGTTTGACCATTTGGAAGACAACATTCACCGTGTTATTGCCGATATACGGCCACAAATGTTGGAAAAAGTCATCGAAAATTGGACGTCCAGATTGGACTACATCCGAGCCAGCCGTGGCAGTCCTCTGCCAGAAATCATATTTAAAATGTAATGCCACAAGATTATCTTTCGAATAAAAAAATCATGTCAATCGAATAATACATCGTTGTTTTATTGCAATTTAAAGTTCTATACCTCTAAAAAAACACCCTTTACATACTTGGTGTCGGTAAAGCTTTGGGCCCCAAGAGACCCAGGCTCCCCGCAATGCGGGGGTGCACGTTACGCCACTGAAACTATTTGTAACAGGTTTCATTTAAAAAGCATCATGTTTCGATAAATAAATGTATATTTAATATTTATAAAAAACTGATTAAAATATAGTCCAAAATATTTCTATTTGTTTCTTGAATATTTGTGTATGTAAATTATAATATGAATACATTTGGGTGGATCATCATTATATGGAGGTGTATTTATTATTAATCGGAACCCATATAAGCTGGAAAAATGTATAGTTTAAAGCAGCGTTTCTCAAATTATGGGGTGCTCCCTCTTCGGGGGCGCGATAATTCTACGGGGGGAGTGAGCATATCGAAAATAAAAGACTTAAAATATTTAATTTACTAGAACGAATTAAAACAAAATACTTTCAGACATGATAAAAATTGCATTTTTACTCTGATATAATTTATATGTATCATCTGGCAATATTACGTCATGAAAAATAAAAACGTCTTCAATACCTAATTAGCTATCTTTGATCCTATAACCAAATAAAAAAACTTTTATTTGATTTACTGTAAGCCCATGATGAGAGATTTTTATTATGTTTTCTTTTTCAACCTAAAAAACTACTCTTTCAGAGAAAAAATAAAACCCAGCCCCAGAATCGAAAGAATTTCGGAAGATAAATTCATCACTAATTGTTTTTGAAATAATGTACATTATAGCTGTAGGCAGCAGAATGTATTTGCTGATAATAATCTGTTTGACTTCTAAGTTATTGGTACAGTTAGTTATGACCCCTCTCTTATGTGTTTGTTTCTCATTTAGGGAAGTTGTAAAAAATTTATTTCTCAGTTGCGCTTTTTTCCATGTAAAAGAGTTTTATGATATTTGGAAAACCACAGAAAATACTTTGAAGGATTACTTGGACAAGATTTATTTTTATGAGTATTTTCAAACAAAAAAAAAGTATAATGAAAAACGTTTTCCTCATTTTTTTAGAAATCGACACTCTGAGTGCTTTTTTTATATTTGGCTGAGAACTATATTTTATCTTCAAAGCCACCACCGCATTTTGCAATCAGTTCCAATTTAAAAATTCGAGAAAGAAAAATAAAATATATATTACTTAAAAGTAACATAAAAAAATTAATATACTTATCTTATTAGTTTGTACGGTTTATAATTAAAATTGTATTGTAGCTTTAGCATCTCAAATTACATTATTATTGCATTCAATGCATTATTATTGTATAAGGGGGGAGGGGTCGCGATAAAAAATTATGATTCAAAATTGGGTCGCCAGTACTGAAAGTTTGAGAAGCACTGGTTTAAAAATTAAAAAAAAATTTCAAAATTTAATATTGCCTCACGAGGGTTGAATTTTCGATAAAAATTGTAAAAGGCTTAAATTTGGTTAGAGGATTTTAAAATCAAAATAATTTATTTTCGATACAAATAACAGTAATCGATGATTAATGATAATAAGTGTAGTAAATAGTACGATGTGTACATACATTCCAACCTTTCGTAAACCCAGCTCTTTCTTCTCAAACCATAGATTCAGCGCGCTCCAAGCCATATTCCGTCATTTTGGCAGCAGGTTTTTTTTAAGATATCTGACTACGTTCGGAACCGGGATTTCAAAAAAGCTCATAAATGGATTATTTATGATACTTAGTGTCACTTAGATTATAATACATGTATAAAATTGTTTTGAAGACATTTTGACAAAAAAAATTATTTAAATACAATATTTCGGCAAAAAATTAACTTAGAATAATCTTTTTTCAAAATGTTCTCCTTTTGTGAAAAATACTTCTATTATAATAATATTTTACCTGTATATAGCTCAGACCTCTGTACAAAGGCTTAACTAGAATTTTCAAAAAATTCACATTATTTTCAGAGTTACAACCAATTGAAATAATTATCGGCGTTATTTTCTTAAAATTTCTCCTCTCTGTTGGCGTAAAACATGGATAAATCCACTTCTAAGTTATATATTTAAAAAATTCTGGTTGAACCTCTGTACAGAGGTCTGAGCTATATACAGGCAAAATATTATTATAATAGAAGTATTTTTCACAAAAGGAGAATATTTTGAAAATGGGTCATTCTATGTTCATTCTTGTCAAATTATTGCACTTAATTTTTTTTTATTGTAATACTATTCTTAAAACAATTTTATAAACATTTTTTAATCTAAGTGATACTAAATATCATACATGTTATCCATTTATACGCTTTTGCAAAATTATGGTTCCGAACTTAGTCGGATAAATTAAACAGAAATTCAAAACTAAAAAAGCTCTGCAATGTACCTGACGTTTTTTTCTTGTAGGTATTCGGTTGGTGTCTTATTTGCAACAAATGTTAAAATGTTCAAAATTACTTGTTTTTTTCCAAACAATAATTTTTACCGTAAGAAGAGGTCAAATACGTAAATCTCAACATACTTGGTGGCGGTACTTAACACAACGTAAAAATTATTTTTTTTTCCCCTTTACCTAAATACCAGAAAACACCTTTTCAGCACCTGCAGGTTTTGAAATTACAGTGTTTAGATACCGCAGTAAAAAGAAATATCTGATTATAAAAATATTATATTATTCCTTTTTTAATGTTAGGTTATTTTAACAAAATTCTACTTAGAGGAAAAAGGCTAAGGCCTCACGAGTGTTTCTTCATTAATATTTTATTTTTCTTCTTCCAGATTTGGAAAACAAGAAAGCTAAAGCATCGTATTGGCAAATAGGATGCATTTGTGTGTTGCCAAGTTTTTTTTCTCCTATTTTTATTGCATTCATCAATGACTTGAAAGGGAATTTTTTTCGAGTGATCTATTTCAGGAAAAAAAACCTGCCAGTTTCGAAGAAAAGACGTTGTTTCAAGAAAATTATCATTCATGCTCTAAAATATTGGCAATATATTGGTATATTGTGAAAAAATGCAGGAGCACACACTTCTCAATGAAAATGATCTTTGAAAAGTTTAAACCTTAATATTGAATTCTAGAAAAGCTTCGAAAAAAAATCAAATCGCTTAGAAACACGGAATGAAGAATCTCCTAAATTCAATTTCATAAAGAGTTATGAACATTAATAAAGAAAATTTTCTTAAACATTTCATTGCTAATGCTGCACGAAGGAAGACCTTCAAATACTATTAGGAAAAAGAAATCTTGTATTATATTTTTATTGCCAGTCTCATTCATTTTTCTTTTTAATTATACATCTATTATGATGAGATATTTTTGTTTACCAATATTGTAAATAAAATATCTGTGCCATTAAAATCTCACATTTTTTATTTTTAATGCTTTTAGACAGTATAACGTTCTGAAAGAAATATTTAAAAGGCTTTTGAGAGACGGTTTTTTATATGAATTTAAATTAATTTTCGAAGAAAAATTATTCTACAATAGAGTATTTGTTTAAACTCACTTGAAGTTCAATGGTCCTGTAAAATATATTTAGAAATTTTAGTATCATATTTAATTTATACCTATTTTAAATGGAGTATTTTAAGTTGTTATATATTTTTTATGAAACTTATTTGGATAAATATACACCTATCATACCCATGTATAACTACTTATGTATTCAATTGTTGTGTAACAAAAATTCATTGGACTTGTGTAAGTAAATATTTACTTAAATATAAAACATTCTTATTCAACGTTATATTCTTAAAAAATGTGAACACATTGTGTTTTTCTAGCAATACCTGTCAATAAACAAAAAACATATGAATGTAAGTTCTGTTTTAAGATCTTATTTTGAAATATAAGAAGGTAAAACAACTATATCATTTTGCAATTTATATTTTTCTCGTATATTTAAGACAAACTATTATAACTTACTTCCACGAAATATTTGATAATGATTGAATTATGTAATTTTTATATTAATCCTTTTATGTATAATCCCCATTTACTTAATATTGTTTTATTTTTTTACTCTATTCTTCACCTGTGTTTGTTTGTAAATAATATTAATAAAGTATGATGATACCAAAAGTCGACATTTCATTTCTGTGTAAGCTTCAGATACGGCCTTGCACGACAGAAACTATTTATATAAGAAACTATATCTTGCATGTTGTAAAGTTGTGTGTGAGCTGCAATGTTTTTCTAAAAACAGCTTGACAGTTTATTTTTGAGAAAAAAGCTGTCTTATTTTTAATAGAATAAATCTACAAAATATATGGATTCAGAGTATAAGTGCTTCATATATGTGAACTTTACAATTCATTCTTTATATATATATATTTATAATATTAGAGGCCTTTTTTGTAAGAAATACGTTGTACTTTTATATATTATGTACTAGACTTTTTTTTTATATATAAATCACTTTTATAACTACCTCTATCTATACGAGTTGGTATTTAAAGGTGTTCTTACACATTTTAAAATAAGATTTTTCTCTATTTAAAACTGCTAAGAGCTAAGAAAATAGCATAATATAACTGTCTGCAGATTAAGTACATAAAACTTTTAAAAAAATAATGCTTTTACTAAAAGAAAAAATCATGTAATGTATCAATAGTTATTTTCTGCGTTTTTTTGTGAGTTTCATTTAATTTTAATCTGTCCATGATTTGTTTTAAAATTTACTTTTGAAATAATTTTTAATCATGCCTATAAACAATTATTATACTGTTCTGTTTAGCGCGTGAGAATTTTTTATCGCTTTATTGCTGGTCAATATATTCTTTAATATTACACAAAACAGGATAATTTTTAAAACATTTAACATGCATTTGCAGCATGCATCTATAACTTTTAGTCTCGGATGTAAGGCATTTTTAATTAATGTGATATCTTACAAATAATTTAAAAATTAATACGTATGTTCTTACAATCCCTATAAAATTGTAACAAACTTACAGAAATAGTTTTTCTATAAAATATTACCATTTATATTGATGCCATTTGAATGTGTATATAGTGTCTACATCAAAAAAATAACAATTTAACTGTTAAACAAAATTATGCTTCGTATTTACTAATAAGGGAATTAAAAAATTCATTGCTGTTGAATTAAAATGATCAGTGAAAGGAATATAAATTTTTAGACTAATAATTCAACAGAAGGACATTTTCTTACTTCATTTTATATTTTAGTAACGTATAAGCAAATAAAAATGCATTTTTAGATATTACAAAACTTATTAAGCTTAATTTATGATAACTGATGCATTTACATTGTAATGTAATAAAGAGCAGTGTTAATTCGATGTGATTATTATGCAAACCAATACAAGGCTTTGTATCATACTTTAATAATTAAAATAGTGTTGTTTTGGTGCAAAATTGCATAAGTGTATTTTTTTTTGTATTTGAATAAGCTTGTAGTTTACAGTACAGTTGAACTTTCAAGATTTTTAAATAAATATTTGGTACATTTTGGTACAAAGTATATTATATAATATTTAAAATGAACACATAAAATGAACACATGCATGATTCGAAGGCATAGGTATCGGATAGTATAGGTATTCGAAGGCATAGGTATCAGTATTCGAGTGATATAGGTATCGGATCGTGGCTTGCCTTGTTACGAGTTCGAGTCCAGTACCACTAAAGACCCGCCGTGTAGGGCAGCCGTCTGTCGAAAGCGGAAACGTCTTCCCGTTGGTGTGGTGTGGTAGTTAGGAGAGGGGGTGCCAGCTCAGGTGTCATCCACGTCACTTAACCATGGTTCAAAATTACGTGGTCCGTCGCCAAAAGCCCTCGTGTAGCTGAACAGAGTGCAACGTTAATATTCAATCAATCAATCATAATCAATAACTGTAATCCATAAGAATTAAAGAAAATTTTAAAACAAAAAAATGTGTGTGTGTGGTCATTGTAACACGGTAGACTCAGAGAAAACTGTAAATGGTTTTTAAATTTTCATAAATACACAAGGTATTCACCCAATCTCTGTTAGGAATTCTTGAGTTGGAAAATTGGTTATTCCTTTCAATGCACAACTATTTTCGGTAGTATGCCTTTCATAACCCTTATTTATTCACTTCCTACTATTAACTCAAGCGACAATTTTGATGACTTGTGTCTAAACTTGAAAAGGTTTTTTTCTCACGTTTTAAAACCCTCAGTTGAAATGGAATTTTTAATACACGATTGTGTGAAGGTCTCCTAGGACCTCATTTTGAGAACGAGAATAAATAGGAGTCATGTAAGAACCAGTAGCCATTTTTATAAACAACTTTCTTTATTTGGTTATCTTATCCAAATAGAATCAAAGACTTATTAACAAATTTGTCTACTAATATTATGAGGTTTTAAAGGTAATATCCTTTAAATTAACTTAATTAATGATCCAATTAATTAATTTATTAAATAACGATCACGCAGAAATTACCACGATAAGAGATCCCAGAATTATATTTAATAATGTTCTTATTGAACATTTAACTTTAATCTCACTCCTAAAACTTTAATGAGACTTTAAACACAAATCAATATTTACCACTCGGAATCTCAATTCTTAAAATTAAATTTCTCTAACAAGAAATCTTCCATTTAAATCCACGAAAACTTTCTGCTTCAATCTCTATCTCCTACTGCTCCAACTTTACTATTTCGTTTGACTTAAATACTTTATCTAATCTGCATAACAAGGAATCCTGTCCGCTTTTTGGAGTTGATTGGAAATAGGTTGGGAATTAAATTTCCCTAAAAAAGGTCGACTCAGAAGGTTAGTGATAAAGTTCCGTATAGATTCGTCACAATTGTTTTGGATGACAGTACCATACTTTAATGATAATTAATAAAAATAAATTACCACTTAATGTTGTGATTGCTGTCATATATATACATATTTATATTAATTGTAACTATTTAATTAAAAGTAGCTAAAATAAAAATTTTCTTTGATCTAAGTAGAAATTGAATTAAATTTTTTTTATATTATTTGCTTTTATTTTATATTATTTGTTAGTCTTACGTTAAAAATCATTGATTTTTAACCATGCCACTCAGCAAAACTTCACAGCGTGCTGTTCTGATTTTTATTTATGTTACAACATATTTCACTTAGTAAGGGAGCTTTGAAGACCTATTCCTATTACACTTGTGATGATTCCATGGTTATTCATCCAAGGGAAGCCATTGCTGACAAAAATATTGACGTAATATTAAGCAAAGTTTATTTCAAAATAAAGGGTGTTTTTTTTCCAGGGATAGAAGTTTAAGTTGGCATTACTTTCCAAGATGGCGACCGATTTAACCGCTGTCAAGTGATTTATTCTCAGTTTGGTTTGGCAATTCATCCAAACGATCATCAAGCAAGGCGTAGATTCGTCGAATGGGCCCAAAACGAGATTGCCGTTGTTCCCGATTTTCATAAGTGAATTTTGTTTAGCGATGAAGCGCACTTCTGGTGGAATGGCTACGTCGACAAACAAAACTGTCGCATTTGCTAATCCACAAGTGTATGTCGAAACACCGTTACATCCAGAAAAACAGACTGTTTGGTGCGCTTTATGGGCTGGTGGAATCTTTCTTCAAAAACGATGAAGGCCACAACGTTACAGTCAATGGTGATCGGTATAGAGCCATGATTACTAACTTTTTCACTCCTGAATTGAACAATCATGATGTCCAGGAGCTGCGATTCCAACAAGAAGGCGCAACATGTCACACAGCTCGTGCCACAATCGATTTATTGAAAGACACGTTGGGTGACAGCCTAATTTCCCGTTTTGGACCTGGGAATTGGCCTCCAAGATCTTGTGATTTAACACCGCTAGACTATTTTCTGTGGGGTTATGTAAAGTCATTGGTCTATGCGGATAAGCCAAAAACGCTTGACCTTTTGGAAGACAACATTCGCCGTGTTATTGCCGATATACGGCCACAAATGTTGGAAAAAGTCATCGAAAATTGGACGTCCAGATTGGACTACATCCGAGCCAGCCGTGGCAGTCCTATGCCAGATATCATATTTAAAATGTAATGCCACAATATTATCTTTCGAATAAAAAAGAATTCATGTCAATCGAATAATACATCGTTGTTTTATTGCAATTTAAAGTTCTATACCTCTACAAAAACACCCTTTAGATACATCACGAATGTGAAACGCGAACTTAGTGATTAATATTTTATCTTTTAGTCTTTTCACAAACATGAAACCACAAATCCTGCTCTTGTTACGGACAATCTCAAAGTAAAGTGATTTGTTCTACATAAGATGAGTTACACTAGGGAGGGGCTTAGGGCTTCTTAGACCCCTCCAATACACCAAAATATTTTTTTAGCATAACGATTACTCCTCGACACTTTCACATCTACTTGTTTTTTTTTAATGTAAGCACAACCAATAAAAGTAGACTGTGTTGTTGTTGTTACTTATCCCGCCTGATCGACAGATTCTTAGATCGAGGCCTCAATTCACAAACTTTCCAAGTCATGTAGTGATACTGAAATACATCTGTGTAATGTATGTCGACCTCAAAACTCCTCTGGAGTGTTTTAGGTAGAATCCAGCACAATGCTCCATAACTCGAATGGAACATTGTGCTGGATACAAAGCGCTAAATCTTAATCATAAAAGTATATATATATATATATATATATATATATATATATATATATATATATATATATATATATATATATATGTAAAGATTTCATATTCTATTTTATAATATACTTTCCTTGAAAGCGTTTCAAAAAAGAAAATTTCGATAAAAAACTGTATTTATTTTGTAAAATTGCACCAAAAAAGGAAAATCCTAACAAACTATAATTTCTTTCTTAGGATTGAAGATTGGTTAAATGGAAATATTGAGAGTATTTGCTATATTTCATATTTTGCTCACGCAAAGCAATAAATTTCGTTCTGAAATGTAGTGGTGCCATCTAGCCTTCATCTTGACAACTACAAAAACTGTTTATGAAATATCAAGAGAAATATACGGTTAAATAAACTAGAATAATTTGATCTATAAATTAACAAATAAGGAAATGAATATACTGCTTAGTATACCAAATTAAATAAATCTGCAGTACAATAAAATTAACTTCAAATTAATTTATTTTAAAAAATTTTAACCAAATATTTATTTAACTGAGTCAATTAAGATAAAATAAAGCACTTATCTACATTTATTTAGTAATACTTTTTTGTTCACCTTTGTGACATTTATATTTTAAGTTTAATTGGAATATGTATAAAACAGAATATTTTTTAAATTTCTCAATAAAAAAATTAAAGTAGTAAATACTCATCCTTACTATGTAAATCTTCAATGTAAGTATGTGTGAAAAAAATAAATAAATAACGAATCAATGATTTTTTTTAATCATTAAAAATATTTTTATTGATACAAAGCTAAGCAATTGAATCACATGGGATGAACAGATTAATACATACTGATTTTAATCTTATGTGCTTTCAGCTTTCCTTTGCTATGCTTAGCTTATGAGTACAATATCTTTACAAAGCATGGTATAAAATTTAATATAAGTAACACATTAAAAAGATTTCTTGAAATTCAAAGAATCTCAAATAATTGAAAAAAAATATATATTGCAACTTTCTGTCATTATTACCAAACTAAAACAGTTTACATTTAGATTCAGTTGAGAGAATATTCTTTTTCTCTCATTTTATGTAGTGACATAATTTTATTTAAAAATATAATTTGCTAATTCTTGGCATGTGATAGAAAATATATATAAAAAAAGACACATTTATTAAATTTCCAAACCTAAGATGGGAAAATGCTAAATTTATTTCATGTAAAATGGGAATGATTTAAGTATTTATGCACATTTAGAACTATGAAATCGTTAAACATTTAACTGATTTTTTTAAATTAAACTATTTATTTAATTTATTATTATTCAAGTTTTTGATAAAATGCTGCAGAAAAAATTATTTTCTATCTACATGGTCTAAATATGAAAATTCTTTACAGAACATTTTCTTTTTCTATCTTTATGTTCTTAGGTTTTTCCAAATTATATTTCTCATGATTAAAATAAAGCTTTAGCAACCCATTTGTAATATTTTATTAGGAAACATTTGAAAGAAAATACAGTTCAAGATAATTTGGCCAAGGGAAAAAATGATGAATTACGTATTACAATTCATTACATATCATACTGTGTGAATTTCATTTTTAAGCAAAAGGGACAAAAAAGAGAGAGAGAGAGAGAACAGTTTCATTTAATGTATTCAACCTGAGAAACTCTTTCAATAAACTGCTTGAAATCACAATGATGTAAGTTTAGATATTTTAGGAATCTGAAAAGTCTCAAATGCATGACTCGGCTTTTTCTTTTCAAATTCAACATTTCGAAAATTAAATTTGACATTTTGCAGTAATTAAATTTGCGCAATAATGATATAAATATTGCATATATTTATAAATCCATTTATCGGTCGGAAATTCGTAATATTACTATATACCCTAGTATTAAGTCGATCTCGATCGACTGGTGGGGACCACCAAGACTTTTTGGGTGACCACCTTCACGTAAGGTCTTAGACTCGAGTACTAAAAGATATATGTTTCAAGAACACCGACGCCAGCTAGACTGGGGTATGGGCTTTTCACAATAAATGCGACTATGTGTAGACTAGGGGTCTTCAACGCGTAACCGTTGAATAGCCCAATGAAAACATTTTACTGTCTATAAATTTGAATTAGAGGCAATTTTTTTAAAAAAATGGCTTCGTCTGTTTTTGTGGTTAGAAACTCCACTTACTCTGCTATTCTTAACATTTAAAACATTTCACTAATATGTTTGAAATTCATTTAAGAAAAAAATTTCCCAAAAATGACGAATTTTTCAAAAATTTCACTTCATCTTAAATATAAAAATCTGACTATGCATAAAATTTCAGAAATTTTCGGAACATAGTGGACTCTTACCTTTAACAGGTTTGCAAAGCATTCTAATTCGACTTTCATTTAACTTCTTGCAATTTTTTTTATATACATTTCCTGATATTGCTCTATTTTTTGGCAGTCACGTGGCCTGCTGATCACTGCTAATTTGTTGGTGTGGTCCACTGATTATTCTAAAAGTATTAATTTGGTCCTCGAGCTTGAAAGGCTTAAGACCTCTTAGTATTGAACGAAACATGTACCATAATTAGAAGCGAACGACGAAGCTTAACATATCCTCTGCGACTATCAAAGAAAATGTGATCACCACGATGCCAGCCGCAGAAATGGGTTTTCCCCTACACACCGACTAAAGGGGGAAATAAAACGTTGATTAACTCTTCCCGCGATAATACGGGGTTGGCTACTAAAACATCACCCGAGACATTCAAGATATTGGGGTGGACTGCATGCAGACGAAGTCTTCTACTGAGACTATAACTATGAGAACAAACTTTAAATGAAAATTATTTACTTTTTAATGCATTTTGAATTGTTTAATAATAGATGCATCGTTCGATATCTTTAAATTTGTGGATATAATTATTATGTTTATATGTTGGGTTTTGCTTTAAACTTGATTTTAAAAATGTAAGTTTTTTTATTCCAGTTATGTAAGTAAGTACATATTTTGTATTTATTATTGGTATAAAGGGTGTTTTTTTAAAGGTATAGAACTTTAAATTGCAATAAAACAACGATGTATTATTCGATTGACATGAATTTTTTTTATTCGAAAGATAATCTTGTGGCATTACATTTTAAATATGATTTCTGGCAGAGGACTGCCACGGCGGGCTCGGATGTAGTCCAATCTGGACGTCCAATTTTCGATTACTTTTTCCAACATTTGTGGCCGTATATCGGCAATAACACGGCGAATGTTGACTTCCAAATGGTCAAGCGTTTGTGACTTATCCGCATAGACCAATGACTTAACATAGTCCCACAGAAAATAGTCTAGCGGTGTTAAATCACAAGATCTTGGAGGCCAATTCACAAGTCCAAAACGTGAAATTAGGCGGTCACCAAACGTGTCTTTCAATAAATCGATTGCGGCACGAGCTGTGTGACATGTTGCGCCGTCTTGTTGGAACCACAGCTCCTGGGCATCATGATTGTTCAATTCAGGAGTGAAAAAGTTAGTAATCATGGCTCTATAACGATCACCATTGACTGTAACATTGTGGCCTTCATCGTTTTTGAAGAAGGATTCCACCAGCCCATAAAGCGCACCAAACAGTCTGTTTTTCTGGATGTAACGGTGTTTCGACATACACTTGTAGATTAGTTTCACTCCAAATGCGGCAGTTTTGTTTGTTGACGTAGCCATTCAACCAGAAGTGCGTTTGATCGCTAAACAAAATTCGCTTATGAAAATTGGGAACAACGGCAATCTCGTTTTGGGCCCATTCGACGAATCTAAAAGCGTTGTTCAGGCATGAGTCTATTCATGATGAATTGCCAAACCAAACTGGGAATAAATCACTTGACAGCTGTTAAATCGGTTGCCATCTTGGAAATTAATGCCAACTTAAACTTCCATATCTGGAAAAAAACACTCTTTATTATAAATATTGTTGAGTTTTTTTTAGCTCACCACATCTACGCCACTGAATGAACCGCAACAGTTTGAAAAAATTAAAAGTAGAACGTACCGCGTAAAAGTCTTCCCACCCCTGCTATACACTAAATACATTTAAATAAAGTTTAAGGTTTTTTTTAAAAAAAAATACATGGAACTGCACAAAACTGACTTCAGTTGATACATGTTTTACTTGGTTACAATTTCAGACAAGTACGATTTCAGTTTAAGCAAATCTTACCATTTAGAAGGAAATTTTATTTTCCTTAAGTTTAAGAATTTGAGCAAATTGTGGAAAAAAATTATCCCTAAATTATTCAAATATACTTTTATCGAAAAATGGTTGATTGCAGATGTTTTTTTTTTTAGTTTTGAATATTTTTTTATTTAACACCAATACATATTATATTTTATAATTTCAATTTTATTTTATAAAACTATTTCAATATACTGGGGATGCAGTATATTAACACGATAAAAATTTTACGCAAAATTAATATTTTATTAGTAATATTTCCTTTAAATATGATTAAACTAATAGTTTCTTTGAAATTTATAACAATATTTCGCAGTATTTAGAAGTGTGAAATGTATCCTCTAACACAAATTAAAATTTAAGTGCTTACAAAACTAACTTGTTTTACATGAAACTGTCTATATCAAGCGTATTAGAGAGAATATTTCTTTCACCTCCCAAATCCCCTGATTTAACGCCCTGCGACTTCTTCCTGCGGAAGTACGTTAAGGATTTTGTGTAGGTACCCCAACGACCGTAATCATTAGTCGAGCTCAAAGAACGCATCATTGCAGCAATACAGACAATTGACAGGAGAAGACTACGCTACAAAATGTATAGAAGGAGCACGATTGTCGCGTCATATCACAAACAAAGCTGAGGATGTATAAATTTGGTAATTTTTTTCGTTCCTTTCATATATGTTTCATGTGGGAATGTGCCCTACTTCCTTTTTACATAAAACGAAAGAATTATTTATAAAAGATTAATCTTTTTTTATATATACTCGTTATAACCATTTTGTATAGATAACTTTGACTAAGATCTAAGAGAAAACTTATCCATCTTCTATATAGTTGTACTAACTTCAGAGTTCAATAAATTGTCTTCCACTTTAGAACAGTTCAGAGAGAAAGGTTTTGAAGTTACTGGAATGTCTGGCTTAGCAATATCATTTTATGTTATTTCCAGTGTATAAATAGATCAACAAATTTGTTGAATGCGTCGATATACCACCTGGGATGACGGTCGCTTTTTTACGAGCTGTTCTATACTTATGCATATTGTTTTTTTAACCGTAAATAAGTTTTTTGACACGATTCAAAGGCCAATCGATTCTCTTTTTGTTTTCGGCTCCTTCCAAAATGCCATCCTCAACTGCAGCATCACGATTTTCTCTCTTATAAATCGCTTGCTCAATAAGATAACCTAAACATTCCGATCTGAAACGGTCTTTTTAAGTCCTTTAATAAAAAATATCATTGTTACGAATAGAATTCAATCACAATAAAATCAGGAAGTTTATATTTATAAACGTCCTGAAACAACATAAACAAATAAATTGGTATAAAGTTTTCATCTTTTGAAATGCACGCAACGGCTTTGAGTTAATCATACTTTCACAATCTATCGACACTGTACACATTTCTTCATAATTTAGCAAGCGTTTTTCTAATATTCTTTTTAATATAGAAGTCTTACATCATTCTGATATGTAAGTCTATCCCACCAACCATAGTAGCACTCTGTAGTTGGTGGATTAAACTTCAATTTTATCGAATTGACAGCGCAATGTCTTTGTATGTGGATCCAGTCTAAACGCTAAAATGGAGCCCCAATAAGACTTCTTTTTGACAAAAATTTAAATTATCACGAAAATGGTAATCTATTTTTAACTATTTAATTTTAATTCTAACTTCTATTGCATTGCTTTTTGTTTATATTGACATGTTTGGAAAGTAATTTCATTTTTTTATGAAAATGAAATTTGATTTTCTTATGTTGAATAAATATATAATTGAATTGTATATTGTCTATACTGGTCCATTAAAACCTTTTACAAAGCAGGATATTACCAAGGCATTACAATAAAATAATTTTTTTCTGTGTGAAATGTGTGCACGCAAAATTTTTTAATTAAGGCATTTTATATTAATAATTTCATAATTTCAGTTCTTATTCCTCATATGTGTATCATACAAATATAATACTTCTACATTATGTGAAGAAAAAAACTAAAATTTCTGTCATGACAAAAAAAAACAAGTTTCACAATTTTCTTGAATTATCTTGTGCAATTAATACTCTCTAAAAATTGATCATTTATAAAAATGTATAGGCTAAAAAAATACGAAAATGCAACTATTTAATATATATATATATATAATATAATGTCTTAAAGTGGTATTTTCAGTTTATTTAAGCTTATTATGGGTTTTTTTTCTTCAGAATTATAAACTTTTAAATGGTTTCTTTCAGTTTGTGTTTCTTTGATACATTAGGGCATTTAAAATGCTACTCTTTCCACAATTATTTACCATTAACTTCTATTTTTTCTGTGTGTTGTTTATAAAGCATGTAACAAAATTAGGGATCCATTTTGCTGTAAACTTAATATTGGCAGAACTATTGTCTTTTAGTTTGAGTTTTAGCATGCATATTAACACTTTTTTCTCCAAAACTAATTAAGTTATTGTAAAATCAATCCCTAAAGTTGCTTAAAACATCCTTAAGAATATTATTAAAAAAATACAGGACCAAAATTGATAATTACAAAAGGAGTAAAATTTTAAAATTGTCCAAATTCTCTTAAAAAAATTTACATTTTTAAAATTATGTGAATAATATGTGAAAAAGTTTCCTCTCGTATTATTTTTTTAAATATAAACATGATATGTAATGCTAAAATACAGTTTTTAAACTCATAAATATAAAAAAAAATTGTTCAAAGAGAGAGAGGGTACCCAGTCTTCTTAATTTACATTGCATTAAACAGAAACTTTAATCTTTTTATTATGGAACATAAAAAAACTACGTGGGAAAATTTTTTTTAATTTTATTTTTGAAAGTATTGTCATACTCTTTTCGGACACTCTATACTGATAACATTTTTAAATTTTATTCTCTTTTCAGTTTATTGATTAAATATTCTTAAATTTTTTCAGTGTATTGATTAAATATTCTAAAATTTTTTCAGTTTATTGATTAAATATTCTTAAATTTTTCAGTGTATTGATTAAATATTCTTAAATTTTTTCAGTTTATTGATTAAATATTCTTATCAAACGCATTATCATGTTTGTATATAATTTATTCTTTGATGTATTCTTAATATTCAAGATTTATTATATCAGCTCTCGATAAAAAAGGCTAAAAATTAAAAAAAAAAACCAAAATTCAAAAGGTTCTAAAATTTCCAGAATTTTGAAATATTAAAGGACTGACTTAACAGCTGATACATTTTGATAATTAAACATTTAACATTTAGAGATGTAACTTTTTTCTGAGATTTTTGAATTGCATTTTTTTGACAACTAGTTCTCAAAAGAATATTTTAATTACAAACACCAGAATGGTGCTCTACTCTCCCGGCTGTGCTAATTATATGAAATGGAGGGGGTATATAAATGAATATATATATATCGGAGTTTTAACGCTTTTTTTATAGTATTTATTACAATTAACTTTCTAGTATAACTCATACATCGAATAAAAGACCAACTGAGATATTTTTGTTTGCTGGCATGTGTACACATGCGCATGAAACGTATATTAATTGTTTCCCTATTCCCCGTCGATCAGTGAGCTAGTAGAAAAATGAATAGAAAGCGTTTTGTGTTCAACAGCTTGCAAAGACAGAATCTGCTATTACTCTGCAACGAGCGTTCCGGTGGACACCTCAGCGGACATGTGAGTCCTTATAATGCGCACATCTGGAGCTTAGAAAATTCTCACGAGGTGCTAGAATCGCAAAGAAACTCACCTAAATTGAATGTTTTTTTATACCATATCTCGGCGGAAAATGTATGGGCCTTTCGTTTTCGGAAAACCAACTGTGACTGGTTCTGCCTCTCTTGATGCTCTACAAATATGGCTATTTCTTCATTTGAAAGAAAGTGAATCAAATAAATTCATTTCACAGCAAGATGGTGCAGCGCGTCACTGGCATCTCTCAGTACGCGATTGTTTGAACATCGCTGTACCCGACCAGTAGATTTTCCGCAATGGGTCTCACGATAAAGCTTGTTTCGCATGGCCTTCAATTTCACCCGATGTGACACCATGTGATTTTCATGTGGGGGTTCATTAATACTTGTGTATACATACCTTCGCTATCAGCTGACCTTCCAGACGAAAGACACTGGATTGAAGCAGTTTTGTTGCAAGAATTACCTCAAACACACTGAACAAAGTTTGGGATGAATACGCGTATCGACTCGATGTGTGCCGTCTGACGAATGGGGCTCACAATGAAAATTTGTAAGCTTGTACGTAAAATTGTTTTAGTTACTCTTTCATTCGATTTATGAATTGTACTTGCAAGTTATATGAAATAAATACTATAAAATAGGGATGGTGAACCAATGGCACGTGTGCCATTGGTGGCACGCGACACAATATTTTAGGCACGTCACCAATCAAAACAGTTTGCATTTTAGTTCAAAAGGAAAAAAAAGTTCAATATAAAGTACAGTGGGTGATCGGTTAACGAACATAATCAGTTCAAAGACTATGTTCGCTATCCGAATTGTTCGTTAACCGATCATCGATTCACCATAGGCTTCTATGTGAAATGGATTAATTCGTTCTGGAAACTCTAAAAATTAAATTTTGAAAAATGTATTTCTTAGTAAGTTTTTTAAAAAAATAATACACATATAGTCTTGCATATTAATCAGTCCTTTTCATTTTTTGCTTATGGGGCGTTGAAGAACATGTCCAATGTCGATTGCTTTTCTCTCTTTTTCAGGATTTTCCGGAGGTAATTAATAGCATTGTTGTTGTAAAGATCCCCAACCCTACTGACATCAGCTCAGTTTGGGTGCCATTCTAAGACCTTTACTCTGACATCCGCCCACTTTTTCAAAAGATATTTAATAGCAGGTGTCGGCATTGGTCCTCTTTCGTCTTCCTCTTGTTCAGGAGACACATTTCGCTGTGTTTCTTGGTGTTCTTCATTCAAAATTTCTTGGAGTTCTGTCGTCAGTTCATCTCCATGTCCCATTATGAGCTCTTCTATGCCATCTCTTCGTTCACCTCCAATTCCAAATCTCTAGCAGTTGTCAAAATTCCGTCCATAATTTCAGGGGTGTATCCCTGCTCACCTCCGTATATGTGTTCGTTGTCCAAACACAAAAAAAAAACTTTCTTGAAAGTGTTCGTTATCCAAATATGTGTTTCTTATCCGAACACAAAAGTCTTTCATGAAAGTGTTCGTTAACCGATTTGTTCGTTAACGGATCACCCACTGTATTACGAATAAACGTGAGTGATTAGTCGCGCTCTTACAGACAGATGCGAACATTTCAAAGAATTGAACGTAAAGCCTCAAGACACAAATAAAAAAAATTACTTTCAAGAGGTATCTCAACACTTTTGACGCTAAACTGCAAAGTTTTCAGAAAAGATATTATTACAAGAAACTACAAGTAAAGGGTGTTTTTTGAGAGGTATAGAACTTTAAATTGCAATAAAACAACGATGTATTATTCGATTGACATGAATTTTTTTCATTCCAAAGATACTCTTGTGGCATTACATTTTAAATATGATTTCTGGCATAGGACTGCAACGGCTGGCTCGGATGTAGTCCAATCTGGAAGTCCAATTTTCGATGACTTTTTCCAACATTTGTGGCCGTATATCGGCAATAACACGGCGAATGTTGTCTTCCAAATGGTCAAACGTTTGTGGCTTAAAGCATAGACCAATGACTTTACATAGCCCCACAGAAAATAGTCTAGCGGTGTTAAATCACAAGATCTTGGAGGCCAATTCACAGGTCCAAAGCGTGAAATTAGGTGGTCACCAAACGTGTCTTTCAATAAATAGATTGTGGGACGAGCTATGTGACATGTTGTGACGTCTTGTTGGAACCACAGCTCATGGACATCATGATTGTTCAATTCAGGAATGAAAAAGTTAGTAATCATGGCTCTATACCGATCACCATTGACTGTAACGTTGTGGCCTTCATCGTTTTTGAAGAAGGATTCCACCAGCCCATAAAGCGCACCAAACAGTCAGTTTTTCTGGATGTAACGGTGTTTCGACATACATTTGTGGATTAGCTTCACTCCAAATGCGACAGTTTTGTTTGTTGACGTAGCCATTCAACCAGAAGTGCGCTTCATCGCTAAACAAAATTCGCTTATGCAAATCGACCATTACTTTCGAAATAAATTTGCACAATTTGAAAGCGTTGTTCAGGCGTGAGTCTATTCATGATGAATTGCCAAACCAAACTGAGAATAAATCACTTGACAGCTGTTAAATCGGTCCCCATCTTGGAAAGTAATGCCAACTTAAACTTCTATACCTGGAAAAAAACACTCTGTACTTTTCAAACTTGAAAAAATCAGACGAAGAAAAAGTTATTGAAAAACTTATTTCCCAATTATTATGTACCCTGATGTGACTTCATTTGATAAACTGAACTTGCCCCAATGCGATTGGATGGAAACTGAAGAATTTGAAATGCAACTAATTAATTTCCAGTCTGGTTCAATATGGATTAAAAAATTTATTGAAACAATGAAAATGTCGGAATTGATTGAAACAGGCAAATTAACAAGCAATTTCAGTAAAAATGCCAGTAACGAAATTTAAGAAACATAGAATTTCATCTCGGACACATTTAACTGTTTAAATAAGCTGTTTATGCTATATTTTCTACCTATTTATGCCCGAGAATCATTACTTTAAGAGATGAATAACATTTAAGACTCACTTAGAAATCATTTGGCCAGTGACTAATTCAGTTTGCGTTCTGCTAAAAGTAACATCTTACGATCTGAAAGTAAGTTATTTATCATCTAATCGGCAACAATCGAAATCACATTAATGTTACTTTAACTTGAATTACAGGTATATCTCCAAAACATTTACTGCTATACAGTACTAAATGAATTTTTTAATAGTAAAAAAAAGTTTTGAGTTGTTTTTAGTAGTATTTAGTTTTGTTATTTTCCCAAAAATCGCAAGTCAAAATTATTTGACGGCACGTGTATACTCCATTAAACATTTTTTTTAGAAAAAATGGCACGTTCATCCAAAAAGGTTCGCCACCCCATCTATAAAACGTTAAAACTTCGATATACTCATTTAGAGAAACACCCGGTATACTAATATATTAATAATTAAAAATACTTGCTTTGTATCCAGAGTTTGGGACTCTTTAGAAAAAAATCTTTAAAAGAAAAAAAAATTCCCTGGTTTCCTCAAGGTCGTAAATCTGATATCTACTTAAAATAGCCTCGAAGGACAAATTATTTACAATTATAATAACGAATTACTTTGCTAATAAGTACAGCATATAAAATGACTCTTTATAAGTTAATTTGGTACTTATGTAATATACAGCCAATAGTGGCGATATATAGCCAATAGTGAAAACCGCTCCTTCACTCGCTCTAACACAGTAATAATAACGATGTCAGCATTTGGCGACGCTTTTTTTTAAATTGACAAAAGTGATAGATGATATACAGTACGTAAATAACGTTAATTTAAATTTTAGTTCAACTGTATTTGATAATTATTAGAAATACTTGGAAAAAGAAACAGTAAAAGAAAAATAAATTTTAAAACACTAATCAAAACATTTTTTTTTTCAAATTTCATATTTGAACAACAAACATACAATAATATTCATTATTCCAAAGAAAACAAAATCTTTTCGAACTAGAATAAGCAGAACAATTTATCATCCTTTTTTACATATCTTAAACATTTACAATAATTTTTAATGATAAAAAAGATAAAAGAGATGAATGTAACTCTTTTTAATAGAGTGAAATGTTGTGTCTGTGAAAGTTCTTTCACTCAGTTCGTAAGCTAGGAATACTTTTATCTGAGAACAATAAAAGTGTGCTGGAAATACTCTTGATGTTATCTCACCGTTTAGAAGTACAATCGGGGGCATACGTTCAAAATGACAGTTGTATGCCTCTATCATCCAGTAAAACGCAATTTAACTATCGATTGTGCAATCTTTTGTAAGTTGCGAGTAGAATTGTACATTCAAATTTAGTCGAAAGTCTCATGATCATACAAGAACAAGAATAACGTTCGAAAGGCCGACACGTGCTTTTCTTGAGCCTATATTCGTAAAAAGAAATTCGTGAGTGAGTATTTCTTGTTTGTTAGTTTTACTTATTTTAAGGTGCTGAATTTCACTTTGCTTTATTCGTTGCAGACGCTATTTGCAATTTTAAAAAATAGCATGTTTTCTTTAGAGAAAAATGTTACAACAAATAGTATTAGCGGGTGAGTTAATATTAACGTAGCATTGTTCAGATATTCGAGGGCCTTTGGTGAAGGACCTCGGAATTTTGAACCATAGTCAAGTGACGACTCTCCTAACTACCACACCAACGGGAGGAGCTCTCGACCAATTTAACATGCATCGCTCCCCTACACGGCGGGTCTTCAGCAGTACTAGGCTTGAACTCATGACATGCCAGCCACGAGTCCGTTACCTTCACCACTAGGCTATCGAGGCCAAAATAGTGTTCGTGGAGATAAAGCTACTGTATTGGATACTCTCAGCAATTAAAAGGGGGGAAAGCATAATTTATTTTAAACATCTGCCTGGCTTCGCAGTATTTTTTTCTAAAATAGACTTAACAAATAGAATTAAATTATTGGGGGAAAACATGAACAAAATACTTTAAAATATTCTTTTCTTTTTGGAAGTTTTGATGGGTCAAAAAGATATTTTTTTTTTGTATTTGTATGCACTTAAAAATGATAATTTTTACTTGGATTTGTCAAACATGTTTTAAAAGAAACATTTATATTTAAAACTACTTTATCTCTCCAAACTTATTTAAAAATTTTACTTTAAAAACACAAAGACGTGTATATTGATTTATGCACGGTTTAAGGTAGTGTCAGTGAGCCGTAAATATAACGTTATATAAAGAAGAGCATAATAATATGTATTGTTATGAAATATCAGACGTTTATATCATTTAAGTGTTCTGTGTTTTATCTCAGGAAGCAAATAAAATTCCCTTATATTTTCAGAAGAGTTTTAATGTGTGAATTGTGTGAAAATTTTATTTAAACACTTAAATTTTAAATCGCTTTAACTTCACATTTTTCTTTGAAGAAAAATTGTGCAAGGTCTTGCTTATTTAAGAAGACATGGTACAATTTACATAAAACATGTCTTTGATTCATTGACTTTCATAATTGTTTGGGTCCTGTGTAAAAAACTAATCATTTTTTTTTTAAGGAAAAATTCAAGAGCTCATGAAGTGCATTTAAAATTCAATTCTTTCTACGATTATTGATGTACACAACTGATTTTTTTTTTCTTCATTTCAAACTACTAGTATGAAAAAAAAGTTGGAATAGGTTTTGTGATAAATCGATTCACATTTGTTAAATACTTTCTTATGAATGCTTGCTGAAAATTCCTTAATAAACTCACTAGTTGAAATTCAACTATTTTTTTTAAAAAATAAGTATTGTTTTGATTTAAAAATGCATATATGTATTAATTTCAATATGCACAAGAAATATCAAAGCATTTTGCTCATCAATTTTTTTAATCATTTTAAAAGATGATCAACTAGTTAATTTTTTATTTTTTCTGAAATAAATCAGCTTAGTTTTTATTTACCGTTGAGTTATGATTAAAAATAAACATAAAAATTATATTAAATTTTTGGGTTTTTTTAAAAAAAAAATACTTTTTGGAGTTAGTACATATTTTAAATTTAGTGAGATTATAGAAAAAAGTAAATAAAAAGTTTAATCTGATATTTTGTCCGATTTTTGTTCAATTGAACCAAACTGAGTCATCTTAAAAACAATTTTTTATTCCATTTTAACAAGTTTTCAAATTCCTACATGGAAATGTTTTACATAAAATAACTATTTTAAAACTTACTTAAATTTGGTTATAAAACACACAAACCCGTTTTTCCATTCTTTGACATAACAACAACAGAAAGCTACCAAATAAAAAAAGATGCATACGCATTTGATGTTAACGTATGGTGCATAAAAATAACAGTTACTACACCAATCAACTACCGGTTGTTTACTACAAAGCTCGGAATCCGTTATTAATGGATGCATTAACTCTTTTGATATTACAATGTTCTAAAAATATCATTCATAGTGAGACTCTTCCATTCTGCAAGCGTAGGTTGATTTAACTAAGCAAGGATCTTATTTCTCGGTACTCTAATTATTAGCATATCTCTCATTGCAGTTTTAAAGGACTTAAGACTGAATAAATTACCACAACGAACTGCCCAATTTTATTTTCGAACCTTGACCTTGTTTTGAGGAAGAAAAGATGGGTTACTCGCTGAACAAAACGAAGAAATTGTCTTTGTGGCATTGAGACGGGCTTTTAAGAGGATCTTTTACCCATTTACAGCTGAAACAAGTAATAATGCTAGGGAAGACCTTAAGTCAAATATTTAATTGGGAAATATAAGCTTCAAGTCCACTTAGCTAAACGATCAAAGAGGTTGATTGCAGTTGACAAGTTCTACTCGTCTAAGTTCTGGCAATGTGCCGCAGCGACAATTTGAAAAGCGCTTTCTTTTCTCACGCACGGAGCCAATCTTTCAATTAACAAAGTCAGTTCACGTAGGCTTTGAAGTCTGCGTGAAGTATACGAGGTATATATCATTTTTATATTCATTTTTTCCATCGAGTGTTATTTATTAAGAGCCAAATGTGTAAATGTTATTGATATTTGCTTGTGAGATAAAAGTACTGTTTTTTTAGGATATAAGCCATGTGTGTGTGTGTGTGTGTGTGTGTGTGTGTGTGTGTGTGTGTGTGTGTGTGTGTGTGTGTGTGTGTGTGTGTGTGTGTGTGTGTGTGTGTGTGTGTGTGTGTGTGTGTGTGTGTGTGTGTGTGTGTGTGTGTGTGTGTGTGTGTGTGTGTGTGTGTGTGTGTGTGTGTGTGTGTGTGTGTTCCCCGTCATTTTAAAAACTTAACTTGAGCAATGAATTTTTTCAGAACATTTTCGACACCGTACTTAAATTTGGCCTTCTGTTAAGACGATCTGCTGCCATTGGAAAAGTATAATAAAATTGGATATTTTTTCTTAGTAGAGGCTTAGATTTCGCTCTTCAGTTCATGCATACAATATGTGAGTACATTACTTATATTTTTATAGATAAATTAAAGATGAATTATTGTTAACATTTTTTCATGAAAAGTGATAAATAAGGAAGGTTAATTGTAAAAATTGAGCATTAAAAGGTAAAAAAATATATTTATATCGATATTTGAAATTAACATATTATTTATGAACTATTTATTTTTTACTGAAACTGTTCAACGATGATTTTGATTTTGATTTTTATTACACTGTCTAAATGGAAGCTAAATTTTGAATAAGTGTTGTTTTCTACTTAAGAAAATGATATTGCATTTATCTCTTTCTTGTATGCAATACAAAATATTTTGAGTTGAATTATATATATATAAAAGAAATATGTATTATATATCAAAAATAAGAAATAATAGATAAAGAACATAACAAGAAATAGCATAATAAAAATATAAAACCTGAACATGAAGAACAAAATTATAGAGAAATAAAAAAAGAAACTACAAAAAAAGAAGAACCTAGCGAGTCAGAAAGCAATTTCGGACTTAGGACCGAATAAGTGGGGTTAAACTAGTTTGAAGGCGCCAACCTTCCCCCTTTGCAACTCGGTAGGAAAACCAAATAAAATAAAATAAACAAAACTTCAGAGTTTGGATAACTCAGAGAGTATGAAAAAAACCACTCATTACTATTATGTAACAAACTCTCCCAAACTCTTAATGCAGAAAAATCACAAAATAATTACGTAAGAAAAGTAGAAAAATGCTAAAACAATTACATAAGAAAAGTATCTTTCAAGAAATAATTTAACAAAATTTCTTTACTCACAGAGCTTTTACGAGGAGAATCAAGCGTCTTGACATTAATAAAAATCGATTATTCACCAAGTTAAAAAATTCGAAAATACATAAACACATCTTTTGAGCTGACTTTTAAACCAGCCAGCAAAGACAGGTATAAAAAAGACGACAATCAAATACGGTAGAATTTGAATTGGTTGATTGTCAAAAATGTAAATTTGCTAGGCTCTAATTTGGTTGGTTGTCAACAATGTGTAAGATGTTCAAGATGTGTGTGGAAAAAATGTAAACTGTGATATGAGTGTTATGATATATAATATATATATATATATATATATATATTATATGAAATCACACGAAAGTTTAGTTGTAAATTAAAAAGGAGAAGTTCTTAAAAATAAAGCAACACGCCTTTCTAGAATAAGAGAAAACTAAAGTTTACCATAAAAGATGCTTTAAAAATTCACCAAATATTCAACTCATAGAGCTGCAAGGTGTAAAAATTAATCAGTATTCTATTTTTAAAGTATACTTTTTATTTATTATTATTTACATATTCTTTTCACATTCACATAGTTTTGAACTGTAATCGGAATCAAATATTTTAGAAATTATTATTTTTTATTTTAATTTTTTAAGCATATTTATTGAAATATAATATATTTTTTTAAATTATATTCTTTTTAATAAATCCCCAACAAACCCACTGTACTTGGGGTATACAAATGATTAAAGCGAATTATATGAATTTATAAACTGAATTATACTGTAAATTGACAGGTATGCCGAATTTCGGCTTTAAGACTACACAATACCCTAAAAATTTCATTTTTACCGAATATTTTTTTTTGCATATTTTGGTGGCTCATATCATTGAGATGCTTGCCACGAAATTTCAGATGTGTTATCAAATTAGTTTTTAAGATATTTGAAGTTTTATGAGCTACGGTTTTGGTTTCGGTTTCCTTTTAAAGCATTTTTTCACACATAGTTGATCGGAGAGGGGGGTGCCAGCTCAAGTGTCGTCCATGTCACTTGACCATGGTTCAAAATTACGTGGTCCGTCGCCAAAAGCCCTCGTGCAGCTGAACAGTGCGACGTTAATCTTCACTCACTCACTCACACTTAAGTTGAATTAATTAAAAATATTTTTGAGCTTTTAGCTTGAAATGGTTATTAATTCCAATTTTTCATTACTAAAATCATTTCTGCTTGATTATGTTTTGAGTTCTCATAATTAATTAATAAAGATTAGTTTCATGCCCAATTTTTGCTTTAAAATTAGTTTATATAACTTAAAAGCTTTATCATTAATTTTTAATGCAATGGCAAATGCATTTTGGGTTTCTGTGAGAAACAATATTTCGAAGAGATGGAATACTACTGAAAATGATGTATCTAAAAATCAGTCCTCAGCTGATTCTGTATAATTGTGCAATTAGACTTCCGAATACAAACATTCTGAATTCAAATGCTGCAGATATAATTGAATATTTCCATGATGTATATATATATATATATATATATATATATATACCAAACTACATTATACTAAACATATTGTAGTACTATATTTTAGTATTTTAAAGTCGTACGACAAGAGCTAAAACTTCCTAAACTACCCCAATTTAAAACTGAAAAAAATTAAGTTTTATGAGCAAACCTGACTATTTTTAGCTTAAATTAGTATCATTATTATTTTGTACATAAATGCTTCGTGTTTCAAAACTTTTGTGAAATATTAGGTTAAGATAAAGCTGAATAATCTGACGTCTTAACAAATGCTATCAATATTATGCAAAAATATATTTTGAATTAAAAATATAATTTTCAGTCCTATTTAATAAAAATAGTGTTTTAATGTAGAAAATACATTGGAAAATAACATATTAAAAAATTAGAGTTTTACGGGCATTATAAGGTTTAGTTTTATGACTTTACAAACTTTAAATACGTTTTCCTCGGACTTTTAATTTTGAAGGTATAAGTGTTTTCTAATCCCTAAGGCTTTTTTCTGTTCAAGATAGAGCCTTGAATTTTCTTTTGTATATACTCCCAAATGTATGTTCTATAAAATTTAGTATGGATTTAGGGCTGAGAACTCTAGTTATTTTTCTAAAAAATGCCAAAGTTGATATTTTAAAAATTCGTGTTTTTTCCAGGTTTTTCTAGAAAAATAATTATTAAAAATCAACAAGGCAATAGATTTTCAAATCCATACTAAATATTATTTGTAATAATCTAAGAATCCTAAATAACTTAAAATTACTAAAAAAATTTAAAAATTGAGTATTTTATAAGAGTTTGAAAAAACTTCAAAAATTTCTAATTTTTTAAAATTTTAAAATAATGGCTAGTCAAACGGACTTTTTGCTTACAGAATCAGCTTAATAATATAATCGAAATATAAAACATGGATTATTTTTACTGTAACTGTCTCCAAAAAACTTTTTTGAAAAAGGGTACCGTGTAGCCTTAAAAAAATAACATCGCTTCAATACGCAACTTGCACAACAGGTGTTTCAAAGGTCACTGGTAAATAGAAAGTGATTGAACACAAAGGCTAGGGAAGAGTTTTACCTGGAATTTAGTTTATAAATAAATTTACAAGGAAAACGATCATTTTAAAAAAACCAGAAAAATATTTTCTGTATCATCCTCAACAAACTTTTCAAAAAGTAAACGAGATTAAAAACGATCAAATTCTTTTTTTTCAATTTCTGCTATTAGTTCTATTAGTTGACTCTCCCACTATAATCCCCTTTATTATCCTAATGTCCCTAAAGTAATGGTAGTATTTGTATACACACTTTCTAATTTTTTTTATTTCTATTCTTTTCATACTTTTGCAAAGTGCTCCTATTCAGTCATTCCCATGCTTTGAATTTGCATTTCGGTCCAGAATATGGCAATAACTCGTTTATTATACTTAGATTTAACGCGTGCTCTGCAATAGATTATCACTATTTTTTCAAATGGTGATAAAATAATAATAAGTCTTTTTTCAATATTTTTTGTCGTAAAGAAAGATTAATGTTTGACAAGGAGAGTGAAGGAATAAAAGGATATCTTAAAACCGATAAAGGTATGAGATAAAATATTCTAGAAAACGTCAGAGAAATTCCAATCAGTTTTGTGATAATCTCTAACAGATCGTCACTCGGATGAAAAAAGTCATTGTGTTAAAAAAGTTGATACAATAAACTATATAATCAAACACGTAATGTTTATACGTAAGTTTTTGATACTGCAATACTAAATTGAAACAAGAACACACAACAAGTGTACTAAACAATCATGAAACTATTGGTGTATTTTCATGTGCTAAATATATACGTTGTTAAATAAAGAAATATATCTTTTACTTTTGAATATATTGAGAGTGTGTTTAAAATTTTATCTGAATTCCATATTAGAATGTGTTTAATTTTTTTTTACCTTAATAAGTCAAAAATTATTTCATTAAAGTTAAATTTATTAAATATTATAAAGGGTGTTTTTTTAGAGGTATAGAACATTAAATTGCAATAAAACAACGATGTAGTATTCGATTGACATGAATTTTTTTTATTCGACAGATAATCTTGTGGCATTACATTTTAAATATGATTTCTGGCATAGGACTGCCACGGCTGGCTCGGATGTAGTCCAATCTGGACGTCCAATTTTCGATGACTTTTTCCAACATTTGTGGCCGTATATCGGCAATAACACGGCGAATGTTGTCTTCCAAATGGTCAAGCGTTTGTGGCTTATCCACATAGACCCATGACTTTACATAGCCCCACAGAAAATAGTCTAGCGGTGTTAAATCATAAGACCTTGGAGGCCAATTCACAGGTCCAAAACGTGAAATTAGGCGGTCACCAAACGTGTCTTTCAATAAATCGATTGTGGCACGAGCTGTGTGACATGTTGCGCCGTCTTGTTGGAACCACAGCTCCTGGACATCATGATTGTTCAATTCAGGAATGAAAAAGTTAGTAATCATGTCTCTCTACCGATCATCATTGACTGTAACGTTGTGGCCTTCATCGTTTTTGAAGAAGTACGGACCCATGATTCCACCAGCCCATAAAGCACACCAAACAGTCAGTTTTTCTGGATGTAACGGTGTTTCGACATACACTTGTGGATTAGCTTCACTCCAAATGCGGCAGTTTTGTTTGTTGACGTAGTCATTCAACCAGAAGTGCGCTTCATCGCTAAACGAAATTGTTGGAAAAAGTCATCGAAAATTGGACGTCCAGATTGGACTACATCCGAGCCAGCCGTGGCAGTCCTATGCCAGAAATCATATTTAAAATATAATGCCAGAAGATTATCTTTCGAATAAAAAAAATTCATGTCAATCGAATAATACATCGTTGTTTTATAGCAATTTAAAGTTCTATGCCTCTAAAAAACACACCCTTTACAAACTCACTCAAACTTAGTGGTGTAACACCCCATAAGGGCCAAGGCCTACTGTAGCTATCTCAGTGTACGTGACCATTGGGCGCAAAGGTGCATGAGCAGATGTCCAGATCAGGTGGTCAGTCTGAAGTGAGAAAAGCTTGGTATTCATTTCTTGGCCCATTGCAGGAGGGAAAATGTTACATATGTAAAAAATACTGGATAAAAAGTTTTAAAAAAATATTTATTACATATAACACAAATTATTCTTTTTTGTTGTATCGGATATTTTCCCCTCATTATAAAAATGTGTAAATGTTACACGCAAATGTTTAGTCAGTAAAAGACATCCGTGGTCCATGTTTCAACTTGTTCTAAAATACAAAACATAATACTGCAGAAACCTGTATACAATATATACAATTCAGTTAAAATAATGGAATTTTATTTCCACCGACATTAAACTCGCCTTTTTGCTGGAAATTGATTTTCTAATAATTTTAATTGTTTAAAAAAGTGATTCAAATTGTCTTTAATGGAAAAATGACTTTACGTTGAAGCTGTGCGATTTTTTTATGACGATAAATGAATTAAGTAAATAATTTTTCAAATCATTAATTGTGATTTTTTTAAACACTTAGTGTCTTATGAGTATTGCGTAAATTGGTGAGTGAATGAGTGAATATTAACGTCCGTCGCACTGTTCAGTTACAAGAGAGCTTTTGGCGATGGATCTCGTAATTTCGAACCATGGAGGACACCTGAGCTGGAACGCGTAATACATTGGATTTTACGGTAAATAAAATATGCTAAAATCATTGTTACATGTGCTATTTTATGGTGTATTCCTACCTTCTAACATGACTTATTTACACAAAGTAATACTAATACTTCTAAAACTCTTCAACTATATTTGCTCAAAAGTATTGTAATACAACTCACGACAATAAACAAATAAAGGAAAATATTCTTTTTAAGTGTTTACAGACAGAAACAGAAAATGCGTGTGCTTGTGTTGGCTTATACTCCATAACGATTTTAGAAATAACAAGAATTTTAATTTACTACGAATTTTTTTTCATGGATGTTTCAAGAGCATCGTTGGGTTACCTTTTTATTTTCTAAGATTAATTTTGGTACTTTAGAGAAAATTTTACGATTTTGAATATTAATTTAGTGAATCAGGAATATCAAAATCCGCATATATTTAGTTTTTAAGACTTGTAACGCTAGATTTGGCTAACTGTTTTTGGAAATATTTGTTTAGTGTATATTATTCTCTTATTTGCTCGATTTCCCTCTTGGCGGTGGAAGCCGAATAGACAAAGACACGAACTCATAACCGTCATTGCTTCTGATAAGTCGTCGGTTCGACTCCTGGTGCCACTAAAGACCCGCCGTGTAGAGGGTTGTTATGCATGTTGAATTTATCCAGATTCAACGACCTCAAGTTGACGTATTGACGAAATATTTCGAGCCGGAGGAAGGGTCGCCAATAGCTCTTGTGTTCTGTGAGTATGGTGTTGATAATCAATTAATCATTTCAGTTTTCCTGGAACCTTCCTATTGACTTTTGTTTAACCCTCTGACCGGAACATTCATCTCTCAGACGGGAATGATTTGCTTTGATGCCTGTAGATAATGCTGTGGTGTGATTTTTGGGGTGAGCTGCTTTGACATCTTCAGTTGCACTCTACGCAGTGAGAGGATCACGTTTGGTACATGGCGATTTTTTTCAACTCACGATATGTACGATTTTTCTTATCTATCACCGTATATCACACGGATATTCCAATAGTTTTTTCTTGTTTGGCATTATTATTTTTAATTACTTTTATTTGAATATAAATAATTTTAATCAGTTTTTATAAAAATACCGGTAACAATTCTAGTGATAAAAATATATTGCTGTGCTTGATTTAACCCCATACATCTTTTTTGAGCTATACTTAATTTCATGAGCTATAAAGACATTTAAAACAATCATTAAGGTAATAAAATTTAAAAAAATACATACCATATATCAGACGGATGTTTCTCAGTGCGACCAAAAAAATTGATGTTCCGGCTAGAGTATTAAATCTGTGGTGGCTCAGAGTCTTCGCATTGGTGTTGTGAGGAAGATAAAATGGTGCAGTGCTGACTCAGGTGTCGTCCTTTCCACTTGACAGCGATTCAAAATTACGATGTCTGTGAATAATAACCCTTATGTTCCTTTATATTACTCTGTTTACTCACGCTGTACCTGGTGTGAAGGATTATGTTTATTATTTCACATAAAACATTAACATCTTTTTTTATGACTAAAAAAGGGAATTTTAAATATCTGCATATAATTATTTATTATGTAAATCAAGCAATGTCTTTGTTTTTCCGTGATATATATAAGTTTTGCTTGATAACTTTTTAAATAACTGTACATGCGAATTTAATACTTTCATCGTCATACAATGTTTTTCTATTCATAATTCATTCCAATTTGATGCATAATTTAATAATTAATTTAACCCGTTTTTCGAAAAATCTAACTAAAATTTAGAACATTTTAATCCTATGAAAATAAGCATCCTTATTTTAAGAAACCAATATCGTCTTCATAATTACTTTCTAATATTTTCAATCTATGAGTACATATATCCTTTAATACTAATAAGGATCTATTACGTTGGCTATTAACGGAGAATTATTAATAATAGTTATACCGGTAGTAAAATAAAAATGATTTTGTCCCTTTTAGAAAGATGAGTTTTCACACGGCAGCCTAGTGGATAAGGTAACAAGACTCGTAATTGGTGTGTTATGAGTTTGAGCCCAGTACCACTGAAGAGCAGTCGTGTAGGGGAACGATGCACGTTAAATCTGTCACTCCCTCAAACGTCCTCCCGTTGGTGTGGTAGTTAGGAGAGATGGGTGCCAAGCTCAGGTGTCGTCCTCATCACTTGACCATGGTTCAAAATTACGAGATCCGTCCCAAAAGCCCTCATGTTGCTGAACGATGTGATGTTAATATTCACTCACTCGAGTAACATGAGACAAAAAAAATTTTATTTCAAAATATCGTGATAAACATAGAATCAAATAAAAAGACATAGCGTTACTATTATTATTTTGGATAAATTAATGAAACTCATCTTTTTAGCAATACTAAAAAATATGCATGAATTATAGTAAAGGATAATGCTTTATGGACTAAACCTTTATAAATACATTGCATCTATTCTTCTAAAGCTTTCTTTTTACCATGACAAGAGAAATGGTGAAGCGCTTTGTCAGAATTAATTCATCAGTTCAATGTTATTCAACGCATATTTTGAAAGAGGACAAATAAAAAAATGACCTTGGGTCTAATATAACATTTCTGTTTGTTCGGGCGTTAAGGTCACCATATTAAAGGAACTCTATTGTGTCACTTTGAGGGTAGGAAATAGATTTCTCGTGCGCGCGTATAAATGCCCCCTTGAGCACCTATAATCAGTGGAATAGATTGAACGATATGGATACAGAAAATGACAGTATCTGCTATTTTATCTCATACTTGTTTCATATCATGGCTCCACCTGCACTTTTTTCTGTGGAATTCTTTTATCATGAATTTGCATACTAATCATAAAAAAAGTTGCAAGATAAAACTTTTCAAAAAGGCTCTGTAATTGTATTGATAACAAAATTGATACTTGTATGTGTGGTATTTTTTTTTCATTCTCGATTTGAGGCTGTAATAATCTGGCAGAAGAGTATTATATTTGTCGAAACAATCGTGAATTCGAGTAAAGGCTTAACTGATTTTGGATTAATAAGAAACGCTGGAACAAGAATAATTTAAAGTCAATTCTTTAAATTTCTAATTTATTGGTTGCTCTATTAATGTCACACTTAATAAATTTTTGGTACTGGAATTCGTTATTTTAAATCGCGATCAGCACCCATGGTGGCACCCCAATTTCTGAGCCTACTCACCACACAAACGAAATAACTTTGTACCGTATTAGATTTTACGTGCATCAGGTACGCTGCGGGATGAATTTTAATAGCATCAGAATTGGAACCCACGTCTTGACAATGTCAACGTTGGACACAAAATTGTAGTAGGCGCGGCGTGGTAGTGTGGACAGAGGAGGTGCCACACACAGCTTAGGTGTCTAACTCGTCACCTAATGAATCCTCGCACAACTTCAAGTGAGTGATTAAGAGTTATATCAATGTCGCTCTAAAAAGCTGCACGAGGGCTATTGGCTACGAACATAGTCAATTTGAACTATGGTCAAGTGACGAGGATAACACTTCAGCTGGCACCCCATCTCCTAACTTCCATACCACCCAACGCGAAGACATTTGCCCCTCGCCACATTTTACGTGAGCCGGCCCTCTGTCCACGGTGGGTTTTCAGTGGTGCAAAGCTCGAACTCCTGACATGCCAGTCACGAGTCCTTGACCACTAGGCTACCGCGGCACGTAAGGTCCGTTGTAAATAGTCCTCTTGAAATTTCAAAAGTGTTACATAAAAAATTAAATTCATCAATAAATCATTAACTCTTATCTGGACTGGTGCGTGCTGCGGTATCCCAGTGGTCAAGGTATCGGATCATGGCAGGCATGTCATGAGTTCGATCCCAGTACCACTAAAGACCCGCCGTGTAGGGGAGCGATGCACGTTAAATCTGTCGAGAGCTGAAACGTCCTCCCGTTGGTGTGGTGTGGTAGTTAGGAGAGGGGGTGCCAGCTCAGGTGTCGTCCACGTCACTTGACCTTGGTTCAAAATTACGTGGTCCGTCGTCAAAAGCCCTCGTGTAGCTGAACAGTGCGACGTCAATATTCACTCATCTGAACTGGTGATAGTTGCTTCCTATTATATTCAAATCGTTGCGTGAAACCTGCTATGGGAGTTTAATAAGTGAAATATCAGGTTATGGGTTAAATAGCAAGGATATTTACGAAATCTTACCGATGAGTTGTAAGTTCGTGTCCTGGCCCTATTTAAGGCTACCTTGTGGAGGGGCTGACCCCCGTTAATTCTATCTTGTCTCAAAATCATCCCATTGATGTAAAGTGGAAATTTGGAGAGCGGAGTGGCAGCTCAGATGTCGCGCGTCATTGTCTCTTGACCGGAGTGAGTGAGTGAATATTAACAGCGCACTGTTTAGCTATTCGAGGTCTTTTGTAATTTTGAACAACGTTCAAGTGACGAGGGCGATACCTGGGCTGGCACCCTCCCTCTCCTAACTACCACACCACACCAAAGGGAGGACCTTTGAGCTCTTGAAAGATTTAACGTACATCGCGCCCCAACACGGTGAGTCTTCAGTGCTACGAGGTTCGAACTCATGACACGCTGGTCACGATTCCATTACCTTGAACACGAGGCTACCACGGCCCTCTTGACAGAAATCAAAATTTAGACGTACGTGTTTATAATCTTAAGAAACACTTATCTCTATAATGATCACTCAACTACTGAGGCCACTTGGATTTGAACTAAAAATCATTTTAAAGCAGTTGTTCTTAACAGTTTGTAAAAAAAAAATTTTTTTTTCTGAATATGAAGCCCTTGAACGGAAGTGCGCCTCTTTTAAAAATCTTTTTCCTTAAGCTAGTAGAGTCCGGAGATTTTAGCTTTGGGGGAGGGAGAGGAATTTTGTTAAATATTTCACAAATATTCCCATTTTGAACGCTGCTTTTACAAGAAACAATTTGCTAATTTTTAAATGGGATCTCGACCTCACGGACCCATTTTTTTACACAAAATTGTTTCATGTACTATACGCATTGCATAGATTTTTGCGTAAAATAACATTTTATTTTTTGAAAAAACTATTTATGCTGTAGAAAATAATTATGGTAGAAAAATATAATGCGATAATATATGTTAGTTTTTTTCACAGTATACATTGAAAAAAATGTTCCAAATATTAATAACACCAAAATTTGTTAAAAATTTGAATCACAGCATTAGTTTTTGAATCATACCTTTGTGTTTTTGAAACACTTTGAATAAGACAATATTAATTTTTAAGTATATCTTGATGGCATATTTTGTTTTTTTAATTTACCTCGCATTCTGAAACAACAATAGGACTACAGGTGACGAACTTCTCAGTTTTAAACCATGGTCAAGTGACGAGGACAATATCTCCAAACTATCGCACCAAGCCAAGGGTATAACTTATACCCTGGATACATTTAATGCGCAAAGGCCGGCCGCCTCTACGCGGCGAGTCTTGAGTGAAAATGGATGCCGAACCCGCTACACGACAGTACTGACTATGATATCGCGACCAATGTCCTTGATGGCAGATACAATTGAATATTCCGTAACTCATCGAAAACAATTTTAAGAAAAAGTTACATTAGGAAAATATAATGCAACATCTAATTAGTTGTGAAAAAAATACCACTAAAACAATACTCGGTTAACGAATCCAAGATCTAATTAGTTATTTTCTGAAAATAATGACTATATAGTTTTTCACTTTTCGTTTCGAATGGATTCTTTGAAGTGTTCCAATAAATTCTGGCTTAAGCAACTGCTTTACACAATAGACTCTTTTTAATTCCTTGTTCCGTCACAACTGGTAACGAAAATTTTTAACACATGATATTGGAAAACGTGGAACATAAGTCTTAGCAAGGGCCTATCCATCACACTTGTATTTGCAATTAATATCGTTAAGTTCATCTTTAATAGTACATCGTATAAAGCTCTTGTGCGAATGATAGCCAAATTGTATTACAAATTACTTCATTTCATTTCCCAATTTGAAGCGTGAGTGAGTGAATATTAACGTCTCAGTGTTCAACTACTCGAGGGCTTTTCTCCACGGATCTCGTAATTTTGAACCATAGTCAAGTGACGAGGACGACACCTGCCAGCATGTGGATTGAGGAGAAAATTGTCCAAAAGACAACTGAGTTGTCCGAAACCGGAATGGCGCTGTTACCGTGTGATAGGGATGGCGATTCTTTCCTAAAAAGATCGATTTTTAAATCGATTCGAATCGTAACCTGATGAATCGATTCACAAAAAAATCGAGGTCTAAAAGATCGATTTCTAAAAAATTGATTTTTTTTCAAGTCTGCGTTTACAATGTAAGTATAAATCTATTTTATGAAAAACTAGAAAAAGACAGTATTAAACGATCTCTAATCAGTAAAATCAGGGCATTTTGTAGTTCAGGGAATTCGACAATTACAATTAATTTTATTACCATATCAAAGTATAAGGTGAAAAAGATGGCATTTATTTTCGAAATGTGTTTGTTACATTAAAATGCTTAGAAAATAAATAACATAGCTTATAGTTCCCAATGCATAATATCAAAGCTTTTTAAAAACAATAGTCTGTCAAGTCTTCAGGGATCCAAGCGGTTCCGCTCATTACTTGCGATGTTGCCGGCAATCGATAAAAGGCGCTCATAAAGAACAGATGATCCCACGATACTCATATACATCATGGCTTTTGAGTGAACGTAATGATAGTTTTTCTGTCCTTACAATAAATTATACGATCATACTTTAGGTGCACAACTGCCTGCGATAAACAGTGTTTAAATTCTTCGTTTAAGCCCTGACATTCCGGTGCATTCAACTAATTGTAAATAATTTTATGGTTTTTACCAAAACAGAAAAAATCGAATGTCGATTTTTTAGGATGAAATATCGATTCAGTGCTACATATCGATTTAAAAAATCGATTTTTCGATTAATCGATATCAAATCGCCATCCCTACCGTGTGACCATGGCTACGAATTCACGATCGGCGAATCTTTAGACGGAGTCATGGTGCCCCTTGTAAAGGAAGGATGATGTATGTTAAATCAGTGATGTCTCTAAGTCCTCGAGTGAAGAGGGTGCCAGCTCACGTGTCATCCTCGCCAATTGAGCCAGGTTCAAAATTTTGAGGTCCGTCACCAATAGACTTTCGCGTTGCTTTAGAATGCGATGTTAATAAAATTTAATAAAAGCGGTCAAGAAAAACTAGGGCTTTGTGATTCTGATGAACAAGTTTAACTCCTCATAGAAATGGATGGAACTAATTAATGATCATTTACAAAATTAAAGTAAATATGTAAATTAATTTTAATTAAACTAAACCATAACTAGTTCAATTACTTTCAGATTAAGAAGACTTGGTATCACCAAACTATCGTTTTTAATTTTTATTTTAGCATATTCTTTGTATTATTATCTTTCGATTGATATATCCCTCTTGCATATCGGAAAGTTAGAAGTTGGATAAAAATTCATTTGAAAAATATGAATTAACAAATTAGGCAACTTGACCAAGCCCCCTTTTGATAAAAAAAGAAACTATTTAAAGAAAAGAAATAATAACTAGAAAAACAGTTGGCGCACTATATAAAGCGGGGTATTACCGAGAAATTTCAATAATGGATTTTTTTCTTAATGAAATGTTTGATGTACAATTTTTGAATTAGTGCTTTTTATATTAATAATTTCACAATTTATAAATTCTTACTCCTCATATGTTTTTCATACAAATAAAATACTTCAACATTATGTGAAGAAAAAGCTAAAATTTCTGTCATGAGAGAAAAAAAAATTTTTTAACACTTTTCTTGAATTTTCTTGCGCAATTAATACTCTCTAAAAATTGATCATTTAAAAAAATGTGTTGATTGAAAAAAAGGAAAATACAATTATTTTTTTAAAAAAATGTGTGTAGTATAACTAGGGCCTCTCAAAGAGGTATTTTAAGTTTATTATTATCTTTTTTTCAGAATTATAAACTTTAGAGCGGTTTTCTTCAATTTATGTTTTTTGACACATTAGTGCATTCAAAATGCTACTCCTTCCACAATTATTTACGAATCACATCCATTTCCCTGTGTGTTACATAAAACATGTAGCAAAATTAGGGATCCATTTTTCTATATACTGAATACTTTTTAAAAAGACATTAAATGTAGGAGATATTGGCATTTTTTTTAGTCTAATTTCAGTATGTGTCTATCAACGTTTCATTTTTTTCTTTAAAACTATGTTATCGTAAAATCAATCCCTAAAGTTGTTTAGAACATCCTTAAGAATATTGCAAAAAATTTCAGATCAATAAATTAATAATGGCAAAAAGAGTAGGATTTTAAAATTTTCCAAATTTTCTTCGAAAAATTTTAATTTTTAAAATTGTGAGAACAATACGTGAAAAATTTCATCTCGTATCATTTTCTTGAATAGAATCATTATATGAAATTTTAAAAAATATCTAATTTTTAAATACATAAATGAAAAAATGTCCAAACGGTACCGAGTCCTCTTAAATTAATTAGAGTAATGGGAATTTATAAAATTAAAGCGCAAATATTTCAACTGATTTTTAATTTTGGAAGGGTATTTTCAAGTTTTCCCTCTTACTAAAAGTAAGAGGGGATATTTATTATGCTCAATTTTCAATGTTAATTAATTTACCAACCGATCCATTGAATACTATAAGGGCACTCATTTTCAGATAGTAGAATCACCAGATATCTAATGATATTGTTGGAGCTTATGCTATTAATCTGTTTCTGACAAAACTTTTTCCCAAAATCATCCATTTGCAGATGCTCTTTTAGAATACTTAAACCTTTAGTCAGGATTAAGAGGTACATCAGATATAAGTTGAAGGACAAAGAGTTCACAGTGAAAAAAAAATTCCGGAGTCAAAAAAAATTTAAGAGCCCTTACTTTATCAATCTTATTGGCCTGGGAATATACCATAAGCATCATAGCTCTGGCAACGTTGAAATAGAATCGTAGATAATACTATTCTGATTCTGGCTAAGAACTTGATTTCAAATAAAACTAGACAGCAAAATTGTTCTATCAAATATAATCTACTTTTGAACGTGTTTATGATCTATTTATTCCATCTATAATTTAGTGCGATGTAGTTCGGAACACGATTTTACCTCAAACTAAAATGGTTATTCGTTTTAGCCATGAATAAAATTGCAATTTACATAATTTATTTCACACTTTTGCTTAGAATTAAGTAAAGTTTATAATCAACAACTCAATGTAAGTGTCAATGGTGAATGCTGATGATATGGAAATAAGGCTGACAGTATTATTTTATTAGAGATTTACAAATGTTAAAGCTACACACAGTAGTAGTAGTAGTCGCTCAGTAGTAGTTACCGAAAAAAAATTTCTCCATTTTCTTTTGGCTCATATCATTGAAAAGCTTACCACCAAATTTCAGATATGTTCCTGAGCTATGGTTTCGGTTTCATTTTAAAGCATTTTTCTGCTCTTAAATTAAATTAAGTAGAAATGTTTTTGAACACAATCAACTCTTTTAGTGTGAAATGTTTATTAATTCCAATTTTCATTACTGAAATCCTTTCTGATTGATTATGTTTTGAGTATTTTGAATTATCATAATTAATTAAAATTGATTTCAAGGCTAATTTTTGCTTTAAAAATAGTTTATATAACTTAGAAGCTTTATTACTATTTTTTTCCTGTTGAGAAAATGCCGTGGCCAAAGCATTCTGAGGTTGCTGTGAGGAACAATATTTCGAAGAGATGGAATACTACTGAAAATGATGTATCTAAAAATCAGTCCTCAACTGATTCTGCAATTAGACTTCCGAATACAAGTATTCTTAATTCAAGAATTGCAGATAAAATTGAATATTCCCTTTATATATATGTACCAAACTATATTATGCTAAACATATTGTAGTTCTATATTTTAGTATTTAAAGCCGTACAACAATAGTTAAAAACTTCCTAAACTGACCGATTTAAAACTGAAAAAAAAAAGATTAAATTTTATGAACAAAACTGGCTATTTTTAGCTTAAGTTAGTATCATTATTATTGTGTACATATTTTTTTTGTGTGTTTCAAATTTTTTGTGCAAATATTAGGTTAAGATTAAGCTGAATAAACTGTTATCGTAACAAATGCTATGCAAAAATGTATTTTGAATTAAAATTATTTTCAGTAATATTTAATTAAAATAGGGTTGAAAATACCATACTAAAAATTAGAGCCTTACGTTCATTATAAGATTTTGTTGTATGCATTTTTACAAACTTCAAATGCGTTTTCTCACACTTTTAAATTTTTAAGGTATAAGTGTTTTCTAATCCGTAAAGTTTTTTGTATATACCCCCAAACATATGTTCTATAAAAGTTAGCATGAATTTATATATACATTTAGGGCTGAAATATCCAGTTATTTTTTTAAAAAGTGCTAAACTTACTATTTAAAAAAAAATTCATGTCTTTTTTACGTTTTCCTGGAAAAATACTTATTAAATCAACAAGAGAATATAAATTTTTAAATCCACACTGACTTCTGTTCGCAATATTCTAAGAAACATAAATCACTTAAAATGACTAAAGAATTTGAAAAAGTGAGCAATATACATAAGTTTAAAAAAACTTAAAAAATTCTTAATTTTTTAAAATTGTAAAAAAATGGCTGGTCAAAGTGACTTTTTACTTTTAGAATCAACTTTATAATAAAATATGACCATGAAACATAAATTATTTTTACTCTGTTACTCTCTCCAAAAATTTTTTTTGAAAAAGGGTACTCTGTTGTCTTAATTCGGTAAATTTAAGGTCACTGGAGAAAGTAAAATAAAACATAAATAATCGTGGTTTTGAAACACTTGCAAGCAAATGAATATTTTAAACTTTTTCAAAAAGTAAAATGGATTTAAAAAAAGTGTTGTTTATCACAGGACTGAAAACTAACTTTGTAAAAAAATCATCTGTCCATCAATAACCATAAAACACAAATAAAAGAAAAGTTTTCTTAAATTAAACTTTATCTCTCATTTCCATTAAACGTATAATACGCTTAAGGCTAATAATGTCCATGAACTTTCAAGACATAGGTTGAAAAAAGGATTTATCTTTTCCTTTTTAGATAAAAGTAGCTCATAGTAGATGTCCATCCTATGTGATTGATTCCCTCAAAAAAGAAAAAAGGGGGTAGGGGGACACCCCTATCTTTCACATCGTGAAAAGTCTCAGCTGAGAGACCCCTTCCATTATGAGTGACCTTGAAAGCATTACAAACACACTTTTCAATTTTTTTCACTTCGGATCTGGTTTGGGGGAGGATGTGTAGACAATAGAGAGATTGCTAGTAGAAGGAAGTGCGTATGAGGAGGTGGGCACATAACACACTGTCTCTGGATTTTACATATTTTTTATCTTTTTTTACTTTTCTTATTCAAGTTAGGTTTTGGCAAAGATACAGCCAGGTGAAGGATGATTCCGAATAATAAATGGAGTTAAAAAATTATTTTGGTATGACAGGTTGATTTGTCTGGCGGAACTAAAATTATCTTGTTTGAATTATGAACATCGTGTAGAAAGCGAGTTTTCACAGTCGGTGCATTAAAAAAAGCGGATTAATCACTGAGTAGTAGCTTGTAGATCGACTGTATTGGTGGAAAAAATCTGTTTCAAGAAGAGTTTAAAAGTTTTTTTGGGATTACAAAAGTAGCTAGAAAGAGCTTCTTCTGATCAACATTTTACGATTCATTCTCAGGTAAAACTATTTCAAAATAATTAAAAATAATCAAATTTTGGAATCTTTCAAAATATTTTTCACAATAACAGCACGTTGTTTAAATTGCAACTTTATTGTTTGTGTGCGTGTGCATATAGCAAAGTACAATACATTTGTTTCCTAATTAAACTGAGAGATGCTTTTTCAATTCCTAATATTAGCCCCATACTCTTTATATATTTATTTATTTATTTATCTTCGTGGAATTTTCAATCGTTACTAAAATACATTTTAAAGCACTCAATTGAGCTGAAATTTTATATACTTGATTATTCTGGATGACAATACAATAATTTAATAATAATTAATAAAAATTAATTGATTGAAACTAATTATTCAAAGAATTACAAATACAGCCATGTTGGCATCAATTTTGGCGACTTGTGCTAAAACATGAAAAGGTTTTTTTTCTCGCATTTTAAAGCGCTCGTTTGAGCTGAAATTTTCTATACACTATTGTTTTGGATAAAAATACGATTATTTAATTATAATTAATTAAAATTAATCGACTGAAACTAATTATTTAAAGAATTACAAGCTCGGCCACGTTGGTTTCTTTTTTAGCGACTTGGGTCAAAACTTTAAAAGATTTTTTTTCTCACGTTTTAAAACATTCGGTTGAACTGAAATTTGATATACACGACTGTTTTGGATGACAATACTATACTTTAATGAAAATTAATTACCATTTAATATTGTGATTCTGTCATATGTGTATACATATTTATATTAATTGTAACTATTTAATAAAAAGTAGCTAAACTAAAATTTTTCTTTGTATATCTAAATAGGAATTGATTTTAAATTTTTTTTATATTACTTGTGTGTGTGTGTGTTTTAAGAATTTGATACAAAATTTGTAATATGTTTCCCCATTTTGAACAAGATAATGTTCAAAGTTTCAAATAATTGCGTGAAGTTTATTTTAATGTATCATTTTAAGACTTAAAGCTTGTCGTATCATCTCGTGAGGATTTTCTCTACTCTGGTAATGGAATTAATAACACATAACATACATAACCGCATTAATTAAAATATGCAGTGTCTCTTATTGAAACCCTTTCATCAATGTAATACGAAGATATTTTGTATTCGGACAGTTACTGTTTTTATATTTCTAGAAACTTAGCTTTTAAATTAAATGCTATTAGCTATTTTATATTTATTGACATGTCACATAATTTTTAGATTTATTCAAATCATAACAAAAGTATGAAAAAATGTGTTAGTGATATATCTATGTAATTATTTAATTAAATAAATATGTCACAATAACATTTATAATGATAGTACCTTTATAACATGCCTATTTTTACTTTAAGTTGAATGTTCCCAAATTTCCATTTCTGCATTTTAAGTAAATCGAGAAATGAGATTTTAAGGAAATATTAAGAATTCTACATAACATCACATTTCGCAAATCCATCATATAGAAAATATACTTACTTGTATTTATCCTTGGTATACAATTATTCTAATGGAAATGAAAGCAGTTTCATTTTAAATGGACCAATCATTTTCCAAGGGTAAAAGGGATCATCTGAATAGACCTAAGAGGCGGGGTTTGCGTCTTTTTCTAAAAGGAGGAAATTACCTTCTGTTAGGAAGGACAAAGATTTGACTCGGACAAGGAGGATTTAAAATCAGTTAGAGGTTAGTCTGTTTATTATATATATTTTTTAGTCTGCCTAATCATATAAGTAGATTTTCACCATCAGATGAACAAATTGTGCATATATGGTGAAATAACTAGGTAACTGATTATTAAGGATGCCGTACAGTACTCTGAACAAATACTTTAAATTTGTGTTCATTTGTCGGTATGAAAATTACATATGGTTGTCTACATTCAGGTTTCAAACAGAAAACTTTTACTTGAGATATCTCAAAAATGAGTTAATGGATATCGTAAAACATTTGAATGTATTATTCTTACTTAAACAATAATTAAAAATGTGAGTGAAAATTTATGGCGATCTCAGGGGTGTTCATTTTGTTTCGAGAGCTGAAAATGTAAACAATATTCAATTAGATGCAATTCTTTGAAATTAAAATGAAATGATTAGACTCTTTTAAACATTATTTATCAGGGAATAAGGATTTAAAATGTGTAAAATGTTTAAAATATAATCATAATTTTAAAAATTATAAGCATATGAAAATAAGAAACATTTCTATGTAAGAAATATTAATTAAGTTTTACCACTTTTATATTGCGTAGCAGACATATTTATATCGTTAACTAAGGAATGACACTCATTTTCCTGAAAATAAATTTAAGAGTTCAGGTCATAAAATTACGATAGCTTAGTAAACAAAAAATTCTCGAATAATTTTTTTACAAAACAATATAGTATATTTCTGAAAGAATTTTAAAAAAGTACCTAGTTTATTTAAAAAAATTAAAAAAATCATCGTCTATACTCGCCAAAATCTAATACGCTTATTATTATTTATTGACCTATCAGTTTAAAGGGGTTTTTAAAAAATAAACTTAATTATTCGCCCCATTTTGAATAAATATTGTTTATGCGTTGTCATCCATTATTTTCTGTTGCTACCTATACTTTAAAAAATTAGATTTACGACTTCAAATTTGACAAGCATAATTCTTTTGTTCCATGGACCACTAAAAATCTGTTTGAGAAGAAATCGGCCAATATGGAGATGAGGACAGAGAGACATTATTAATTTAAAAAATCCCATTTTTGAGCTATTAGACATACAGACTAGAAATTTGGAAACTATGCTTATTTCGTTGAGTACAGAAATGCTAAATTTGCTTTTGCGGAAGTGGACTTCAATAGGAGCCATAAAAGATAAATATATTCCCATTTCAGAAATTTAACTCCTATATTTTTTAAACCAAGTCTTTCAGATTACGAAAAAATCTGAGAAATAACTCTAAAGATAAATTTACAGCCGTTTTGTACATTTGTGAATGTTATTGATAGAGAAATTCAATTGTTTAAAGAGAGAAAATTGCTTGTATTTTGATTCCCACTCTTTTGGTTCTACATACCTAAACAAAGAAAAAAAAAGCTTTCGTCTTATGAAAAATATTTTGAGTTCGCGAGAATGCCCATAAATATATCAAATTGAAAGTCACAAACTATACCTCTGATTTTTCAATATAAAAGTAGAGCGGTTTAAGCACTAGTGTAATAAGCACTAGGTTTGTATTACAATTTTAACAATTATTTTTTAAACTATAATGGAAAAAAAATGCTTATATTTCATGTTGAATATTTCTTATTTTAATAACTATGTTAAAAAAAACATAATACATGCGTACTTTAATATTTTTGTGTGTGTTCGTTGAAGAAGTAGTCATATTTTATGCTGTTTATTATAATGTTAAGAAATATCTTTAAATGATGCAAAATTAATATGTAATAAAACTATAAAAATAATATTAATTATTGATCTCTATTCATGAACTCTGCATGCATTATCGCGGGAATCCAATTGATTCAAAAACGCCCTACTGTGCGGCACACTGAATCATATGGGTAGCGTGATTTGGAACGTCACAGCTAAAAGTTCGCCGACCCCTGTTTTAAATGTTTATTATTTTTTTTAATTCTGCATTTCTTTTAAGTCTATAAAATCATTAACCAATCAGGTTTACAGATATCATCTTTTTAATTTTGCAAGCATTCGTACATAAAATGGTGGTCGCGGTAGCCGAGTGGTATAGGTATCGGATCGCGGCTGGCATTGTCACGAGTTCGAGCCCAGTACCACTAAAGATCCGCCGTGTAGGGCAGCGATGCACGCTAAATCTGTCGAGAGCTGAAACGTCCTCCCGTTGGTGTGGTGTGGTAGTTAGGAGAGGTGGTGCCAGCTCAGGTGTCGTCCACGTCACTTGACCATGGTTCAAAATTACGTGGTCCGTCGCCAAAAGCCCTCGTGTAGCTGAACAGTGCGACGTTAATATTCAGTCAGTCAGTCGTACATAAAATGATCCAATAATAAAAAAAAAAAAATTGTAGTATTTAAAAACTAATACATCTAATACAGCGTTTCTCAAACTGTGGGGTGCGAGCCCCTTGAGGGGCGCGATAACTCTACAAGGGGGCGAGCTATATATTGAAAAGTCAAAAACAAAAGGTTATTTAAAAATTATTAACTTACTGAAAGTAAACAAACGAAATACTTTCTGGTGTAATAAAATATAGAATACACATTTACACTGATATAATACACTTATAAATGTATCAGTACTGTGCAATGTACATTTTATTATTAATTTAACCATACTAAGGTAAGAACAAGTTTCATAATTATCAGTGACCCCATGGGCTTGTATTAACACTTATCGTGATAATTTGTACGGTTTATAATTAATTCCTTGCCGATAAAAAGGTGTGCGATTCGCTCCCCATTACGACAGTTTATCACGTAGACGAGCGTATTTTGATGTTTTTTTGAGGGGGGAGAAAACAAATAAATAAGCAAATCCTCTAAAATAAATAAATTATTCGCAAACATTATCAAGGTCCTTTTACAGCATTCCAAAGCCATCGGAATAATTTTAATGGGCAGAAAACATTGTACTTTGGAAAGACGTATATATGCGTCAAGAAAACTAATGATTTGGCTGAGCAAGACGTTTTTATACGTCGGTGGCACATAAGAGGTTAAAGTCGAATTTAGCTTTAAAGTATAGTATTATTGAATTCAATACATTGTTATTGTATGGAGGGGGGAGGCGCAATGGAAATGATGATTGAATAGTGGGTCTCGTATATTGAAAGTTTGAGAAGCACTGATATAATATCTTTAAATATTAGAAGTATATTCATAACAATCCGCGAATTTACGTCCATTTCTCTAACATCTTGCCTCAAACCTTCCGTTAGGTTAATCAATTCAGATTTATTGAAAGCCTTTAAAGAGTGATGGATTCATTATTCAAACTTTCAGAAATTCTCATTAATCATATGTAAGAAGTGGCGCAATGGAGAATATTAACCCCTTCCCCCCACCTGAAAAGTCCAGTTTTACCTTTAAAAATTTATAAATTGATTAAATACTTATTTGGCGTCAGTTAAGGTATGTGACTACGTTCGGAACCGTGACTTGCAAAAGCGCATAAATGGATATTTTTCATATTTAGTGTCACTTAGATTACAATATATGCATAAAATTGTTTTAAGGACATTTTGACAGCAAAAATTTATTTAAATACAATATTTTGGCAAAAAATTAACTTAGAATAATCTTTTTTCCAAGTGTTCTCCTTTTGTGAAAAATGCTTCTATTATAATAATATTTTGCTTGTAGGTAGCTCAGATCTCTCTACAGAGGCTGAACCAGAATTTTTTAAATATATTGCTTAGAAGTGGGTTTATCTATGTTTTACGACAACAGAGGGGAGAAATTTTAAGGAAAAAACGCCGGTAATTATTTCAATTGGTGGTAGCTCTGGAAATAATGAAAATTTTTAAAAAATTCTAGTTGAGCCTCTGTAGAGAGGTCTGAGCTATAAGCTATATACAGGCGGAATATTATTATAATAGAACCATTTTTCGCAAAAGGAGAACATTTGGAAAAAAGATTATTCTAAGTTACTTTTTTGCCAAAATATTATATTTAAATAATTTTTTTTTGTCAAAATGTCCTTAAAACAATTTTATGCATGTATTCTAATCTGAGTGTGACACTAAATATCCCGAAACTATCCATTTATGCGCTTTTTTAAAATCACGGTTCCGAACGTAGTCGGATACCTTAAGCTTTGAGACTTCTAGAATTCACCATCCTCAGCAAAGCAGGTTTGCGGGGATGTACGTTACGCCACTGGAGATATCACATTTACTCTCAAAATAATTTATCTTGATTTACAGTTTAAAGTTGTCACATCAACGTTTTAAATTTTTTGGTAGAAAAATTTTCAGATGTTTTTAAGCGATTACATTTTATTTGTTTCCAATTACAAAGCATAAAATAAAAAAGTTGCTGTACATTTTAGTCAGTTTCTTGACATGTTATAAGTTGCATCATTTTTATTATTTAGATCTCATAAGTTTATCAATAAATAAGTGTTGCTTTTAAAAATTCAACATTTTTTTAACTAAATTTATATTCGACATTCTCATTACATAAAATGATTCTGTCATATTCTGGTTTAACTGAATCATTCTATTACAATTATATTTCACAAATATTACTTAATTTGCACCATATGCATTATTTAAATCAAAACTACTTGGAGAAAAATGGATGAAAATAGAAAACGAAAAACGTAAATTTGGGAGCCGTTACAGTCCTTAGACAAAATGATTTGACAACTATTAAAAATTAAACTGGACGGCTCATAAAAACATTGAGATGTTTTTATGAAATCATACTAGTAAGCTGTGCTAAGTTTCAAAACATAAAAAGAGAAAAAAAATCTCTTTTTCAAGCATCTCATTTGAATTCCGTTTGATCTAGTGTTTCAGGTAACGAAGCCTTTTTTCTCAAATATATTCAAGTGAAAAGCTTCTTATGTTTTTTATTAAATTTTATGTCATACTAACAAGTCACGCCATTAAATATATAGTGAATGACACAAAATTATTCATTTTTACAGTAAGGAATCTGACTGTTTTTGGAACTGTGATTTTGAAAAAGGGTGTAAATGAAATCCAAGTTCAGGATATGAAGAGAGGTCTTAGCTATATATAGGCAAAATATTATTTTAGAAGAATTTTCTATAAAAGGAGAATGTTTTGAATATACATAATTTTTTCCTTATTTTTTGCCGAAAAATTGCACGTAAATAACTTTTAGAGAAATAATAGATCAACTCTTTCTATGTAATTCCAATTCAAGTGACTCTAAATGTCTCTCGAGATTTATACGATTTTGCAAAATCAAGGTTCCGTAACCTTAAGGTATCCGCACACATTCAGGGTACTTTTTGACAAAATAGCATATTTAAACATTATAAATGCTTTTTTAGGACTCAATACCAATAAATACTAATATTTAACTAACAATATTTAAAATAAATTGCCTAAATTCCTAAATTTCACAAAAATCACAATTATAAGTGAAATTTTAACAATATTTGTGTAAAACTTCAAATGAATTAGAGAAAAAAGTAATAAATTTATATTAGTAAAAGTTTTACTGAAGCAAATTAGATGCATTTATCTAGAGAATGTACTAAAATTTTAATGTTTTACTGAAATTTAAAAATATTAGAGCTTATTGAGTAAAACATTATAAGAAAAATCACATTCTTTACGTGACCATTATTTAAATAACAAGCCATAACTCAAAAAGTATTCATACAATAAGAAATAGTTTAGTACATTTTCTAGAAAATAACATACATATCAGGTTCAAAAAGTTTTATAGAAGTACATTTGCAATATATAATTAGAGTTATCAGACTCGCCATGATAGATTTTGAGCAGTTTAAATGCTCAAAAGCTTCTGGTAGATCAAACACCCACTTCCGGTTTTTCTAACTTTATAAAATGGATTGTAACTTAGCCTCTATGAAGCGTAGAAAAGAAACAAAGAATGTTTTGTAAAGCCAAAAGATAGCTCTATTCAATAAAGTAAAAAACAAAAATATCTGTCTTGACCGAATTTAGTCATTTTCAACGTGTTTTTGATTGATTGAATATTAACGTCGCACTGTTCAGCTACACGAGGGCTTTTGGCGACGGACCACGTAATTTTGAACCATGGTCAAGTGACGTGGACGACACCTGAGCTGGCACCCCCCTCTCCTAACTACCACACCACACCAACGGGAGGACGTTTCAGCTCTCGACAGATTTAACGTGCATCGCTGCCCTACACGGCGGGTCTTTAGTGGTACTGGGCTCGAACCTGTGACAAAGCAAGCCACAGTCCGATACCTATACCACTCGGCTACCGCGGCCATTTTCAACGTGTTCGGATACCTTAAGTAGAATTTTTTTGTAAGCGTGTTTACACATTAGTTTGCGTCAATGTTTATGTCTGTTTTTACCAGTAAAAAATTTCCAAAAGCTTTAATTCCAAAAAAAAAGGTTTTTCAAAAATATATTGCATTTAAATAATTTTTTTATTGTAACAAAATTCTTAAAACAATTTTTTATACGTGTTTTCTAATTTAATGACACTAAATATTGAAAAAAGTATTCGTTTCTACGCTTTTACAAAATTCATGGCTCCGAACGTAGTCGTATACTTTAAAGTTTTTATTGGCCATTGAGATGTGAATGAAAATAGACATAAAAGGTATCACAACTCTGAATCTTTTTAACTTAGAGCTTTGAAATTTTAGGAGATTACAGAAAAAAAATGCATAAAAAATTTTTTAGGCTAAAAAAATCGATTTTTTACCGATTTTCGTCAATTGAATCGCACTGTGTCCCTTTTTAACAGTATGATACTTTTTGAACACCTTAAGCGAAAAGCTCGAAAAAATTCTGCAATATATGAAGCAATTCTGCAATATAAGATATATGAAGCACACACACACACGCACACACAAAAGTATTTTATTGCTAAAAGCAAAATTTTACTATTGCTTATTTCTACAGTATAAACAATAAACTTTAAATAAAAAATAAGCTTTTTCTAGCATTAAACTATACGCATTGATTTGAAATACTTTTAAGAATGAAAAGTACATAAATTAATCTGTATTAAATGGATAAATGGCTTAATTGAATATTTATATAATCAAAAATCTGAAAATAGAAGTTATAAAATAATTTCCCTTAATAATACTTGACTGAATATAATCTAATAGTTTAATCTTTTCTTATTTTCTGATTTAAGCAACAAACTAATAAAGCATTTAATTGCTATTATTATTGCGATTTTTCTAAAATTGTTATACGTTTGTTAATATGCATTGAATAAATTAAATAACGAAAATTTTAACATGCTTGTGTTTTAAATCTCTTAAACCTTCCTTAATATAATTCCTTCCCCCAAAAAAAAAATGTAAGAATAATTAATTTATATACAATACTAAAAGATTATGATTTTGAGCAGCGCACTTCATAATTTTGTTGAAACCTGGTCGAAAAAGGAGGATGACACCTAAGCAGCCCCACAACCTATTCATCAAACTTCCCCATCACAGAAACGTGATGACTTCGATCATTGGTAGATTTAAAGTGCATTAACCGTGTTATATGATGTAACTTTAGACAACTTTATGGCAACAACGTCAACCATTCATTACTGACTGATTTAATGGAATGATCACTACATTTTGTTGCTTGTTTATATTATTACTCATGAAAGTTTTTGTCTGTTACTTGAATTAAAACATGTTATCGGAGTGTTATGCTTATTAATGATTATTCAGGAAAATGATTCAAACATTTATATGTTATCATGCAAAAATACTTCTTCCTCTAAGACTTCATTCCCAACTAAACAATGATGCTTTTTTACGAGGCAATACATTCTGTCATCTTCCGATTTCAGTGCTTTATTACACACGAGATAAATTCCCTCTAGAAAGTTTGTAAGGAAAAAAACAAATTATTTGTTATTGATGATACTTTTATTCGATTAAAAAGGTATATTTTTTTAGAAATACATCAAATTCTTTCCTAATTAATTCATTTAATTTCCTCCTTTATTAATTTACTTACTCTTAAATATACGGAATGTCCCAACATAAAAAAAATAAACTTTTACACGAGTTAATTAACTTTCCATTGCCTTCACAGCACGCTAATACTCTGTCACGCAGACCACATACAGAGTATTTTATTAGTAGAAATAAGAAAGAAAAAGAAGTATTTACTATTCTTGACGTCATAATGCAAATTTTCAGCAGTGGCACGGCCTTGTCTCAGTAAATGATACGGCAACATATTATGCTGCAATTTTAGCAAGACAATTCGAATCAAAGCGATGTTTTCAAACGTATGAAAAAGTATCACATCATCTTTGTTGCAGAAACGCTTTTCACTTGCATCTATGGCGTGATGATTGGTAAATATACTATACTCTTATTGTGTAGCAAATTCTGAACTATTTCTTACCTAATGTCCTCTAGGTAAAAACATCTAAATAAGTTTTTTTTAAACTTTTGTACATAAAAATAAACTAAGTAAATATGAATATATTTTTCGCGTTTAAATATCTATAAAATATTTCTATATTTAAAATCAATTTTTCATTTTGTAAAATCATGGTTATAGTTTATGTTGAGTTATTTAAAATCACTACATTTAAGCTTGTTTCTCAATCATTGTAATGAAATTTTTAATAGCTATTTTCTGTATTTTGTTCCATAAGTATTATTCTCTTAGCTCTTTAATATTTACGGTTTTTGAATACATTAAATTTGGGTGTATAGAATGTCGAATATTTAAGTGAATATAGATAAAACTGAATATCTCCCTTTTCAAAAACTGTTCATTTAATCAAAATGTACCCATTTGCTTTAATATACCTTTTTGCACTTGTATGCGTTGATTTTAATGCATAAAATGCCAATTTTAAAGAAATTCTTATCTTTAGAATTAATAAGCTCTGATGTGAAATTTTTAAGACAGTCTTCATTTACCCACTATTTAATTTATAAAAATAATTATAAATGTTTGAAAAAACGAATATCGCGGGTGGCGAAAAATTTGAAGAAAAATTTGTTGGAGCAAAATTTTATATTTTAATTCATTTAATTTCGACTTTGTTTTATACGACGTATGCAGCCAAGCACTGCCGTAGGAGAGTATAGGTCAAGCCAACTAGGAAGTGATCAGTGGCGTAGCTACCATTGGTCAGTGCACCGGAGCCCTCAAACCCTGACAACCAAGCAAATCGAACTTCCATAATCTTTCGCAAATTTAAGATATAAAACTAAAAAGCTGCAACGTAACTATAATTATGCCAGCTCAGTTGAGAGTAATTTTGAATTTGTAGGGAATTTCCCTAAATTCTTTCCGTTGTTTTTAACGCAGGGATACTCAGCCTTTTCTTCTGCTGGGCCGCATACATCTGTCAACTATTTCACGCGGGTCGCAAAATGAGGATAAATGGGGGAGAGGGGAAAAATGCTTTAAAACCAAGATAACACTGGAAATTTAAAATGTGGAAAACTGATCAAAATAATATAACTCCAGTTTTGCCTTATTTAATTATCATATATTTTATATTTTTTATTTTTGTCACTAACACTGAATTAGAAGCATTTAAGAAACACTCCTTCACAATTTCTGCATCAGTGAACGGTTTCGTATGATTACCAATAATAAAACAATCTTCATAGGATATCTTTGTTACCTCTGTGGTTTTACCACTGACAAAACACTTTGTACCTCTGTTGCAAAGATTATTCAAGAAAGCTTATTTATCACCTCTTGAAAGAGATATTCGATTAGAAGTGGCATTGAATGATCCCTGTTTATTGATATTTTTTTAATATGGCACTTTCGTGACAAATCAAACAACTGCTGATCCATGTTTGTTTTTCACTACAAAATAGTCAACCTCCCAATCGTCTTAAAATGATATCTTTTCTTCGAATGTTTTTCACTTGCAAGATATGAAAGATAGTTAAAGATTACTAGTTCCACCCATAAAATTATCGCTATAGTCGATTGTTGTCTGTTATTCCTAACCGTAACTGTTCCAAATAGAAAAAAGAATATCAATTCGAACCCGTACGACACCGACAGCAAAAATCAAAGTGATATATTTGATTTCTTGACAAAGAATTTTCCTCTAAATTTTAGTACAATGTTCTTAAATAAGAGTAAATTTCTCATAGCAATGGACCCTAGCTGGGCCACTTAAAAAGGCTGGGGGGCTTTAGGTTGAGTATCGCTGATTTATAGCGTTACGAACTTTACTTATTTAAAAGTTTATATCATTTTCAGTCTTTTTTCCTATAAATTTTACTTGAAAATAAACTGTTACTTGAAAGTTCCCCATGAAAACCCTTAACCATATTTATTATTACGTTTTGAAAAACCTACACACACAAGACGCAATTCCTTCTTAGTTACATTATAATTTTAGTAACAATGACTCATAGCAAGCTAGTTTCCTGTTTCAATAATTCGCAATCTTCTCGTATCTTCAAAAGACTGATTTAATTTTGTCCCCCCTCCACTATTCTTTTGCAGAGGTGTTTTTCAAGCAATTATAACAATATTGTATTGTATTTTCTTGTACATGCATATTTTTTTAATCGTTTCATGTCTATCTCGGTGAACCATTGTAGTTCTAAGCCCTGTTGTGGGTTAGTTTGATCCTCACAAATAAGCAGCCAGAAATTCTCTAATGACGTTTTGTGGCGTATCGTTACGTTTCGCCTTCCTTTTTACGTCAGTAGATACTCAAGTACGTAAGAAATATATTGCATAATTTATCAAACTAAAATTAGGGACAGTAAAAAAGGAAACCCAGTGGTGCTTTTAAGTATAAACAATGCCGAGAAAGAGAAGACAGTAAACAAAGATTGCAGCTTTGAATATTTGAAATATTCATACACATTTTTACTTTTTTACTTAATAATATCCAACCAAGATACGGCCCTTATTTCTTAGCACCAGGACCTTTGGATACCTAGCTATGCCACTGCAAGTGATGGGCGAAGAATTTTCAATTTTTTATTCATTTCATATTGGCAGTATAATAGATGCAATTGGATGCGTTTCCAACAAGTTTTTCAAAGCATCATTTTTCGCAGATGTCTTGGGTTTTCAACGAAGTAAACTTCTGCTGCACTTTTCGGTACGACGTATTGAACAACGAAAAACATAGTATTGACGAGTGTGTCACACATGCACCCACCCCAAGTGTCCCTGACAGCCGGGTGATGCACAAGAGAATCGCGTTTCGTACTTGTTCCACATAACAGTGGTTCCCAAACCTTTTTAACCCATTGATCCCCTTTTTAATGTCAAAACTTTCCCAAAAAGACCCAAGCAAAAAAGATTCATAAATGCACAGTATAAAAATTTAAAATTTTAAAAAACATTTGTGGAAGAATGATTTATTGATATTATATCTTTTGTTTAAAATAAAATTTTAAAAAAATTAATTACTTGGATAAAAACTTGTTGATGTTATGAGTGTATTTATACATCCGTCTCAATGTTTGTGAGTAGCTACCGCAAATCTCCCCGAGTACTAGTTTTTGGTTGGATTATTTTTTAATGTGTTATGCGGTTTTTCACTGCACTAAATCCAGGTTCTACCAAATTGGAAGACGAGAAAGTAGTCAACAACTTCTGTGCAATAACCCACAATGCCGGATATAAAATTGAGATTTTGTTTTTGTAACCAAAATGTGTGGCATGCTTGTTCAAACATTGGTTGAGTTCCTCATTTATGGATATTTCAATAAGATGCTGCTGTATTAATACGGATTCATCTGTTTTGGGAATTTGAGCTAGTCCACGGACAAAAGGGTTCCACACCCAGTCGGGAATACCCAAGTGAATTGTTCTTAGTTTTTTAAATTACCTTAAAAATAAAAATGGATCTAAATTTTTTACTTTACATTAAACTATGCGTGAACCCCCAGACATTGTTCTGCCCACCCCCCTCAATTTTAATTTTCCACCGTCCCTCTGAACAATATCGGGGACCCCTGGGTGACCGTATTGACCACTTTAGGAACCACTGTTCTACAGGATTGATCGTCACCACGGAAGAGTGCATTGAATGACCTGCCGCCCTATAAGGGAATTTGAGACTTGTTCATATACGATACACTCATCCCGAAGGGATTAACAGTATTCTCCCCAAAAGTCCTGTTTATATTGCGTGCAGCATTATTATTACTTTTATATTCATTTAAAAAATTACACAATTATCGTTTGAATTCATATGCTTTCGAAATTCAAAACAAACAACAAAATAGACCACTTTTGATAAACTTTATTTGAGGAAATTGGACTTTTTGGCAATGGATAATAGGACTGTAAACGAGGCTGTACCGAACAAAAAAGCAAAACGAAAATAAGAACATAAACGTTCACATGTAAAGTAAGTCCGACATTTCGTATGCACCAACCCAGTAGCGCATACAGAAATATTTCAAGGAGGGGTCCGGTGTCGAAAATTCACCATTCTTGTATCATGCTCCTATTGATTTTGTCGATTTTCGGGAACAAAACACAGTAAAAAACTAGTTTTTGAATAAATAATTAGCATTAATTAATAAAAAATCATTAATAACAAGTAATTAATTAAATTTTACGTACTATATACTTAGAATTTTAATCAATCGGAAAAAATCAAGGGCTTTGGGGGAGTCCGGACCCCCAGGACCCCCTTCCCCTTGTGTGCGCCACTGCACCAACCTAATAAGTGAGATCAGTTTAACCCTTTATCTACCGCATTATGATTTACTGAAGATTTTTTTCATGCAATATTTTTTTGAATCATTACATTGAAAATTAAGGGATATACATAAACAAAATACTCAACTTTAAGAAATTTAATTAGTTAGAGCTAATTAATTAATTAAAGATATTCAACTGTAAAATTAATTATACACACTGTTCACTCAAAATAAATTGTCATATTGGTTTTCTATGGTCTTCATTACCAAACAAAAAAATAAGACACTTACCTTTTGACATTAACTATTTTTTCGGAACAAAAAAGACAATCTTCGCAATCTACTGAAAACGCAATTTCTGCAATAAAACTGTTCCTCTTCCTCGCTAAAATATTCATCATAGAACCCGAGCTGCCATATATCTTGGAAGAGTAGATTTAAAAGAATATTCCTGGTAAGTATCGTCAGAGTATTCACAAAAATGGTTATTCTATGTAATTTTAAAGTGAGTGGTACTTACAAGTACCGTTGGTAGACAAAGGGTTAACACAGTTTATTGCTTCTGCAAAATGATTATTGATTTGATGTTTCTTTTCAATGTATTTTTCTTTGTGTGGTGTGGTAGTTAGGAGAGGGGGTGTCAGCTCAGGTGTGCCAACATGGTCAGGTCACTTGACGATGGTTCAAAATTACGTGGTCCGTCGCCAAAAGCCCTCGTGTGCTGAACAGTGAGACGTTAATATTCACTCACTCACTCAATGTATTTTTCTTCGAATAGTAGAAAATGTACGTGTAGTTCTGGATTTAGAAATGGTCATGAATTATTTGGTATAATATGAGGCTCCTTAAATGATAAATCAAGAAACGAAATCTAAGCTTTCTTGATTGTTTTTCACAATTCCTACTATTGGTTCACACTCTCCCTATATATTTTTATTTATATATACATATATCTCTTTCAAATTTGCAATCGTTAATCAAATACTTATTATTCATCCACTCAAGCTCCAATACATTTTTTAAACATGTAGTAAATGACACTGGATGTTAATACAGTTTTTCAAATATTAATTCATTCATTAAATTTAATTAATGAATAAATAGTAACAAACAAAAATAATAGTCTAACACCCTGTATAAAATAATCGCTGACTTTGTGTCTGGAGCTCAATGCATAGCGCGTTGAACTTCTAATCCAATGGTGGTGAATTCGAATCCTACTTGGAATGGCCTAATTTCTGAGAATGTGATTTATAAATGAATAAACAGTTACAAACAAAAGTAACAGTCCAACATCATATATAGAAAGTGAAATCGCTTTCTATTTTGCCACTTAATATTGTGATTCTATCATATGTACATACATATTTATATTAATTGTAATTATTTGTGTTGAAAAGTAACTAAAATAATATTTTTCTTTGCTGATCTAAGTAAGAACTGACTTAATTTTTTTATATTACTTGTTTTCAATTAAAACCAGGCTTAGAATCATTTGTATAAATAAGATTTTAACTGTGTATAATTCAGTTTAAACGGAATTTCCTTAAGTTTGCATAAGTCATTGAAGACATCAAAAGTTGATACTTTTTATGGCTCTTTGCACGTGGTTGTTATCCTGTTATTTTTCTCACTCAAAAATCATGCATGCTTATATTAAAGCAGACATGATAAACATCATATAAAGGGAAATTAGAAAACTTCGTATTTTTTTACGAGCCAAATTTGATGTTTTCCTGTGAAAAATTTTATTTTTCATCTTTAAAGCCTTCATGATACTTTAAGGAAGGCATGTATTAGTGACAGGCTATATGTAAATAAGATTGTACTATAATATAGTCATCTTGGAAAATATTTTTAACTACCGTGATAATAACGTTTAAAAGTTTGTAACTGGGTGACTACCGTGATAATAACGGTCAAAAGTTTGTAACTGGGTGAGAGTCCAGATGTTACTAAAATCCACCTTGTTTAAGGATGCATGTTATATCCAAAAAGACTCAATGTCCTCACGTGGTGGAGAATTTTAAGAAATGGGGTGATTACAGAGGTATCGTCTGCGTCACATGATCGTGGTTCAAGATTAAAAGGTTCTTCGCCAATAGACTTCCTATTCCGTTAGAGGGGAACGTTAATTAATATTCGATCCATCTTATGAGTAATTTTTAATATATATTTATGTTATGTACTTACACACATTTTCGAAAAAGAACCATAACTTTTGGATTAATTCCATTGTTTGCTTTCTTTTTAAAATACATTGGGAGAGAAATTATGCTATGATTCAAAGTTTAAAATATTCTTTTAATGAAGGTCTGCTATCCATATTTAAACATAAGGAGATTTAAAGTGGGCCATTATTAAAGAAAAACATTTTATTTTGGCTGTAAATTTTTTTAAAAAAAGTTGCATCAAATACTTTTGGGCTAAGAAATTTTTAAACGAATTTTTTCAAAGCGAAACAAAGGTCTCCAAACATGACTTCTTTATTATGAAATTAAGATAAAAAATTTAAAATGTTACAGGGTTCAAATCAGAAGTGAATCGCAAAATGAATTTTAGATATCACAACAGACTTTAGTAAAAAGGAAGACCCTATACTAAAAAAAACTATTAAATTCCTGAACAAAAATAAGTGTACTAAATCACTAATAAGAAATCACTTTGAATAAATATTGTCACTAATCATAAATAGCTACTTATAGCTCTTTTTTCAATAAAAATCATTAATTTCATAAAATTTTTTGTCAAGTCTCTCATCACATTTACTAGCAGCAGCATTAAATAGTTAAGTTTCTTATGCGAAAAATTATTTGCTAGTTTTAAAATGTTCGATAAATAAGGAGTAAGAATAATTAAGAAACAATAAGAAATCAGATAATTAAGAAATAAGAATATGTATTAGTCATTTAATGTCAATATATTTTCAAATTTTTCAGGTATTATCTAATAGTATTACAGTACAATCTCGGAAACTTAAATAAATTGTCAACAATAAAAATTGCTCTAATAGCCATTTTCTGCTGTGTTAGAAGTAATGAAAGAACAAATGTCTTATTTTCTGCGTTATCAGTAAAAAAAATTAAATATCTTGGTGTTTTAAAATATCTAATTTTCCTCTTTTAGAACAGTGCTTTTCAAATTTTCAATATTTGCGACCCAATATTCAATCATAATTTTCATTGCACCCCCCCCGTGCAATAACAATGTTTGAATTAATAATAATATATTTTGACGCTAAAGCTATAATACGATTTCAACCTCTTAAGCGCCACCGGTCTCGCTGAGTCAAAGCATTTATTGCCCCGGACGTATATATAAGTCTTTCCGAAGTACGATCTTTTCTGTGCACTGCTATTCATAAAATCATTCCGAAGGCTTTGAGATGCAATAAAAAGACCTTGACAGTGTTTTTAAAAGATTTAATTATTTCAAAGAAAGAGTTTGCTTATTTTTTATTCATCACCCCCCAATACACCCCATTCGGGAGCCTACGTAATAAAAGGCGGCATTGGGGAGAGCGAATTACGTATCTTTTGACTGTCAGTTAAGGGACTAATTATAAAACGATAAATTGTCAAACTAAGTGCTAATTTTTGTACATAATTTTCTATTTGACAAGCCTATGGGGTCAATCGTAATTATTAAACTTTTTCCTAACTTAGTTTTGCTAAATTAATTATAAAATACATGGTGCATTACTAATACATTTATAAAAGTGCATTATATCAATGTAAATGTGTATTTATTTCGTATTATGCCGTAATGTATTTTGTTTGTTTACTTTCAGTTCATTAATAATTTTTTAAAATAATCTTTTATTTTTGACTTTTCAATATGTTCTTGCCCCCCTCGTAGAGTTATCACGCCCTTCTACAGGGGCGCACCTCACAGTTTGAGAAACGTTCCTTTTGAATGTTTTGGTATCTTTCGGTTAACTGAACCCATACGATAAGTAGCTAAATGTTCCTACCGGCCGTAGACTAACTACACACATTTCCTATCATTCTGTAATGGATGTCCCGTTTCGTCCATTAGGGTGGGAGGGTCGGAAGTAAGATTAGCCATATTCAAAACAACTTCTATTTATTCACAATTATCAACAACAACACAAATTCAATAATCAAAGTTAAGAAAAGCACCAATTACCAAGTATGTGAAGCAACTACGATAGGGATGGTGATCTGAGATCGATTTATCGAAGAATCGATTTCTCGGGCCAAAAAATAAAAACCGATTTTTTAAATCAATATGTAGCCCTGAATCGATTCAGTGAACCGATATTTCATTCTAGAAAATCCACATTCGATTTTTTTTCTTTTTGATTAAAAACCATAAAATTATTTACAATTAGTAGAATGTATTATTTAAACCTACTTATCTTTATCATTGGGAACTATAAGCTATATTATCTATTTTCTAAACTTTGTAAAGTAACAAATACATTTAGAAAGTAAATGTCTTCTTTTATACCTGAAAATTTAATATGGTAATAAAAATATTTGTAATGTCGAATTCCCTGAACTAAAAAATTCCCTGATTTTATTGATAAGGGATCGTTAATTATGGTATCTTCCTTGTTTTTCGTAAGATGGATTTATATTTACATTGTAAATGCAGACTTGAAAAAAAAAATGATTTCTTAGAAACTGATCTTTTTTAGACCTCGATACTTTTGTGAATCGATACATCAGGTTACGATTCAAATCGTTTTAAAAATCGATCTTTTTCGGAAACAATCGCCATCCCTAAACCACGAGGTAGACGAGATAATTTAAAATTAATATTAAAACGGGTTACACTTTTAACTTACGCTGAACACGTGCTTCTTTCTAAATCAAAACGAACGAATTCAATTCAACCACTAATTGTGACCCCAAATCTTCAATCTTAATATTAATATTAATCAAATAATCTACGAATTGCTCTCACCTAACATTACGTTAATCAATCACTGCTTCCTAAAGCAGTCTAACTTCTCTCTCTAACTCGAATATTTAATCTTTATATACAAGTCTTGATTTACATAACAAACATCTACGGAGGAGGAGGAAAGTTTTCAATAGAATACTTTTTAAGGGAACCAGGACATCATCCCCATTCAAAAAATCAATTTTTCAATATTAGTATTAAAAATGTAGTAGGAAGGAAATTATTTAGCGTATAATTTCCTGAATCAAAGAATGTAAAAAAGTTATATGTTCGTTGATAAAATAACCTTAAAATATGAAAAAGTAATTGACAAAAATGTAAACAAACGTTTACAAAGGTTTAGTTTTTCACGTTTTATCCAAAGCGTATTCTTTTGTTTTTATGTACAGTTTTAAAAAAAACTATTGACATATATGGGGTTCTTAATTTTTTATACTTTGCAGGATACCTGTATATATAGTGAACCTATTTTTTCTTAGTCGATAAAGTACATAGTTTTTTTTAAAAAAAATAGTCTTACGTATAAAAGGAGGGGGAATGAAACATTTCAGAAATAAAAGTTTTATAATTTTTTTACAGAAACTATGTTATAATACTTAACTAAAAAAATAGGTTCACTATATTCTGTGTATTGTTTTATATTTGTGCAAAAATGTTTTACATATTTAAGAGAAACTTTTTTTAAAAAAATAGTACCTAAACATAAGCATGTAGTATGAGATCTCAAAATTTATGTCCAATTTGAGTTAAACAGAAAAAAAAATTGAACTAAAAAATTCATTTTTGTATCTACAGAATGTTTAAAACATTTGAACTATATATATATAAGATCACAAAAAATTCTAAGCTCTATTGGAAATTTTTAAAGATATATGTCTTATAACAAAGACATATTTTTGCATTTTACTCTTTTGATCATGTCCTGGTACCCTCAGACCTATTATTTCCCAAGAGGACTTTTAGTGGAAAGAACCCGTTACAATTCTCTGCAAGGTTTCTGGTATTATTTCAGTAAAAATATTACGAATTGATATTTTTCATGTGAATCATCGCCAAAAAATGTCCGCTCGGTGAACTTTGTGACGAGGTGATTGAATATTGCCTAAGATTCCTCACAATCAAAATGGCTGCAAGTTGTGTGTTTTACAATTGTTCTTACGCATTTTTTTCTTATTTAGATGACCGATTACCAACGAGTTGATCTAAACGAAGCAAGCGGTTCTAAAAACATGGCAATTGAAGATTCACCGTCGGCATTGAATTCCACAAATGGATTTTCCAAAGCAGATGAAAATCAAGAAAAGGAACTCACCGGCAGCAGACGCAATTTTTGGCAGAGGAGATCGAAGATGGAGAAATACCTTTTAGCCGTTTTAATCATCTTATTGCTGCTTGTCCTAATTTTGTTTATTGTTTCAGTCGTTCGAGTGCATAATACTGGTAATTTTTCCTATTAAGAACCCCTTTTTAATAAATAATAGTAATTGCTTGTGCTTTATCATTCAGTTTTATTTTACTTAGGTATCTAGAAATCAGCAAACTCTCTATAAAAATGTGTTTTTAACTCGTATTTTCAAAGTAAAATTTCCATTTTTTTAAATACAGCCAGACCTCTATTTAACGAGTCATTAAATCCCGAAAGAAAGTTCATTATATGGAAAATTCCCTAAGTAGCGAATCAACTTTCAGTATTCTTCTGTTCTCGATTCCAGGAAAAAGTTCATAAAATATAGGTTCGTAAAAAGAAAGTCCGACGGTATATTTTCAACATATAAGCAACATGTAATCTATGAAATATAAAAATGAATATTTATTACAATAATATAATTCCTAGTTACTCTCTGTATTTATGCGTTCTGGATTGCATTTAAATCTTTGAATTGTAAATTAAAGCATTTTATTTATTTAGGACATAGAATTTTAACTCTGTTTTGGTTCAGTTAATGTGTTCGCCTTAACGACTTTTCAAACTGTTCAAAAAAAGCTTTCAGTCCTCAAAATGTGGTTCATAAAATTCAAATTGAAAATAATTTTGCTGAATGTTTTATAAATAAAAGCACAATTTACAGCACTGCGATGAATGAGGTCTTATTATGTTTAATTCCGTGTATTTTTAGCGGTTGGTGCATTTATCTTTAAGTTCAATGAATTTGAACCACATTTTTGCTCCTTGGAAATATATTTTTCTTACCTTAACTTAAATCTCTGTGAACCAAATGAAGGAATTGTTTGGAACTTACGGAGAATAGTTCCCACATACAAACAATTGTCTTAAAATAATTAACATTATAAATATTTTAATTGATTGGAAATTTTATAAGTATTGAAAACCTCTCTAACTTCAAGCTTCTTTATTGAAAAATAGGAGGACTAATCATACTTGAAACAAGTTGTTTTTCCCACCGAAAAAAAAATTTGAATAAAACCCTTATTGTGAAAACATCTTTTAGAGTAAAAATATTCTGTTGTTAGCCACGTAACTTGCTCAACCGCTTTTTCATCCAGTCAGATTCTGAATACCCTTTGTTGTTTTCATTTCCTGATAATTTTAATTCCTTTCAAATGCATATTGGAAAAGAACTTTTCTTGTTTGACCAGTGTTCACAACTGCGTTTCAGTTTTGACACCTTGTTTTCTTTGCAGTAACTTATTGTAATAATTTTTCCATTTTCAGTTGTCAGGGGATCCTATTTTGTGATGGATTATACTCATATTTTATTTTGGTTGGTTTAATTAACATTACACTAAATGTAACGTAAAGGTTTTGGGGAACATATTTCGTAATTTTTATCCATTCCCCAGCAATAAGGACGTCCATTGGCATAGTATCTCTTGATCCTATAACAATTATACAGCAAAACAGAAAGGGGGCTCAAGGTCTAATTGACTTCCCATGTATGTAACCAGTTCCCTTTAGTTAGAATGATCGGATCTTTAGTTTAGAAAAAAGCAACAAAGCTGACGAAGAAATTTATTCGTTACTATGACCTATCTGTTTTTTGAAAGTCGGTTTTCTGGTTTAGATGGATACTACACTGCAGTCAGCGCAGAGGTAATACTATAAAGTAAGCTTGGAAATTGCATTACTGACATAGTTCTGTACGAGGCAGACATCCAACCACTTACTATGATATTCGAAGTCAACTCATATAGGTATTTCAACAAAATTAAAAGCTTTGGATCCTTCAATAGAACACCTCTTCTTCCATTTTAAATTGGACAAGTAACCAACGTTTAAAGCGAGACAGCCCACTTAATTACATGCGTAAACATGGTTTTATTGGTTTCAATGTGTTGACACATCTACACCTTTTTAGCTGCATCATACCTATTGATTCTTTTAATCATGTTGAATTTCGGGAGGAATTATTGACCAGTACTCCCAAGCATAGCAGCCCTCCGGAATTACTCAGACAACTGTCACTTGAAGTAATAAAGGACATACCCGATCTAGCCTTGATTATTTACACAGATGTTAGTCGTTCGAATACGGGTAGAGCAGGGAGTGGTATTTTTAGTAACACTCCTGGGAACGATGTTAAAATCAGCATCAGGAATCCTGACCACTGTTCCGTCTTTAGATCGGAACTCATTGCTATTAGTGGTGCTCTCGATCATGCCCTCAACTCTTATAAGGACAATATCCGGATCCTGACAGACAGCAGAAGCTCCATCCAATATTTGAAGAATTGGCCAAATATTATGGACAGTACTGGTCTAGATATTTTACCCAATTAAGTTAGGCTAGGTCAGAGGAAACAAGTATGTCTCCACTGGATTCCATCACATATGGGTGTGTCTGGGAATGAAGCTGCTGATGTGTGTGTGAGCTGGCTGGTAGGGGATGTGATCTCCCTAACCCCAGTTCCACTGTATAAACCCATACGGAAATTCCTTCCTTCCTTCTAAAGAAATAAAAAGAATTTGACTTGGCGAAACCCTCCTGCTCACCACTGGTACGCAGCTAAGAGTCCTGGCCTATCTATACAGAGCAGGAGTTCCAGGGCTCATCAGACGACCTTGGCGCACTTTAGAAGCGGTCACCTGAGTAATATGACTTTTGTGCAAGGGGTAAAGTCTTTCTCTACCTGTCCCTGCTCATCTTTTGGACTGCTGGGGCATTTCCCTGTGACAGTTGTATGAAGAACAAGGCCTGGTGTGTGACATTTTACGCGGAATGGTCAAATGGACCTGGTGTAGGCTTTCCTGCTCCAAGGGGATTGGAAACAACAACACAACAAGAAGCTTGGAAACCACTTGAATCTGTCTTCACGCATGTATCTGGATAGAATATTCAAAATGACAGAATATACATTTCAACGCAGACAATATGAACTCCCGTAGTGCCAACAAAAAGCAATTTATAAAAAGAGAACAGGATAAAGTTTTGACCTACAGTATTACACCGAAATTACGCGATAGGTGGTATTTAGTGATAAGTTTGTAAGTCGAATTCGCATAAGTTGGAGTAGGATTTCACATATGAATACTTATAAATTACTTGTAGTTAGGGCTGGCGACAAAAAAAAATGTTTAATAAAATCCCTGATTCTCGCTATATGATAGTACGACAAGAATCACTGATTGTTCTGACTGACTCATCAGTAAAGAGAACGGCTGCCTATTGATCCATGTTCCAATATCTGCACCATTTTAAACTAATCATCCTGTTCACAGAATTGAGAGCGACACAAATAACAGGTCTTACAAACAGCCTTCCCTCATGAAGTCTTCTGAAAACAGTCACCCTTGACTTTCGGGTTCCTGTGACCGCATGCAACTCCCGAAAAAGCTAAGCGGCTGTTGCTACAACACCTGAGCAACCCGTTATACCAAGCTATAATGGTGAAATAGTGATCTTCAAAGGTCATAGAAGCACTTGGACGACTTTTTCCAGGTTTTTTCTCGACGGATCCGGTATTGTGAAACTGTTTGCATAATTTGAACCCTACGCTGGACGTTAAATTTAATTCTCTACAAATGTGGATTTGAGCCTGGCCTGCTTGTAGCTTACACACAATTATTGATCTAATTTCATCATCTAAACATTGATGGTTACTCATTATTACTGTTTGATTTTTGATTTAGCTAATTGCTGTAAAAAAACGATGAAATTCAGCAAGGTGTGCTGGCGAACGGAATGTGAATTTTGGCACACGCGCTTATAAATTATGCTGTTTATTTGCTTCTGCCCACACAAGCATATACACTTACGTATTCGAAACATAAGATATGCATCTTTGTTTCGAAGTAGTATTTTTATATCTCGTTCAAATATTTTCATGATATTCGACAAACTATGCAAATTCTCTTAATTGGTATCACCTGTGTATTTAGCCTTTATATACATTTTTATTCATTCGAATGTAATTGTTTCGAGCGTTAGTAAAATCTGGTCATGGTGAATCTGGTTTAATTCATAGTTGCCAAAATATCGTTTAACTATTAGTCGGAAAAATAAACTGTGTGATAAATCTATCGTTAGGTATGAAATAACAAATATTTTTAGAATTTATACCTAAGTAGTTCAGTGTTAATCGATCCCAACTTTAAACGCGGAAAGGGAGATATACAACATTCCTGCTACACGCTAAAATCACTATTCTCATAATTTAAGGGTCAATCTATATTTTCGAATAAGAAACACGATGGTTTTGATTATAAATTTTAAAAAAATATATTACTAGAAGAAATGTGAAAGAAAAATGTGTTCAAATATTAAATGTTATTTTCCAGATAACAAATACTGTACCACCCCTGCCTGTGTGACGGCAGCGGCAACCATTCTAAATTCTTTGGACCAGACTGTGGATCCATGTGAAAACTTCTATCAGTATGCTTGCGGAGGCTGGCTGAAATCGAACCCGTTGCCAGAGGATAAAACTTCTTTTAGTAGATTTCAAAAACTGTCAGATGATAACAATCGTATCTTGAAATATGTATTAGGTATGTATTAATAAGTTTTCTTCATTTTGTAATCAATGTTTCAAATGGGGAAGTTGCTATAAGAAGGAACTCGTTTCACGTCTTCAAAGAAAATTAGCTATTTCCATACTTTTACTTTAAATTCGATTATACTGTGTATAAGTAGACCTTAAGTTATGTATAACTTCTATACACAATCACTAGGCTAAAAATAAATGTTTTATACTGAGTGGTTGGTGTGTCATGCTCCGTGGCTACCGGAATACTGAATACAAATAGCAAACAAAAGACGACTACTAGCGCCACCTGTACACGTTGGTCTTAATAATTAGTAATTTGTATATTTTTTAAATCTTAATTGGTATGATAAAAGTTAATTTTATGATGAAGTAACAATGTTTGATATGATGATAATTAATCCTTTCTCAGGTGGTGGTAAGTATACTTGTGAGAGAGAATCCCCCTGGATTCCACCCTGGACACCAAGATTGATTTGAGGCAAAGAACGACCAGACGACATTTTTACAATAACAAATTATATTTATTCACTTGAATCAATTAACAACCTTCTAATTACAAAGATTAATCAATATGTCTACGTCAATGTGATTGACCCTTACTATTAAATTAAATCACGAAGTATGATACCGGAATAAGAGGATCGAAAGATACACGCAATTTGAATTACTAGCATTCATTAAGTTCCCACTAACTTTATTATATATTTACTCTTCTGATCCGATAATCTAGATTTAAATCTCACCTTCCTTTTACTACCTCCCTTTCCAGGCGTATCAAACTATTCAATTGTAGATCACTGCCTAATGATCAGCGAGACGCTAATCGCAGAATCAACTTGAATCTTCTTAGAACTCCGTCAAACTATCTCTTGGCGTAATAGCCTACTGTTAACTTGCAACACTCTCCTTGAATACTTTGACTAATTTTCATATCTCGGTTTCTTCTTTTAGAGCTGGTTGGAAATATACGCGAATTTACAATCCCCAAAGACTCCTAAGAGTATTAGTGATAAAGTGCCGCACAGATCCGTCACATACTTACTACCAATTGTATTAATTTTTAAATGTCCAAATGTCCATAGTAAGCTATTTTATTATATTTCATGTGTGCTGTTATTTATATATAACTTCAGAAAATTAAGAAAATTATAAACTCTTACATACATGGTTAACCATCACCGCTCCCACATAGTAAAATGATTAAAAACTTTCACATTGCTCAGGCAATTTCATTAAAAATAATATTGTAATTTGATATCTATCAATAAAAAAAGCTTTATATAACATACAATTTTTTTCCAGTTTGTAGTATTTATAAAATAAATTTTATAAATCTAAAACAGAAAAGAAATAAAAAGCATACATTTCCTACTTTTTAATAGGCCCCAATGGGCAGTGGTAAATATACTTACTATCAAAAAGGTATGTTAAAAATCAAATTAATTTTATCTAATAAGCTCAAGGAGTTTCTCTTCTTAAATCAGTCTGAATTTTACAAATATTTTATTATACCTTTACTAGAAATAAATGACCCGTTAATGAGTTAAATCAATTACATATCCTCAAACTTTGTTCTTGATCGGCTAAATGCTTGTGCTCAGCGTCCAATTCATAAAGATTTTCGAACGTTCTTTAAATTATATTAATAGATTGTTTAATTATATAAATATAATATATCATTTATAAAGTACTTAGATTGCAATAAATGTCTTATATCTTAACTAATTGTGTTATTGTTGGTAAATCTCCAAACTGAAAATTTAGAAACTGACTACTTTAGTTAACCATTTGAAGATTCTTTTCAGAATAATGGATTTTTCCTCTAACAGGAAATAGAATTTAGTTTTATATCGAGAAGAGTATATCGCTGAGGTTATATTCTAACTCATAAGAACAGTGACACACATCTACCTGTTTAAACGAGGAATAATTTTTCGATGTGGTATTTTCAGGAAATAATTTTTTATAATACATTGTTTATGTGTTGATGCAAAGTTACAGTCAGAAAATGTGTAATATAAAGCTAGTTACTTAAAAACAAAAGCATACTTTATTTATTATCAACTTATCTTAATACGCCTTAAAGCATCTACAACAAAATTATAATTATTTTTGGTGTTAAGAAACTAGCGCAGTATTTGCGGTTTATGCACCCAAACATACAGGTTTGAAAAGTTTAGCTTCAAAATTAAGTAAGTAATAAATGAAAATACGGAATGTTTTTCCAGGTATAGAAGTTTAAGTTGGCATTACTTTCCAAGATGGCGACCGATTTAACAGCTGTGAAGTGATTTATTCTCAGTTTGGTTTGGCAATTCATCATGAATAGACTCACGCCTGAACAACGCTTTCAAATTGTGCAATTTTATTTCGAAAATAATGGTCGATTTTCATAAGCGAATTTTGTTTAGCGATGAAGCGCACTTCTGGTTGAATGACTACGTCAACAAACAAAACTGCCGCATTTGGAGTGAAGCTAATCCACAAGTGTATGTCGAAACACCGTTACATCCAGAAAAACTGACTGTTTGGTACGCTTTATGGGCTGGTGGAATCGTTCTTCAAAAACGATGAAGGCCACAACGTTATACAGTCAATGGTGATCGATATAGAGCCATGATTACTAACTTTTTCATTCCTGAATTGAACAATCATGATGTTCAGGAGCTGTGGTTCCAACAAGACGGCGCAACATGTCACACAGCTCGTGCCACAATCGATTTATTGAAAGACACGTTTGGTGACCGCCTAATTTTGTTAGTTTTGGACCTGTGAATTGCCCTCCAAGATCTTGTGATTGAACACCGCTAGACTATTTTCTGTGGGGCTATGTAAAGTCATTGGTCTATGCGGATAAGCCACAAACGTTTGACCATTTGGAAGACAACATTCGCCGTGTTATTGCCGATATACGGCCACAAATGTTGGAAAAAGTCATCGAAAATTGGACGTCCAGATTGGACTACATCCGAGCCAGCCGTGGCAGTCCTATGCCAGAAATCATATTTAAAATGCAATGCCACAAGATTATCTTTGGAATAAAAAAAATCATGCCAATCGAATAATACATCGTTGTTTTATTGCAATTTAAAGTTCTATACCTCTAAAAAAACACCCTTTAGAACGAACTCTTTACCATCGCGTATGGATTTGTGGGTAAATAAGCCTATTTAAAGGTGGAGCGACGCATACTCGAAAAGGTTTAGCTGGTGACTCCTGGCGGAATTGTTGATAATTGTTCTACTCAGTTGCGCGCCAAAGCGCCGCCATAAGCCTGAGGCCTGTCATATATATATGTATATAACATATATATGTATTATTTTATTTTCTATTCTAATTCGCAGTCATATATGAGATGTAATATTTTTTGAATATTGTTTATACGTGCACAAATGAAAAAGGCTTTTCTTTTTACACTAATCGTTTTTAAACACTTAAGACTTTTCGTATCTAAGTTGGAGAATCTTTAAATGAAGAATCTCTGTTTCCATGTCTGCGCGTGCTCTCTTACATCGCTTTTTATATTTAAAATCACTAATATAACTTACTTAAACAGAAAATAAAGTTTTTCAAAATTTTAAAACTAAACAATCACATTAAACCCACAATTTGAAACCTGAATCTTCTGCTAATATGAGACAAAGCTAGTAATGTTTGTAAATAAGGAATCACTTTTGGAGAAATATTCCTATTTACCTATTTAAACATAATAATGTAGTTTTATAAAGTTTCCTGGCCTTGCCTCTAATTTTTATTCCGGCACATTTTATGAACTTAAATTAACCCAAGAAGGAATCTTCTTTTTAAATTTGTTTAATTGAATGACGCATACTTCTAAATTCCTCGGCTTTCGGTCTAAATTAAACAACTTACACATACTTAAAACCAATTTTATCTAACATGAACTAGCTCTGTTTATATTACTCGAAACATCAAAAATAATGTAATAATATAACTAATTGTACATCTTTTTTCTTTCAATAAATTTCTTAGAAATGAGTTAAATTTTATTATGCTATTTTAGAAAACAGAAATATAGTTCTACTTTATTTGTGCGTGTGTGTATTTATTTTTCTTGTCTGTGTTTCAGTAAAATTAAAATTAGTACTTTAAAAGAAAAGTTAATTTGATTTTCAAACTTGTTAGTTAAGTAATTACTCAAGCAGTGAGGATACAAAAAAAAAAGAAAAAATAAAAAAGTATTACTTAAGGTTTCATTTTTATTTAAGTGTCACCTTGAGATGCAACTTCTTGGTCTAAAATTTAACTTCTTCCAGGAAGCTTGTTAAGTTAATGTTTTTTAACCTTGCAAGTAGGTGGTGGCATTTCACAACACGATTAGTTAATATTTTTATTAAGATCAACAAATGAAAGTTCGCACATTTAGTGAAATCGTGAAAACATGTAATGTTAATTACTTATCAATCATCTAGAACTGAATTTTGATAATGATTTCTTTCAAATGATGTATTCAGAAATTATGCTGGGTTAAAAGGAATTTCGAGAAAGATTATATATTCTCAAAATTTTCAGAAACATTTCATACCTTTCACGGATGATTCAAGAAATATAACAATGGAAACGGATGGATAAAAAAAATTAATAAGCTCAAAATTTAGTTAATATTTTAAAAATTTTAAAACGAATTGCTAATTGGATGCCAAAGAGAACGTCTTAACAAAAAAAAATAGCTAATAGAAGTAAATACCGCTGAATTACCTAGTACTTATATTCATCTATCAGGCAAAATTAAATAATATTTTTTTCGCCTTTATGGGAGACAATTGTACAAAACTCGTTCTTAGCGGATCTCTACTCAGCAAAAAAAAAAAAAAGAAACATGCTTAACAAATGTCACGTTTGCAGTTCTAGTTGTCTACAAGTGATAAAATATCTCTATAACGATCTCGCAATCCTCTTTGAAACTCTATTTCCCCACAACTCATTCTTATCGGATTTTCAAGCGATAAAATAAACATGCCTGCCAAATTTCAAGTCTGTAGGTTTGATAATTCTGGAGATATAACTTTGTGGGAGTGAGTTGCTTTTTTCCTAGCTGTATATAAAGGAAGCGTCGAATAGTGATTAACTGACTCATTCTCATGTTTTAATTAAAGTTTATTTTCATACTTTTGGGTTTTTTTCCCTTTTCTGACGACTATCCCGATTACAAATTGTGAAGATGTGTAAATTTATAAGCTGATAGTAGTTAAATATCTTAAATAAATACGTTACATCAAATGAAATTCAAATTTCACTTCAATTTTTTTTCAAATAATAAAATAATATAACATAGAGATGAAAATTCACCAAATACATTTTAGCTTTAAACGTATCAAATGTTAAAAAGCTTTTTCCTTTTCTGTTAAAAGTGTGTATTCATTTTTAAGATATATTATTTTTTCTTATATAGATTTTTTTCTTATACAGATTGTAATTTCAATGCGTTTTTTTTATCTCACAAAAAATATCCACACCCAGATTACCAGTCAGCTGAATTCAATGTCTATAGATTTCAATTTATGAGTAAAAAAAACTAAATCTTCGAAACGATCTATATTTGATTAAATGGGTTTTTCATAGTTCCAAAATACATTTCTTGATGATAATAATAACCTATATAGCAACCTATTTAAGGTATCCATCCGACTAGGTTGGAACATACATGGGCTTAAATAGTCATAACTACTAAATAACTAACACGTATCGCTCTTTTTTTGAAAAAAACATTTTTAGGAAAATTTAGCAAAAATTTTTAAGTTAAGAAAAACGTGATAAATAAAAATAAATTGCACATTATGCAATTTCAACGTCATTGATATACATCTTGATCCCTCTAAAGTGTCACAAACTGCAGAATAAAAAATATTTTAAGAAATAAATATTTTTAGAGAGCATTTTTTAAATTTGATGGTCATGATTTTTCGTCAAAATTACTGCATGTTCTAAGCTAAAAATGGCTGTAAAATGTGATTAAATGTAGATGTCTTAAAACCTGCGGTTTGTTCCACTCTGAAGGGCGCATGGCATATATGTCATAAATTTCATTGCATTTGATTGGATTATTTAGAAGGTATCCCGTTTTTCGTGCACAAATTATCATGAAAAGTTCATTCTTCAAAAAACGAATTAAAAAAAGTATTTTTATTAGTTAGATAAATAAATGCTATAAAAAGAACTAAAAGACTCTCTCTAGTTTTATGTATTAGTCCTTCTTCCTCAATAATTAATTTAATTTTTCCCTAATGACCCAAACAACAACAAACATCGAACACCTAAGAAGCACTTTTTCGACCTAGTCGGACACCTTAAGAATAATTATTATGACTATTATGAACAGAATATATCGTTGTGGCAGTATTTGCGCGTGTACTGTCATGTTCGGGTTAATAGATACTTCAAGATATGTAGTCAAGTATCTGCCAAACTATTAAATTATTAAGCATAACAAATAAGAAACTTCATGATTGAAACTATATTTTACGAGGGGTAATTAGAAAAAAAAAGGTTACAATTCGAATAACGAAATACTTATTAACAATAGACAGAAAATACAAAACTGAATTAAGCGGCATGCATGCCTATGATATTTCGACATAATCACCAAATCAATTTAAGGCATTTATCAGAACTCAGAACTAACTTGTTTAACGTATCTTGGTAAAAATCAAGTCCCCCTGTCCATTGAGTCAAGTTTCGGCGGATGTTTTCACAGCACTGAATTGGAATATCGCAGCACATCAGAAATGGTATGCTGCACGCTACCATAGCTCAGTCTCAGCTCTGACGAGATTTCACGTAGAGTTACTCGTCGATTATTTTGAATCATTTCATCAATTTGTTCTGTGAAGGATTTGGCCGTCCGTTCCCTGCCATATTGCAGTTTTCGACATTCTGTCTTGCCTGATTGAAAAGAGTGACACCATTTCACTACATGTTGTCTGTTCATTGCTTCGTCTACATAAACTTCCGCGAATTGACTGTGAATTTCAGATGCGGACACATTCTTTGCCCATAAAAATTGAATCATGGGCTCGTATTTCCAAACGAGACCAACTTCCTAAGCTTCTTGCCCTTTCAATCGTCCTGAACTGTCCGTAAATAGTCACTACCTACCTACAAACCAGCTGCATGACAAGTAACGCATTTGTCTACACTTTGGTGAAACAAAATTTCTCCACAATATGTAGTTTTCAAATGCTCCGACTTGTTACCTTTTTTCTGATCCTACCTTGTAATTGGCTGTATTTTAATTAGCGACCGAGAACAGAAATCCTACTATTAACAGCATAGATAGACATCTTGCAAACCTAATTGAAATTTCGGAATCACGTTTTGTTAGTTAAATCATGCCATATTCTATTACATGTATTGTCTATCATGATCGGAAAGAACTATGTTCACTAAATGAGTGCAATTTTTGAAATACGTCTGATACTCGTAGTGATGTCTTTTGAAGAGTCCGAAGCCTCTTCGGGATTGATACCAATCACCCACGAGTGTTGACTGAGAAGACAATTCGTTATCATATCTTAGATATCCATAACTCTTTCGTGCGCTGAATTTTTGACGAAAATAATGCTCTAGAGGAAAATAATTACAAATATTTTAGATAGACCTCACAAGACTATATTTAATGAACAAAAAAGCTGGTACATATTAATAATATTAAACACTTTTTCAAATAAAGGGTGTCCAAAGTCTTAAAAAATAAGTGGTACATATATAGTTGCATCACGTTTCAAGCAACATGGTTGTTCTGGAAACATAATTTTTTTTCTTCTCTAGACACAATAGTAGATTTAGCTAGTTATTTTATTGTTGGAAAATAAATAAAGACACTTCTTTATCTTATACTATTATCCATTCTATATATTAAAACATTTTTAATTTTTCCTAATTTTAAGTTTAATTTACCTAATGTTAGTTTTAATTTTAAATATTCTATTCATCATATATAATAAGTGTATTAGTTTATTTATTTTTTCCTTAACACGAGTTATAGTTCATTCAGGACATTTGTGTATAATTTTGTACGAACTATTTAATAAATATTATTATTATTATTTAAAATATATTTTACAACAAATCTATAACATAATCAGTACGCATCGATAAACATGTCCAATATTGCGGAAAAAATGCATTTGTATTTGTAAAGAATATGGCCTTCAAAAGTGCGGTGGTACATTTTTTGAACTCTCATATTTTCATACTAGTAAAGTAGATGTTGGAACATTAATTTATTTAGTTGCATAATATATGTACTTACAATGATTTATATCAAATATCACAAGAACCACTTTCATGTACACTCAAAAGTACACAACAGAGTCCTTTCCAAAATATACCAATCAGCATACTCGCAGCTGTTCAAAGAATTAACTACTGCATAAACCCATTGCACACAATTAGCTTCGGACATTTATTGGAAACTTGAGTAACTGCTAGGAGTTGACGTCTGTGGTGGTTCAGAGAATGTATCACCTAGCATCAATTTCTGAGACACTTAAACAAGTGGTACATTCTATTTACCACTACTCAATAAACAAATAAGAATTGATAGTACTGTATGTGTACCACCAAGCATGAAAGAGTTAAGCCTCAATGTTATGGCTTAGAATAATGTTAAACTGATATTTTACGCAATGTCAGGATTCAGCTTGTTAAGGTCCCCTCTAAAGCCTGACTGTAAATTTCATGTATGTTCGAGAGATTGTGCTTCGAACTCAGTCTTACAATAAAAATAGGTACCGTGACAGAAAACACTAGAATAACTGCAAACACCAATAATTGAGTTTAGGTATCCGACTACATTCGGAACCGTGATTTTAAAAAAGAGCATAAATGGATAATATTCATGATATTTAGTGTCACTTAGATTAGAATACATGTATAAAATTGTTTAAGGACATTATAACAAAAAAAATTATTTAAATACAGTACTTTCGCAAAAAATTATCTTAGAATAACCTTTTTTCGAATTGTTTCCCTTTTATAAAAAATGCTTCTATAATAATACTTTGCTTATATAAAGTAGACTTCTCCAGAGAGTCTGAACTAGGATTTTTGAAAAATTCACATTATTTTCAGAATTACCACCAAATAAAATAATTATTGGTTTTCTTTCCTTAAAGTTTCTCCCCTCCATTGCAGTAAAATATGGATAAATCCACTTCTAAGTTATATATTTCAAAAACTGTAGTTCAGCCTCTGTACAGAGGTCTAAGTTATGTACAGGCAAAATATTATTGTAAAAGAAGCATTTGTCATAAAAGGAGAATGCTTTGAAAATTGGCCATTCTATGTATGTTTTTTGTCAAAATATTGTACTTAAATGATTTTTATTGTTATAATATTCTTAAATTAATTTTATATACGTTTTCTAATCTAAGTGACACTAAATATCATAAATATTATCCATTTATACGCTTTTGCAAAATCATGGTTCCGAACGTAGTCGGATACCTTAATGATTTTATCTAGCTGTAACTGTCCCTTCACAAGAGTTGCGAGAATGGCCTCGAATTATGCGTAAATAATCAAAAACTCACTCATCTGAAATATTTTCAGATTCATAGAAATGTATATCCTTCGAAATGAAGGAGGTTCCCATGTTTGCAATGAGTTCTTGAATACCAGTTCCAATAAGTCTTATCCGAGAACTTTCCAGAGTGCACTTAGCTATCAAAGTCAATAAGAGTCTAAGTTTATGCAACAAAGTACTAACTGACTAATTTAATTTTGAAAACGAAAATCTCCGCATTGCTAATTGCTGACTTCTCAATATTACATGTATATAAAGAGCTATCTATATTTCCTCACATACACATCGCTCTCTTTCTCTCTCACTCAGATTTATATCTTAGATCCAATGTGCACAATATGTTTCCCTCTAAGGAGTTGATGAGTGAAATCTTAATTAAAAGAAATATTGCCTCGTGTTAGTTTAAGGTATCCGACTACGTTCGGAACCGTGATTTTGCAAAAGCGTATAAATGGATAATATTTATATTTAGTGTCACTTAGGTTAAAAAATGTATATAAAATTGTTTTAAAAATAGTATTACAATAAAAATTATTTAAGTACAATATTTTGACAAAAAAATGAACACGGAATGACCCATTTTCAAAACATTCTCCTTTTATGAAAAATGCTTCTATTATAATAATATTTTGTGTGCCTGTATATAGCTCAGATCTCTACACAGCGGCTGAACTAGAATTTTTGAAATATATAACTTAGAAGTGGATTTATCCATATTTTACTACAACGTATGGGAGAAATTTTGTGAAAAAAATGCCGATAATTATTTCAATGGGTGGTAACTCTGAAAATAATGTGAACTTCACAAAACTCCTAGTTCAGACTCTCTGGAGAGAAGTCTTTACTTTACATAAGGAAAATATTATTATAGAAGCATTTTTTATGAAAGGATGTTTTGAAAAAAGGTTATTCTAAGTTAATTTTTTGCCAAAATATTGTATTAAAATAATTTTTCGACTTCAAAATGTAGTAAAATTCTAAAAAGGTCAAATTATTAGTAAAAAGTATGAGTTATTTAATTTTGTGGTGAAAAAAGAGTAAAAGTAGTTAGATGCCACTATTCTTTTAACACTTGGATTCTTCGTGACATTATGCTCCTTACTGAAAAATTTCGTGCAGCTATTTACAATTGTTCAGGAAATGTTCAAGGTCAAACTTCAATCGGGGAAAAGGCTGGCATTAAGGGGTTGTACCCTAATGTATATTATTTTCTAATCGTTTTACTTACTAGTTTTCAAAACGAAAAAAAAAATTATGAGTCCTTTTTGCGCTATCAAATACATGTGCGGATTTTTCAAATACATCTAGAAATAATTATGGAATCAAAATGAAATTGTGAACATAAGTAATAAAGCACATTCTCTCCCTAAAAACAATAGGTTTTGTAATTAGAAAATTTTTTAAAGTTAATGATGCCAATTAAGTTATTCAATTGTTCCATTATTGCCATAACTTAAACCTCTTTAAAATATTAATAAAGAGAGCAATTTGATCTAACTATAGAAACATTTTTGAAAGATTTTGAGGCCCCCTTTTTTCCCAACACACTCCAATTCATTAGTGTCTGAAAATTTAACATTCTATATTGTTACGAAGTTTGAGTAGTCAGTGTTTAATTTTTACCTTTAAATAGTGTAAATAGTTTTAAAAAATCTGTGTGTTTAATAAGTTAATATTATTTTTTGTTGCATACAGTTATGATAAAAACTCTGATAGCCAGCCGCAAGCAACGCCACCCCTTACATTATAATGACGTTTCAATTAAAAATTGGCGAATATTGGTGATTGGAGAACTTGGTGATTTGGTAATCATATCGGATGGTATAGTAAGATTTTTCGAGAAAGCATTGGTAGGTAGCCGCACAGATTATAAATAGTGGCCGTTTCTTGAAACTAAGTTAGTTGTACTTCAACTGTTGAAATGTTATCTTTGGTGTGCTTGCCTACGACCGAATATTTGCTTGTGAAAAGTTTTCATCGTTAAGTACCTGTATTCTTAGAGAGTTTTAGTTGTGTTTGAGCGGTACATAAAGTGTGAAAACCCTCTGAAACTTTTGTATGAGTTGTGGTACCCCACGGACTGCGGGTATCATCTCTTTATGCACGCGACTTGAGTTTGGGGGGATAAAAGATTGACCCCTCAAAGATTCCATACTAAAACTAGTTTATTATTATCTCACATAATATTAAGCAATGCAACACAAGTCTAGGATGCTAATGATCAGAAGTGATATGGCATATACTACAATTCTTAACTTCTTAACGAATAGCGCATTAAACCACCGAATCTATTTTTATAGATGATTCCTTAACTTACTAGATTTCGCTCTAGTATTAAAGTTTAATACAATCTATTTTACCAATATTCCACGGCAAACAGCTACCAGTCTTTATATCGTCAATGCAATACTATATCCAACTTGATCCGGCAAATGGACAATCTTCTGGCTTCGAACCCATTTAGAACTCTCCTGCTTAGAACTTCACTTAGAACTTTCGCCTTCTAAGACCTTCACTTCGAGCTCCACGCGAATACTAAAGTTCCAATATATACACATTCCTAATCTGCATAATCGCGTTCTCTTCTTGAGTTGGTTGGAAAGAAATACCATTCTGGTCCCAAAGATTTCCCAAGAAGGTTTTAGTAGCAGGCGTGATAAAACTCCGTCACAGAGTTTTATTGTTCTTTATCCTGTGTTTTAAGGACTGTTTTTGTCAATAAATGGCATCGTTCTTGAAGAACTGTTTTGTTCTTTGGATCAGTCAGCATAAAATCTAAGAATCCCGATGCATGCAATAACATTGGTGAACTGATATGCTCCTATTTTGACAACAATAAGCCGTTTTTTTAAATTAAAAATTTTCTAGCATGCATCATTTTCCCCCTTCTTTTTACTTTGTGTGTCCATGAGACAGAATCTGTACTATTTTGAAATATAAAAAAAAATTATTCTTATTAAACATAGTCTATGTAAATGTGTAGCATCAGGAAGTAAGCAGTGAAGTGTATGGACAGTGACTAGTAAACCATAAATCTATTGCTACTACCATTTTCTTAACTTGCTTTGAAAAACATGCTATATCCTAACTATTAGAAGCCAGTGTAATTTAGCATATGTAAAAAGGACTAAGTTTATATATACAGTAATAAGGCTTCTTTAGTAAATAAAACTTATCCTGTGTTATGCGTTTCTTGATTTAATAAATAATTTTAATAAAAAATTCCTTAACTGTATTTCACTAAATAGAAGGAAACCTTAACTTATATATAGACGTGAACACCAAACATTCAGTGGCGTAACGAATAATATTTGGGCACACCTGCACAGTCAGTCTTTGGACCCCTAGAATCCTGCCCCCTCCCTACGCAATGCGGGGGTTGTGGGGTGCATATTACGTCACTGCATACATTCCTTTCTGCACATGTGTTTTACAAGGTATTCTTATAAATAAAAATTATTACCGTGTTTAAATTCTATTTTATTTTTTTAAAAAAAAAGCAGTTCTTTTTTTATTTCCTTTATTTTATACTTATTTTCAGAGGACGAACGTTTTGAATTGAAAGGTGAAGCAGAGAAGGAAGCTCGAATTATGTACCGCTCCTGTATGAATAAAACCAGAATTGAAGAACTGGGGGCTCAGCCGTTGTTAGAGCTGTTGAAAAAGGTAAGTAAAAAATTTAGATCAATGAATTTCTTTTGTGACAGCATAATAAAAACATGGCATTAAATGTTCCCGCAGTCAGGCTATTTCTACAAACCGAAATATTCAATTGATTAGGACATTTCATTTACTACAATTACTATATGCTTATTTTTTAAAAAAAATCCTGTGGTAGTAGTTCTAGTAAATTCTCATTAGTATTAACAGGAAAAGTACTTAGTTTAGAAAAGAATTTGACAAACATTCGAGAGCTTAATAATAAGAAGTGGAGCAAACTAATTAAGATATCAAAGCGAAACAGGGTGTTGCCGAATTCAACCGACAAATTCAGTATGGTGATAGCAGGCAGCATGGAGAAAACAAATCGTCTTAGAACATGGGGTTTTAAACTACGTTTAGTCAGACTGACTAGAAAAGATAGTTGTAAAGGACGTGATTTCAAGTGGAAGGAAAAGGGTCAATAAGAAGTAAGAAATACATTTATCAGCCATCAAACATGTTTACAACACAAACAATGCAACGCAGCTCGACGTTAGAAATGCAATAACAAGTGACTGTCATGAGAATTGTTCGAAGTTGTGACCGCGTAGATCGTGGCACAACCGACACCGAAGGAAGATGGACTGCCGAATGCTTTCAAACAAATCCGATGATACTGGTGATACCAACTGAAACGACGACGATATTTGTCGTGAGATCCTCTACTGAAGCCGTTGTAGCGTGTCCTACACAAGCGATTTCAGGTGGCCCCAGAAGAAATCAAAGGATTCAGGTCCAGGAAGTATGGTAGCCAAGGAATAGGTCCGCCGTGTTCAATCCTCTTCCTGGGATACGTAGCATGGAGGTGGTTACGCACCGCAATCGAAAAACGTCCTGGGCCACCATCATGCGTGAGCCACAAACTCTGGTGCACAATCATCGGTCCTTCCTGTAGAAACTCCGGGGAAAGTGGGAATTTTTCATACGTGTTGGTTTCTTCTACCCTTCCACGGCGCTCCAAATCCCCACTTTCTTTTGACCACTACCCTGGTCTGGCGCATCGTCCTCCTGACGGCTACTACTATCGCGATTTTTACCGACGAAAGTTAGTTTGAGACCCGATGTTCTGTTTTGATTTTTCGTTCTCGTGCTACCTTCTATCGCTCCTCTGAATTTGTCGGTTGAGATCAGATCCGGTTAAGTCCGGCCTCTTTAGGCTCCTCCAGGCGCCGGGTCCCTTAGCGCTCGGACAAAGCACCCAGTGGATAAACCGGCACTGGAGACTATCTTATTTTTTTAAATAATACATAGATGTAAAAATCTGAAGAGTCGTAATTATCTGTGCAAAGAGCTACATGCGGCTTACGAGCCTCGTTTCGCTGACTCTTGGCCGAGACTTTTTAAAATTGCAGAACAATCTTTCTCCTGAATACGTTAAAAAAGGTCAATTTGATTGAAGCGTTAAGAAAAAGCGCAGTACAAGTTTCAGTGATTACGAGGGGACTGAGAAAGGGGTTTTAAGCAATATACCGGGTGTCCAAAAAGGATGACTACACTTTTAAAATATTAATTACAAATGCCACGGACCTTCGGGTGTAAGAGGATTCAAGTAAGAATCAGACATTTCTCAGTTTAAATAATTTTATATTTCCTTTTTCTCTTATTAGACTTAATGAGAACCCTATAAATGCGCTCTAATAACTAAACACAAGGAGCAATCGTATTTATTAATCTAATGGTAATATAAATAAGAGTACTTATCTACTCTCCTGGACTCTCTTGCTTCAACACTTGCTTAATTAGAAGTAATAGGATGGCCGGCTACCTTTTCATTTACTTCTTCCTCCTGTAATTAATAATACTAAGTGCGATCAAAGCTGGCTATATAACACTATGCTTTCTTCTTATACTAAATTTTCAACCATCATTCTGCCTACTCCATGATTGGCCCTTAAATAGAAGCTCGTATTTACATAAAACTAAGTCATCTCTATGGAAAGCATTTTTCAACTGAAACCACTGCTAAAAAGAGTATTTTACCAAAGAGGATTTGTAGAAGCACAAAAAACCCGCTACACACAGAGAGAGAAAAGGAAAGAGAGAGAGAGATATTCATTTGCGGTATTTTTTTTACAATGCGTTACGCACGATTTCAGTGTGCGATAGTTATAGTTATGCGTAACACATCAAGTCTATACAAGACTTTAGCCATGTTCTGTGAAACATTGTAAGATCAACAATATGAATGACCAATGTAATTCGATTCTTCATTTCGTCAGTTTCCCCGATCGAAGATTGGTGAAGAATAGTTTTTGGGTATCTTTACATGAAGAAGCCCAAAGGTGATATGTCTAGAGATCTGGGTGGTCATGCTATTGAACTTCCTCTTTCCATTCGCTCCGGAAACAATTTTTTTTTCACTTTCTAAACTCCAGTGTGGTGGTGCCCCATTTGCACTGTACATGTGTTGCAGATTTTAATTCGATAAAATATGCTACAAATTGCACTTGTTCTTCCTTTGAAGCCATTTTGAAACGATATTGCTAAAAAACTGGGACGTAGCATCATCTGATTTGAATTTCATTAAACAGAAATTTTAATCTTTTCTTTACGAAACATAAAGATATCTATGTTGTTTATTTTTAATTCATTTTTCAATTCCTACTATTAGTTCACACTCTCCCTATATATATATATATATATATATAAAGGAGAAAAGCGACTCACTCACTCTCTCACTGACTGACTAATCACGATATCTCCGGAACTATTAAACCTTCAGACTTTAAATTTGGTAGGTAGGTTCCCTTTCATGGAGTAGACGTCAGCTAAGAACGGATTTTGCAAAGTTCGAACCCCAAGGGGCGTATAGGATAATTATTTCCATTACTAAACTATTAAATGTACAGTCGTGAAACTTGGTACACAGATTTCTTTCATAAAGTAGAGATTACCTACATAATGATTTTTACGAAAATTGACCTCCAAGGGGCGTTGAGGGTGCTTAAGGGGCGCTATACATAATTATTTCCATTTTTAACCTATTAGACGTACAGTCTTGAAATTTGGTAAGCGGATTCCTTTCATAGAGTACAGATCCCCTACAGAATGGGTTTTGCGAAAATCGACTCCCAAGTGGCGTTGTAGAGAATTAAGTGGCGTTATAGGCAATTAACTCCTTTTTTAAACTATTAGACGTAAAATCTTGAAATTGAGTCAGCAGATTCCATTCACTGAGTAGAGATCTGTCATAAAATGGGCTTTGTGAAAATCGTTTCCTAAGTGGCGTTTCGGGGGCTTAAGGGGCGTTACAGATAATTATTTCCATTTTTAAACTATTAGACGTACAGTCTTAAAATTTGGTTAGCGAATTCCTTTCATGGTGTCAACTAATAGAAACACCTGCTTGAGAATTAAAAGGTATGTTCCGTTCATGGAATAAAGTTCCTTTTACAAAGATTTTTGCGAAAACGAACCCCCAAAGGAGTGGGGTTGCGAGGGATTAAGGCGTGTTATAGAAAAATTCCTGTTTTTGAATTTAACTCATTTACTTGAAATTTGTTGAGCACTTTTCTTTAGTTGAATAGAGTTCCACTAAGAATGGATTTTACGGAAATCAACTCCAGGGGGAAGCGGGGAGAGTTATTGGGCGTATTTTTAGACAAAATTCCCGTTTTCGAACTGCTAAGACTACAATAATAAAATTTGGTTTGCATGCTTCTTTTGTTGAATTGGACTCCGCTAAGAGTGCTCTGAACGAGGTATTGATGATAAAAATTCCGTGTTTGCTCTGTTAGATTTAGACTTGAAATTTAGCACGCATGTTTATTTTATGGAGTAGAGATCCACTGAAAGTTGCTTTGGTAGAAATCCACTTGATTATTAGGTTAAGTGAGCGAAAAATATCTTTCTCCTTCTATTTTAGATATAAATAGAAATTAGATATTATAATTTATGTTCTTTTTTTTTTTATATCAAGGGGCGAGAGTGTAACAGCTATAAATATATTTTTCAATACAATCGAATTCTTAATGATAGATATCAATAATTAATATATATGTAAACAGTATACATATATACAACATCGTGAAATACCCAGTGAAGCGGGTGGGTAACGGCTAGTATATATATATAATTCCCTCTATTATGATTTTTGGTAACTCTTTTTATTAATATTTAAACTATAATTATTTGGTTTAAAAATGACACTGTAATCTTAATCGTAATCGACGAGTCCGAAATCCTTGTCCCGCCTATTCTATCCAATCAGAACTACTATTACATAATAATCACACGCTTGCCACAGCCGGTATAAAAAGCGAAAATCTTGTGTAATCGCTCTTCCCTTCATCTTTGTATTGTGTCCGTCAAGATGTCGCTTCTGTTATGTGTCTGTATTCATGTTCTTAACAAATAGATGTGAAACATAAAAGTGTGTGTGTGTGTGTGTGTGTGATTAACCAGCTACGCTATGTGTGTGTAAATAAATCAGATGAAAATTAATTCTGAAGATGTTTTCACTAAACCAGATACGACAACAATCCAAACAAACCAACTCCGGCCAACGCTGCTATTCATTAATTCTATTTAATTAATGAATAAATAGTAACAAACAAAAGTAATAGTTCAACACCATTTTTAAAAAGAAAAATCACTCGTGTCACTTTGCGCAATGGATAGCGCGTTGAACTTCTAATTCAAAGGTCAGCGAACCCAATCTGGGATGGCCTTATTTCTGATTTATTTTTACTATACTATTTTATTGGAATAATTAAATTAAATTAATGAATAAATAGTAAAAAACAAAAATAATAGCCAACAGCATATATAGAAAGAAAAATGGAAAATTGCAAGAGAAGTAGCTTTCGATTTTGCCACTTAATATTGGGATTATTTCATTTGTATATACATATTTATAATAATTGTACTTATTCAGTAAAAAGTAACTAAAATAAATTTATTGTTGTTGTTGTTGGCCTAAGCAGGAATTGACGTATTTTTTTATATTACCTGCTGGAAGTGTAATCATACTTTCCGGACAAGCTATACATTTAATTTCTTATTTATATATAATTATAATAATTGATATTTCCAGAGACAAAAAGCATTACATCAGATTCGTCTTCTTTATAACTTTCCGCATTTTATGTCATCATCCAAAGGCGCCCCAAGATCACGGATATCGCCCATGAAGAATATGACAGCGGCAACCTCAAAAACTAGTCTTCAACAAGGACCTGAAAGGTTACTGTTGAAGACATGACTCTTGAAGGTTATTGATGATCTCGTTCTTTTGGCCTTGGAAAATCTGAATAACAGAAATTATTCCTTCAAAATTTTTTGTTTCCTTTGCTGTTTGAAAGACTGTTTAAAAATATATGTCTCGCATCCGGCCAAAAAGATCTCTACAACGGAAATGTATTGATAAACATTTGCATCAATTTACACAAACACTCATATACATTTCTGTTAAGATTCATTGAAATAACAAGTTCAAGATCACCAGTGCACATTTTAAAAATATTCTGCTGAGATTTTAGGGTTTTCTTTTTCGTATTGAACTTCATGCATATATTTGTTAGACATTTAAAAGTTAATTTTTCAACATCCCCTTTACCTTTTACCCTATTTTAGTTTTGAATAGACGTTTGGTGTTTTTACCTATTGAATTTTTTTCATACTTTCAGAGTTAAAAAAGTATTATAATTTGTTACAGCATGAAAATCATTTAAAATTATTTAATTGCAATAAATATTCTCGTAAAGATTCCATATATATATATATATATATGTATAAAGTCTATTCCTTAAATAAAAAAGAAATATTTTTATATATATAAAAGGCAGATATATTTTATCTAAAAGTCTCAATTAAAAGTTTGGATAAGCTTGCTGTACGTAATATTTTCCACAAATAATGCATATATGATGAAACATTTATAGAAGGAATTGTAAATACTGTCAGCCCCCATAATCATTTTGTATAAAAATGCTTTTTATTTCACTTTCATTAGATCCTTACCAATAAATCTACAATTTTATTCTAAAATGGTTAGAAATCGATGTTTTTACAAGCTTTTATTTAACTTGCAATGTAAATTGTTCGGGCGGAATCTTGCAACTCAATTTTGAAGCTTAAGTCTTCAACAGATTGAGCTGAAATTTACTATACACGTTTAGTCTGGGTGACAATGCATGTTTTGACCATTTATATTCCGATATCGCTATTAATTAAAAAGATATTAATTAAACACCTTTTAGACATGTTAGCTTTTTATTCTGCCGAGCAGCTTATCAGATTGAGCTTAAAGAAGTTCCGATATTTTTTTTCGACCTTTTTTTTTAAAAAAACCATATCTATCCATTTCTATCAAACTGAGGCAAAATGAATTAAAAGTAAAAAAAACTTTTAAAAAAACAAGCTTTTATTTAAATGCTCTAAAAGGAATAAAATAAACTTTCCTTTTAATTCTTTTTTTTTTTTCTATCAACATATAACGTCATTACACAATTTATGATATAAAAGCTTGTCGCTAGAGTTAAGTACTCGTATTTACTTAGTTTGAAAATTTCAAAAATTAAAAACAATCAGATCAAGCTATTTAATTTAATTTGCTTGTTTATCTACGCAGGTAAATCTCGTGACAAGCTTTTATATCATGAATTGTGCAATGACGTTATAAGTTGAGGGCTATAAAGTTTTAAAAGAAAAGTATATTTTATTCCTTTTAGAGCATTTAAATAAAAGCTTGTGTTTTTAAAAAGTTTTTTTTTCACTTTTAATTTATTTATAAATATTTTTAAAGATTCCTCGAAAATTTTCCGGGTTTCCCGGATTCTTTTAATTTTAAATGTTTATATATAACCCGTTAAATTAAATAAAACTCCACATCGTTAATTTCATTGTGTACTATTGATTAAATTTAGTCGTACACCGTATAAAATTTATTAAAACTTTTGTAATAATTTAATGGGAAACACGAAGAAATAGTATTAATCTTTGTATTAAAAAAGTAACATACTTTAAACAAGTAATATAAAAGTTTATTTTTAATGTCAATTCCTACATAGGTCAAGAAAGAAAATTTTTGTTTTAGCTCATTAAATTTAATTAATGAATTAATATTTGAAAAGACTGTATACACATCAAGTATCATCCACTACAAGTGTTAAAAATATATTTGAAGTTCAGAAAAAATTCCTTAGGGGCACTTAAGGGCGCCATCTGTAGGTGGTAGTTCTAACTTCCTCAGAACTAACGCAGAATAAATTTCAAATTACAAAAAAATAAAATTTAATTAATGAATTAATGTTTGATAAAAACTGCATTTAACATCACGTGTCATCCACTACAAGTTTAAAAAATGTGTTTGAGCTCCAACGGATGAATAAAAAGTATTTTATTAACAATTGAAAATTTGAACAAGATATATATATATATATATATATATAGTATAATAAAATAAAAGTGAAGAATAACTAGAACCCACAGTGCTAAAGAAGTAAGAAATTGGAATTTAGCAAACACAACAAATGTAGATACGATATATATATATATAGGAAGATAGTAAACTAAAAGTAGGAATTGAAAAAAGAGAAAAAAGGAAGTATAAGGGCCTTAAAAATGTTTCACATTTTCTTTTAAAACGATTATTACTATTCTTAGGTCATTCTTTAGCTCTCGTTAATACAAGGAACTCTGTTGGAACTTTTTTTTATATTGAAAGATACTAACGTATTATACAGTCGTATAATTTCATCAAATGCTGTGATCGTTAAAAGTAACAATTTTTTTAAATAATAATAACAACACCATTTGGTGACGAATTTGATACGACGAAATTGTTCATTATTATTATTACTGTGTTGGACAATGCTCAGGAATGATTTTACACTATTGGCTGCATACACCCGCATTTGGGGATGTATTTTAACGTGACGAAATCAGCCCACAGTGTATAACACGTAAGTACCGAATGACGTTCGTAAAATTGTTTATCATCAAAATATTTAAATTTAGAAACTGATTATTAGAAAAGATACCTACTAATCGCGAACATGTTTAACTTTTGCTGTTAATGTTTGCCGGGATTGAAATCCTTTGGGAAGGAAAGGAAAACATAATGCATAACAGGGGCGTTCCAAAAGTATGTTACGTATTTTTTTCCGAGAGGGAACCTGGTATACCAGGTTTAAAAAATGGATGCCGTAAAAAACCACATCTGTTGCTGATTCAACGACGGAATGTGTGTGAGCGAAAGAGTAATGAGTCGTGCTCAGAGCATCGAAGAAGAGGGAGCGGAAGCAAACAGGCGTGCCCGAGTATATTGCAGAACAAATCACGACGACAAGCGGAAGTATGCTGATGACGTGGTCACTAATGGCAGTGCGAGATGTTATTCGTCAAAAATGTTCATGTGGGATTACAGTGTCAATCATCGTTGTGATGAAGCGGTCGTGTCTCATCGTTCGTTTGGTCACTGTTGTTGCATGTCCAGAGAAGGAAATCGGATTGTGGAACTTGAAGGTCGAAGTGGACATCCCTCCACATTTTTGAATGAAAACAACATTACCTCATCGGATTTCACCTTTTTGTCGACATTGAAAGTCGCACTCATGGGACGTAAATGCTGCGGCTAATCTGGTTGTGCGATAACGCCTTTCGTGACAGAGCATCAGGTTTTTTGTAGAACAGTTTCTCCAAACTGATAGAGTACGATTACCTCAACATTGGTGACACTACAGAGTGATTCCACAATCATGGGAGAAGCTTTGAGGGGTGGCAGAGCTGGCTAAAATAAATAATATAATTACAGGTATAATATAGGCGGGATAACAATATAATACTACAATAATGTAGGGTCGGGAGTGCTGCGTTGAGGCACTATCAGAAAAAATAACACATTATTGGAAACATAAAATGCTCTCATTAGCAGCATATTGAATGAGATATTCCTTACAGAAAATGTTAAAACAGTCTTAGAAATTTCATCCACCAACCGTCATGCATGCTCGGCGACCTTTACGGCTTGATTGGTGATAGTTGAAAGTGGTGTGCCGGTTATCTGATGCACCACCAAAATTGGCATTTGTGTTTGAGATTTCGGTTGTTACGGGTGATTTTATGAATAACGAAAAGGCAGACATGTATATAAGGATGGTGCTGCTAATTGTAGCGGCAGATCAGTGATAAAGGCTGAAAAAGGAATGCTTTCTAAATAGACGCAGTCAGAACCACAAAATGATTAAATCGACAGCTGTGTGAAAATGGTTCATTTACCACCAGTGCTGATGAAAAGAGTAGATCGAGGACTGTGCGACAAACACACCCGGAACAAGTTATCTTGGACCATATAGACGAAACACCCGACATATTTACAGAGTGTTTTTTTTTCCAGGTATAGAAGTTTAAGTTGAAATTACTTTCCAAGATGGCGACCGATTTAACAGCTGTCAAGTGATTTATTCTCAGTTTGGTTTGGCAGTTCATCAAAACGATCATCAAGCAAGGCGTAGATTCCTCGAATGGGCCCAAAACGAGTTTGCCGTTGCTCCCGATTTTCATAAGCGAATTTTGTTTAGCGATGAAGCGCACTTCTAGTTGAATGGCTACGTCAACAAACAAAACTGCCGCATTTGGAGTGAAGCTAATCCACAAGTGTATGTCGAAACATCGTTACATCCAGAAAAACTGTTTCGTGCGCTTTATGGGCTGGTGGAATCCTTCTTCAAAAACGATGAAGGCCACAACGTTACAGTCAATGGTGATCGGTATAGAGCCATGATTACTAACTTTTTCATTCCAGAATTGAACAATCATGATGTCCAGGAGCTGTGGTTCCAACAAGACGGCGCAACATGTCACACAGCTCGTGCCACAATCGATTTATTGAAAGACACGTTTGGTGACCGCCTAATTTCACGTTTTGGACCTGTGAATTGGCCTCCAGGATCTTGTGGTTTAACACCGCTAGTCTATTTTCTGTGGGGCTTTGTAAAGTCATTGGTCTATGCAGATAAGCCACAAACGCTTGACCATTTGGAAGACAACATTCGCCGTGTTATTGCCGATATACGGCCACAAATGTTGGAAAATGTCCTCGAAAATTGGACGTCCATATAGGACTACATCCGAGCCAGCCGTGGCAGTCCTATGCCAGAAATCATATTTAAAATGTAATGCCACAAGATTATCTTTCGAATAAAAAAGTTCATGTCAATCGAATAATACATCGTTGTTTTATTGCAATTTAAAGTTCTATACCTCACAAAAAACACCCTTTACAAGTCGTCCATAGATCAGTCAACCAACCGTTTGGAGTTTTACTGTTGGACTGTTGGTGGATGCCCTTTCTGAAACTGTTTTAGCATTTTCTGTAAGGAATCACTCTTTAAATGTACTTCTAATGTACTTTTTATGTTTCCATTAATGTGTTACTTTTGCTATTTGTACCTCACAACGTGGAACTACCACCCATATATTCCTATATAAAAATTGTTTGATTTAGTGAGATCTAAGTTTGTCCTATGATCTTACAATCCCCCTGTATGTCAAAAAACAATGGATGATTTGTAGTTCGGGATGACATCGTGTATTTTTTAAGGAAAATAAGTTTGTGTGTGAAAAAATAGGATGATACTTATTGTAAGAACTTATCTTGTACTTTTTGAAACCCGTTAGACCAGGGGTGTCCAAACCGCGGCTCGAGGGCCGCATGTGGCGCACCTTGGATAATTTTGCAGCCAACGAGATTCTTTACAACATTCGACTATTTTGTACAATATTTTTGTTTGAAGAGTTTTTTTGTTATTTCTTTGTAAAAAATAAATCCCATAACTGTTATTATTTTATCACGTTGCTTCTGTTACTACGAATCTCTTTTTTTTTTCTAAATTGAAATTTATCAAACATAAATCGTGCTCAAACTTAATGCACGAAAATATGCAACATCAATTACTATACGCAAAGATACATGCATTGAGATCGACTTGCAAAAACTAAGTGAAAGAGTTGAGAAACAGATATCTCACTAATTAAATAAATTAAACATTATTTGGTCATTGCATTATTATTATTATTATATTACTTATGTTTGTATACATGAAAAACAATGAAAACTATAATATTATATCAGTCTGTTTAAAATTTCCCTACAAAAAATGTTTGTAATGGATCCAAGTCTAATATAAAGATATATATTTTTATATGTGCGGCCCGCGGAATTAAAAAAATCTTCTGAAGTGGCCCACGAGGACATTTGTGTTGGACACCTTTGCGCTAGATGAAACATTATTTCTAAGGAACTGAGTTTCAGTACTCAGTAACACCACTGAAGCTTAAATTCTTTACCGCACCTCTGAAATGCTGATTATAGCTTCATCTCAGATCTAAACATAAAGGGCATGCCCATATTAAGTTTAAATATAATCACGAATTACTTTTCTCACTGAAGAGTATATCATTTTTAATATAAATCCCCTAAAGAATAAATTTCCGGTTTTAATTCAGTTATCACACGCACACGCAATTCCAGGAATAATTTCTATAACTTTTTCATCTAAACTTTTCTTACCTATTTTATAATTAGAACAATTTCTTACTATTTTACTTTATTTTGAGAATATTTATGGTATTTTCTGATTCAGTCTTAAAATTAGAAGCTTTTACTTTATTTTAGTGTTTTCATCATGGCGAACTTAAACACAATGTTTTATTATTTACAGATCTTCAAAAGCAGTAGCAATGGCAAGAAAAAAAAACATTCCTATACTGCTTTTAAAGAATTGACTGCTTTTCCTTCTACTTTTTCTGATCTTACCCAATATCAATGAAAGTCTTTTAAGGAAACAACGAAATTAATTGCATTTAGTAGTTTCTTACTATTTTACTTTATTTTGAGAATATTTATGGTGTACTAAATAAATGGATTTTTAGTGGGGGGTCCTGTAACCTAATTTAGAATATTGATTTCGTTTCTTTTAAATCTTGCTTTGTCCTTAGTAGATTAATAACTCTTTACAATCAATAACTCTTTTACATAAATCTTCATACATAAAATTTGTTTTAAGAAATTCATTCTATTTTAATTTGTGTTTTGTATTTTCTCATCCCTAGATGGGCGGCTGGACCATTAGCGGTGACTTTAATATCAAGGATTGGGACTTCCAGAAGGCGTTAGAGCTCAATAACAACTACTACGAAGCCCCAAGTTTATTCTCCTGGCTCATTATGGTAGATTTGAAGAATTCGAGTCGCAATTCTGTGGTAGTGGATCAAAATGAATTGATTTTAAGCTCCAGAGACTTCTATCTCAACAAAACCATGGATGACAAGGTCAGAAAGTAGAACTAACTCGATTAGTATTCATTTTACTCTTTTGAGGAGGTTCATATTATTTAAAGTTAGATTTAATTCGCGTAGACTGAAAAAGAACAATCAAGGTTTTATATTATTGTTTTATAGAGCAGTAAATTACACACCTGTATTGTACAAGTGTAAAATCGGACGTTTGAATTACTACTTTTGTAACACTATGCCTGTTTTTATTTAAAAAACCAGCCTAAACTGAAGTTTAAGGGCCCTTTCATAAGAATCAACTTGTGCAATACCTAACAGAAGCAACTATAATTTTAAATAGAAATCACCTGAGTCATCTTACCACGTGGTATATATACACTCCCTGTTGTGGCACTTCCTGAAGCTCTCGAAAACCAAGTTCTCATACTGAAACACACACAAGTTAAATGAACTAAAAGGACTTAATCACATTACTTCATTTACTCGAATGTAAGCCACCTTTTTTTTTATTGGTAATGTTGTTAAAAATCAGGTGCCGGTTAGAATCGAAAACAAAATATTTATTTAAGGGTGGGGGAAGGGAGCTAGAATTGAATTTCTACACTTTCAAAAGGAAAAATCTAACCGTCCATTCTGGTCAATTGCATCGATGACTTATCTTATTCCGAATTTTATTTCTGGTATTCAGTCTATCCTAAACATCGTTGTCTGCTCATATTTAGGAAATGTTTTTGTATACGCTTTCTTTTCATCACCAAAATAAAAAAAATATCGGTAATAGCCTCAAGACGAGTTCACTGTGAGGCAAGTATGAAAAGGGAGGAGATTTTACATGCAGAAAAAAATGGAAAGAGAGCAGTGACCACTGAAAATTTAAAACGGATGAAACAAATATACGTTGATGATGTAAACAAAATGATATAATTTTTGCTTGTAAGTGCTTAAGTCTTTAATAATTCTTTTACATTCTTCTATAATACATTTTTTAAAAAATTGTTTCATAACAAATGCATTGGATGGCATGGTAGACGACACCTTGAGGAAAAATGGTTACACTGGCACCAATTCAGAAATCAACTGTAAAAATGGGAGTGATGTATCATTTTTGAAACATGATACTGATGGTTAGAGTAATTATACGTTCATGCATGTATTTAATACTTCTTAAAAATTGACTACTAACTTCTATTTTATTTCTCATTAAAATAGTTTTAGTTTCTAAAGTATCGGATGCTCATGAAACCAACCCATTTTTTTTTATTTTTTCTGAAAAACGTGTAGGGAATTTGAGGTTTTGACTTAGAATCGATGACAACATTTTTTCATAAAAATTGTTTTGAAATTTAGGATGTGACTTAGAATCGAAAACGGCTTAGTTTCGAGTAAATATGTTCGATGAGTGTTGCAATACCTTTTCCCCTTAGCGTTTGCTGTTTACTTAGTGTATACATGTAAAAAAAATTCTCTCCTCTCCTCACAATAGATGTACGGTGACAGAAAACGAGTTGACTGGTGCAAAGTTGGCTCGTTCGAAATCAGCCTACTTGAGTGGAGGAACTGGGTTTTTGTTACTACAATTAGCTTTGTGTTCTTGTGATTTAATTATCTAAAAACCTTATTCCTCTATATCCCACTACTACTAGATGTCCCAGAAATAACCGATGATTTAATAAATGAGTTATAAAGAACGGTAGAAGAGGAGAGGTGAGATAAAAATGTAAGGTTTGTTGCATTCTGCTTTGGTAACCGGGGAAATTACTCTAGACAAGTTTCAAAATTTAACAAAATTTAGTAATTAGTAAAACCTAATTTTCCTGTATCATTTTATAAATATTCTTATTTAAAATAATATAAAAATAAGAAGGTAGCTTTTTTTTCAGAAATTGTATAAGTAGTTATTTTGAATACTGAGAAGTACCACAGATATTTATCTGCGAAACTATTCTAAATTTTCAAACGGATTGAAAATATTTAACTATTTTTTCTGAAGTCTTCCAAACACCACTGCAGATTCTAAAAGAAAAAAAATACATTTTTCTTATGTAATCAGTCATTGGGTCTTCATAGATATACACCATCTCTCCCCCAGAGTTTTCAAAGAACGCAGGGAAAATGACATGTAGAACGGCAAAAAGGAGTTTCATGTTTCTTTCTCTTCTCTCCAAATTTATGATGCGGATTCTAATTACTCTCAAAAGGTCATTTTAAGAATTTTAAATTACTTGTATTTAAGAAGGATGAAAAAAGATTCTCCCTAGCTTTTATTTCTAGAACGAATAATTAATAATAGTAGAACTACATATTACGGTCGAGAAGAATTCATGGTGACGTGTCCCCGAACACATTAAGGAGAATTTGTTGTTGTTTTTAAAGAAAGACTCAAAACTACTACTTTTTGTGTCAATAAAAGACTCAAAATGAATATAAGTTAGTGTATGTGATATTTGGACACATACCTGAAGAGTCAAAAATATTACAACCACCTACTCAATAGGTGATTACCAATAACGGGTTGCGCTGCCTTGCACCAATAAAAAGCTGTAACCCACCTCGGCAGGGACACAACAAGTTCTTGGTAAATGATGGGAGACATATTGAGCCAAATATCTAAACATCGGGGACACAAAGTTGAGATGTTCGGATGTAGCGATGTTTGATGTCAGAGCTGTATTTCAATGAAAACCCAAATGTGCTGTATCGGATTAAGATCTAGCGCAGTGTTTCTCAAAGTTTCGATACAAAGTTTCGATAAATTATCAAGATCAGTATTACATTTTTATATACTTTTATATGTATATAACAAGTCCATGGAGTCACATTGGTAATTGTTCTTAGCTTGGCATTGTTAAATTAATTATCAAATACAGTGTGCAGTACTGATACATTTATTAATATATTATATCGGTGTAAATGCGTACTTTATTTTTTATTATGTCAGAATGTATTTTGTTTTGTTTCCTTTCTATAAATTAATGTTTTAAATAATGGTTTATTTTCGACATTTCGATTTGCTCGTCACCTCCTCGTCGGTTTATCATGCCCCCTAGGGGGCGCGCTCCACAGTTTGAGAAACGCTGATATAGTGAATGGTTGGCCTGAACATAAATTTGAATTCCTCCTCATGCTTCTTTCAATATTCTAAGACAATTCGGGCCTTGTGACATGGGGTGTTGTCTTGCCGGAAGGTTTCATTTCCAGTTGGGAAGACACCCTCCATGTAATGGTGCAACTGATCCGCAATTATGTCCAGGCAGTCCACAGCTTTCATGATCTATTCCACCTGAACTAAGCCTCCCAAATCATAATACCGCCCCCACCAGTCTGCATATGGCGTGCTGTACATGGGAGGAACAACTGTTCGTTTGAAAGGCCTGTTCACCCTTATACAACCATTGATGTGAGGGATGAGAAATAGTGATGCATCCGACCAGGTAACTCTCTTCTACTTAACCATGGCGCAGTCTCTATGTTACCGGGTCCATTCTAGGCGTAGGTCTCCTCAGGGGGCTCACCACCTTTAGGTAAGTGCGGGTTTCACGCTCCCGAGGTACCCTAGTGATCTTTTCCTTTTCCGAAGGGCTTTACTCTCTTTGGTAAACACGGGCTTCACGAACCCGGGGAACCCTAGTGATCTTTCTCTATTTTCGGCCCTCTTTCTTGCCATTCAAATTTCCCTTTTCTTCATTTCACGTCGAGACAACAGACCTACATTAAACAATGAACTTTGTTCCAACTTTGTTTTTTTTTTCTAGTAAAAAAATTGATATTTTTTACTACCGTATTATGGTTTACATTTTATATTACGTTCTTTTAATTTGATCTTAAATTTCTTTCAATATTTTGATTTTGTTGCTTCTCTCATGTTCGATTATTGATTTTTTTGTGTTCAATTGACAATGCTTTTCTTTACTTATTATCTTTATTTTTTCTGCCACGAAGACCTGTGGCAGACCAGGACTGAGTGGAATGAAGTTGTGTCTGATGTTTTTTTTTGTTTTTCACTTTTGGTATGATGACACAACAGACTGCTCCCTGGGAAAACTGGCACTTGGAGCGGGGTGTTGAACTTCTGAGGACCTTTGGACTAGTGAGGTGGGGTCTTGGAGGAAGCGGCCATGTAGAGGGTACCGGAGAAAAGCTGCGTTTTGCGTCTCAGGCCTCCAGATAGTACAGGAGCCCGGAACAGCCTAACCAGCATGTCCTGGCTGCTCTATCAGCTGGGGTATAATCCCGCCTGTCTTGTAGTTCCAGGTGGTGCCCGGATGGGGTCCTGCATTGCAAAGCGGACAGCTCTCCCGAGGCCACTACTGGTTGCTGAATCTAGGGCTAGCCCTGCCAAACTGATCCTCTGAAAATCAACAGGAATTCTCCTCCTCCTTTCTCAAAAAGAAAATTCAAAATAAATTAAAATAAAGAAAAAAATCAAAATGTATTTTTTAAAAACCCCAACCCACCCTACCCAACTCATGATGCTCATACAATTGATCAGATAGCTAATACGACCCGTTTTCTTATTCTTTCATTACCCGACAATGAAATGTCAAAAAAATCACCTTTTGCAATTTTCAAAGCCCTCCAAGCTATAGGCGAGCCAAAATCTGTTAAAAAAATGCGATCCTGTGACCTACTTGTGGAGACAAAATCAGCTATCCAATCTAAATCCTATCTATCTACAAAACATTTTTTAGATTCTACTCTTAAAGTTACTCCTCACAGATCTCTAAACTTCAGTCGTGGTGTCATATCTGAACCTGACCTGTTGACCACCCCTGACGCGGAAATTCTCGATGGATTTTCTGATCAGGGTGTAATTCAGGTCAGAAGAATTACAATTAAAAAAGAAGCAACAGTTATTCCTACGAAACACATGATTTTAACTTTCAATAACCCGAATCTTCCAGCTACAGTAAAAGCTGGATATCTAAACTGCAAAATACGTCCATATATTCCGAATCATCTGCGCTGTTTCAAGTGTCAGAGGTTTGGACATTCTCAAACTTCCTGCCGCCGCCAATTGACGTGTTCTAGATGTGCAACCGTTGGGCATCCTTCCACGGATTATACTGTAGTGCCGAAATGCGTTAATTGCTCCCAATCCCATCCATCAGACTCAAAATTGTGCTCAAAATAGAAAATCGAAAAAGAAATCCAAATTATTAAAACAAATAGAAATATAACATACCTAGAAGCACGAAAACTAATAGCTCCACAATTATCCCAATCCAACGCTCAGGTTACCAAACTCTCAACTGCAACCAGTACAACACAAACAGATGAAACGATTACAAAAATAGTGTGCACACCTTTAAAATTACTACAACCATTAATAACTATTTCGAAACCAAATATGTCTTCCTCAGTCCCTGCAATTACTAAATCTTCTACATCAACTCAAGCACAACTTGTACCATCCACATCTTCTATCACGGTAACATCGCCATCAATATCTCAACCTCCTAATTCTGTAATAGATACTATTTCCATCGCTTATGATAATTTATCTATCTCTACCCCATCTTCCTCATCCACAGCATGCTCTGTTCTTGAAACGACCACCACTACATCCAATACCATACCCACTACATCCCAGGATACAACTCAAACCTCAAAACCCCGTAGAAAAAAACGCCCTCCTAAAAACCAATCTAACACTATAAAAACAAAAATAGAAATTAAGACAGCTCCTCATAGATCTCGAAAATCAGCACCTACCGAGTACACAACGGATGAGGAAGATATGATAATATATGATGTGTGTGTGTGTGGAAGATGAACCTGAGATCCAAAGTATGTTTTAACTTACGAGGGAGAGTTAGTCAAAGGACAATATTGTGCATCTATACGGTACGACTTTGAAAACCCAGTCAAAGAACCGTGTTAACAACAAGTGGTAACATTTTAGTTTAAAAAAATCTGGTTACAAACTAAATATTTTTTTGATTTGGTGGGGAAAACCCCACCAAAATTTATTAACTTTAGCTTTTAAAATTTTTTAATCTGAAATCGTACTTTTTTAACCATACAATTTTTTACTGGTTTTTATACTTTTAATGCTTAAAGAATTGTTTGGCGCAGTTTAGCCAAAATTGGCTCTTGTTCCATTAAACCCCATACTCAACTCAACTCTAGGCGTAGGTAACAATGACGTTTAGTCAGCAGGACCACACGTCAAGGCAATAGCCATCTTATTGCTTTCGAGCAGCACTACTCAACCTACGGCTCACCAAGCCTTTTTAGATGGCCCACTGTTTTGAGAAATTTACTTTTTTCAGAACATTGTATTAAAAATTTGGTGGGAAATTCTTTGTCAGATATATCAGTTTCGCTTCTTACTCTCGGTGTCAAAGGGTGCGGATTGATATTCTTTTTCTATTTGGAACGGTTACGGTTAGTCATAGCAGACAACAGTGGAGTAGCGACAATTTTATGGGTGGAATTAATTTTTAACGATCTTTCATACCTCGCAGGTGAAAAATATTTGAAGGAAATATATCGTTTCAAGACGATAGGGAGGACGACTATTTTGTAGTAAAAAACAAACATGGATCAGTAATTGTTTAATTTGTCACAAAAGTTCTGTATTTAAAAAATACCAATAAACAGGAACCATTCGAAGATCTCTTTCAAGAGATGATATATAGGCTTTCTTGAATAATTTTTGTAACAGCAACAAAGTGTTTTGTCAGTGATAAAATCACAGAGGTAACAAAGACATCCTATGAAGATTGTTTTATTATTGATAATCATACGAAACCGTTTACTGATGCAAAAATTGTGAAGTAATGTTTCTTAAATGCTTCTAATTTAGTGTTAGCGACAAAAATAAAAAAAAAAATATTAATCAAAAAAAGCAAAACAGTAGTTATGATATTTTGACCAATTCTCCACATTTTAAATTTCCAATTATATCTGGGTCTTAAAGCGCCCCCCGCCCCATTTATCTTCATGTTGCGGCCCACGTGAAATAACTAACATATGTATGCGGCCCGCATGAAGAAGCTGACGTATGTATGCAGCCCAGCAGAAAAAAAAGTTGAGAGTATCCCTACTTTAGAGCATGACAGTAATCAGCCCTCCCTTAAACCATGAGAGATGTACCGTATTTTTATTCTTATTTTATATTGGTGATTATTTTTTTTTTTAGTTTACTATACAAGTTTTACGTTCAAGGCATTTCATTGCTGTATTTAAATGAGTTCTTACATAATGAAAGCTTTATCTTTGAGATAATTTAATCCTTAATTTTTTTTAAATGTATCACCTTTTTTATTGAGATTTGTAGTAAACTGTGGTTTCTCTCTTTTCTAGATGCTAAGCGCTTATTTGGCGTATATGACAAAAGTTGGGGTCCTTCTTGGCGGGGAAGAGTATGCTACACGTCTTCAGATGCAAGACGTCATAGAATTTGAAATGAAACTTGCGGAAGTGAGTACATTTGATATTGCTAAAAACGAAGAAAACCATTATAAAATTGTTTAAGGTTACATAATTTTTAGGCATTTTAATATTATGTGAAAAGGCAATGACTCAGAATAATTTTATTTATACATTTTAAATTAAATTAAAGAAAGAAAAATTAAGTCACATGCATGCATGTGTATTTTTTATTTCTTATTCAAAAATATCTCCCAACTGCGTACTCCTTCTATTGTGTATGGTACAAATTGACTCGTGTGAAAGGGATTTACGATTCGGTATGGCAATAGCCAGAGGCAATGGGAAAAACAAAGAAATAACACAACTAGACTATGTATATTTCACACTGTGTATATACAGGATGATTCACTACCAGATCGACAAAATTACAGGGTTTATAGGAGGTACATAGTCGACTGAGAATCACATAGGAATGCAGTTTCGCAATTGTGCCGTAGTTACGAGCTGTGGTGAAAAGGAGCAGAAAAAGCAACGTGTTAATTGGATTGATTGATTGATTGATTGATTATTAATGTCGCACTGTTTAGCTACACGAGGGCTTTTTGGCGATGGACCACGTAGTTTTGAACCATGGTCAAGTGACGTGGACGACACCTGAGCTGGCACCCCCCTCTCCTAACTACCACACCACACCAACGGGAGGACGTTTCAGCTCTCGACAGATTTAACGTGCATCGCTGCCCTACACGGCGGGTCTTTGGTGGTACTGGGCTCGAACCCGTGACAAGGCAAGCCACGGTCCGATACCTATACCTATACGCAGCCGCCCGTGTTAATTGGAAAGGCAGCATGTTATTGAAAGGTTGTACTACAATAGATGTTCGAAACTACGACCAGAAGTTATCTGGATGGTCTGAGAGAGAGCTGCAGGAACTTTCTTTACAATCGGTACAGAGACTACTCAGAGCCACATAAGAATGCAGGGTCGCAAATGCCGTAGTTACGAACTATGGTGCAAAGGAGCAGAGAAAATGAGTAGAAACAACAACACATTAATCGGATATAAAGAATTTTATTAAAAAGTTGTACCAGAAGCTCGAAATTAGAACCAGAAGTTGTCTGTATGGTCAGAAAGCAGAGTGTTGTAAGATGGTTTTTTTTTTTACATTCTGGATGATTCCTGTCATGTCACGTATCCTCCCAGCAGCTACAGATATTCGAGTGATGATGTCTTCAACTGAAGTAATGTAAACTCTTCTCTCCAACTCTTCATGTGACCTCAGCAGAAGAAGTCGATGCGTGATCATTCCGGTGGTCTGGGAGGACAATGAATCGGGACCTTACGATCTATATCCACCTCTATCTTCGGGACGTGAATTCCCTAATGTAGAGGAACGCCCGTCATGCCATATGAAGCGGTGCAATGGTGGAAGAATATGTGTTTTGTCAAAGAATTTGAGCAGAACTTGTTGCAAGAAGATCAAATTTACCTCACCGTCCAAAGAACTGGGCAGAAGTAACGGTTCAATGAAATAATCTCCAAGAATGCCAACCGGAACATTGTTCGAGAAATGCTCTTGAACTACACATGATTGCTTACGGTGAGGGTTTTCCAAAGCCCACACATGGGTGTTAAGATAATTAATGCGTTGTAGTTTCTGTTCTTTTCCTCTGCTTCTTTGCCACATAGCTTGCAACTACGGCATTGTTGACCTTGTATTCCTACGTGATTCCGAGTGGACTGTGTATCCCTGGCACACCCTGCAGGTTTGTCGATCTGGTACAGAATCATCCTGTATGTATTTGTGCTCTACTTTTTAATTCATCTCTCTCTGTTTTAAGAATAATTATTTCAAATAATTTTTATTTCCGAAGTTGGATACTGATGAATTACATTTTTATTACTGAATCAGACTGAAATCTTTTCTATTTCTTCATTTTATTAGATTTTGATTCCCGAAGAAGAGCGAATTGACCACAACTCTATGTATAGAAAGGTTACCATCAGTCAACTTCAAGAGGTAGCTCCTTTTATTAATTGGAGGCATTTTTTTAACTCAGCCTTTAAGAAGGTGGGCCGAGAAATATATTCCTCTGAACCAGTCGTAGTCTTTGCACTGGATTACCTCAAGAAATTATCCAAACTGGTCACTCAGTATCTATCAAATTCACAAGGACGAGTGTAAGTTTTATATGTAATTGAATTTTTCTCGGTTTTTTTATCTTAAATAAATTGCTATAAAATGAATTTTCGCAAGTTCCAAAAATTCACAATATTTGAGTTACTGTCAATTGAAATAATAATGAGTTTTTTTTTTCAAAAATTCTCTTCTTTGATATATTAAAATTTGAGTAAACCCACTCCATAATTTTATATCATAAAGGGACACAATAAGATTCAATTGACCGAAATCGGTCAAAAAATCAAATTTAATTTTTTTAGACTAAATTATTTTTATATACTTTTCTATAACCTCACAAAATTTGAAAGTTCAAACTTAAAAAACGCAGAATTATGATAGCTTTCATCTTCATTTTTAATCACGTCTCTATGGCAAATCAAAACTTTAAACTGACTTATCTCAGAAAGATAAAATAACTAGTTTGTCTTTATTTAAAATGCTAAGGCTTTTTTTCTATTGCGCCTAATGCTTTCAATTTTTTTTACCTATTTTTAATAGTACATGTAACAAAAGTTGGTATGCATTTTTGAATCAAAGCAATATTTATTTTTTTAAAAATAATGGAACTCAGAATTTTTATACATGTTTTAAGGAATTTTCAATAAACATTCATAAAAAGAAGTATTGTATGAATGCCGATCATGTAAATGCAAAACCCATACCAACTTTTACTATACATAGTTTGATGTATTTGTAAATCATATTTCAAGCATGTACGTAAATTTTTGTAGGAGTAGCATTTTAAAATCACTTCACAAATTTTAAGTTTTTCCCTTAAAAAATTACATGGATAGCTTTTTATGAAATTTTGAACACAAAATCTCTGTAACATAGTATACATACATAGGAGGTAACCAAAAAAATTTAAAAAATTCTTAATTTAAAATTTTTGCTTAAATCGTACCATGCCCCCCTAAAACTCCTAGTTCAAGCTGTGTAAATGTATCTTAGCTATATATGGGTAAAGTAACATTATTATAGAAGTATTTTTCATAAAAGGAGAATGCTTTGAAAATAGGTTATTCTTTCTTCGTTTTTTGCCAGAATGCTGCACTTAAATAATTTTTGTATCGTAATAATTTTTTTAAAACAATTCTAAACATATATTCTAATTCAGTATATGACAGTAAATATTAAAGAAAAATCATTTACACGTTTTTGCAAAATTACTGTTCCGAACATAGTCGATTACCTTAATCACGGGTGCCGATGTATCACCGCATCAATCGTACGGGCCCCCCTAGCTGCAATTGCCCCTACATGTGTTAGCAATAAATCGAAAAGTGTTAAGAGGTCCCCAAGGAACTTTGATACAGGGTGCATTTAGAATAAGCTACACCAGTGGTTTTAATTTTGATTTGATGTAAAGCCCAAAAAAGAATCTGTAAGACTCAGCAGTAGCTGTGATGTGGATCTTCATGTACAATGTTAAAAAACAAAATCAGGATCCTTTTAGTAGAGCCAGAAGCCATAAATCTTCTATATTTTTCTTTTAGAACTATGGCCAACTATTTAGCTTGGATTATGGTGCATAGTAAGCTGAGTAAACTTTCCACACCTTTCCGCGACGCAGGGGACGTCCTGAGAATGGCTATGCTGGGATCAGTTTCAAAAGAAATTCGCTGGAAAACTTGCATCTCAGCTGTTGATGAATCAGTTGGTTTTGCCCTCAGTGCCATGTTTGTGAGAGAAGCTTTCCCGGGCGACAGTAAAATAATGGTAGGTAAAATTTATTTGGAATTATTTAAATATTGTATAAAATAATGTGCTAGAGAGAGAGTGATTTTTTCTGTAAAACTGCATGGGTTTTAGTCATAGGGACATCTTTGAAGAAAAGTTTACGAGAATATAGTTCTGTCTTCAACTGCTACATTCGAGACGGTCATACGATAAATGTGTGCAATCACGAGTTCTTCATTGAATTCAACGTCTCAGATTGTCACGTCAGATTTATCACAGTAAAAATCCACCATGGTCTTGTGCCATATAAGTAGCTACACAATAATTATTCAGGCAATAATTATTGTGGCAATATCTTCCATTATAACACCTACTCCTCGATATAATCTTCTATATTATATGATCTATCTCACGGATTATTTATATGGGGGGTGCCGAATTTGATAGACAAATTCAGAGGGGTGACAGAAGGTAGCACTGGAACGACAAATCAACATAGAACATGGGGTTGCGAACCACGTTTAGTTGAAGTAATTCACAAAAACAGTTATGAAGGGTGGGATGTACAGTGGAACGAAAAAAGGTTATAAGAGGTGAAAAATACATTTATTAGAGGTAAAGCCTTATTACAATATACGAACAATGCATCACAGCTCGACGTTAAAAAGGCAACAAGTGATTGCCACAATGAATTGTATGGAACTCCGGCTACGTAGTTCATAGCACAGCCGACACCGACTGATGGATTGTCAGACGAGTTCAAACAAATCCGGTGCATTGTTGAGCATTTGATCTGAGCTGCGATGCATTGTTCGTATTGTAAACATGCTTTACGTCTAATAAATGTATTTCTTATTGCTCTTCTTTATCCACTACACATCACACTAGTGTTTCTCAAACTGCGAGGCGTGCCCCCTAGGGGGGGTGTAACGTTTCAACGAGGGGGCAAGCATATTGAAAAGTCTAAAACAAAAGATTTTCAAAAAATGTCAATTTATTGAAAGTGAACAAATAAATTACACTCTGACATAATAATGAAATGCACATATACACTGATACAATACACTACATATAAATATATCAGTACTACACGATGCATTTTATAATTAATTTAGCAATACTAAGTAAAGAACAAGTTTAATAATTACCAGTGACCCCATGGGCTTGTCATATATAAAACTATGTACAAAAATTAACACTTTATCTTGATAATTTTACGGTTTATCATTAATCCCTTGACTACTGATTGAAAGTTACACGCGCGATTCGCTCTCTAATACCAACCGTTTTCTACATAGGCGCGAGAATGAGATACATTGGAGGGGGGAATAAATAAGAAGATAATTTTAAATTAGAGTAAATCCTTCAAAAACGCAGTCAAGAACCTTTTATTGCATTCCAAACCCTTCGGAATAATTTATGGATAGCAGTGCACAGAAAAAAGTTCGTACTTCGGAAAAATGTATTTTTACTTCCGGGACAATTAATGATTTGACTGAGTGAGACGTTTATGTACACCGGTGGCATTCAAAAGGTTAAATACGTGTTGTAGCTTTAGCGACAAAGTATAGTATTATTAAGTTAAATACATTGTTGTTGTGTATGGGTGGAGGTTCAATGAAAATTATGATTGATTCTTGGGTCACAAATATTAAAGCATTGAGAACCACGGAATCACACGCTTCATAACTATTTTTGCGAATTACTCCAACAAAATGTGATTTGCGATCACATATCCCACATCGATTTGTCATATCCGTGCTGCCTACTATCGCCCCTCTGAATTTGTCGGTCAAATGCGGCAACACCCTGCACACTATTTGTTTGGAACAGTTAAATTTATTGATACAAATGCCACAGACATATGGCCACTAGGCCATTAGTCTCGATCTAGCTTCCCAATACTTAAGGTATCCGACTACGTTCCGAACCGATATTTTGTAAAAGCGTATAATTCGATAATATTTATGATATTTAGTGTCACTTAGATTACAAAAAGTATATAAAAAATTTTACGAATATTATTACAATAAAAAATTATTTAAGTACAATATTTTGACAAAAAATGAACATAGAATGACCCACTTTCTCCTTTTGTGAATAATGCCTCTACTATAATAATATTTTGCCTGTATGCAGCTCAGACCTCTGTGCAGAGGCTGAACTAGAATTTTTGAAATTTACTACTTGGAAGTGGATTTATCCATATTTTACGACAACAGATGGGAGAAATTTTAAGAAAAAAACGTTGATAATTATTTCAATGGGTGGTAACTCTGAAAATAATGCGAATTTTTCAAAACTCCTAGTTCAGACTCTCTGGAGAAGTCTTTACTTCATATAAGCAAAATTTTATTATTATAGAAGCATTTTTTATAAAAGAACATTTTGAATAAAAGTTATTCTAAGTTAATTTTTTGCCAAAATTTTGTTTTTAAATAATTTGTTTTTGTCATAATATCCTTAAACAATTTTATACATATATTCTAATCTAAGTGACACTAAATATCATGAAAACTAATTATTTATGCGCTTTTTTAAAATAACGGTTCCGAACGTAGTTGGATACCTTAAGAGTTAAAAGACAATAATGCAGTGTGATTGTCTCAAAGGGATATCTAAATTTGTTCAGAGGAGTTGCTCTAGCTTAGTGTCAGTTTAGCTGAACGAAGAAATTTCGAGTTTGAGAGAACAGACCCCGGGGGGCGAATAGATCATTGTTTCACAAGTGCTGAAGGAATGAACTAGCAAAGGCAAGGAATGAAAGAGGAGAATAATTGTTGATAGTAAAATAACTAAATAGCATTTTTTATTTTATATTTTAATTATAATAGTAGAGTCCAAAATCGCTTACTTACAAACAAATAATAAGCTATTTGTTAAATTTATTAATTCGTATTTTTGAAACTCATTAAAACATATGCGCTTAGTGACATTGCTAGATGAATGCGAAAAACAATTTATATGTTGCTATCAATTTGATTTTTATAATCTAAAATAATTTTTTTTGTCTTTTAGGCTCAGAATATGATTCAAGGAATCAAAGAATCATTTAAAGATAATTTTCCTTCTGTGAAATTTATGGATCCAGAAACAAGAAAACTTTCTGTGGATAAGGTAGGTAACTGACGTATTGAAAGTATTATAGACCACGGGCTCCAACACCTTAGAGATGTTGCTCTGGCTGTTCAGTGTTCCTGCAATTCGTTCTAGAGGAGTGCGGCAGTGAAATTCATTATCACCCCAAACCATGATACCGAGTGTAAATCAAGTGTTGCAATGCATAACGGAACAGTTCAGCAACATCTCACTACGGTGTTTCCAAACTCGAATCCGATCATCGTGGTGTTGCTGGCAGTAGCGAGATTCATCAGAAAACAAAATGTCGTTACATTCCGTTGTCCTTGTCCACCATTTACCCTACCATTAACGGCGCAAACACCTGTGGTTTCCATTCAAGAGTAAACGAAGCAATGGACGCCTTGCGGACATTCCACTCTGCTGCAAACGGTGTCGAATGGTACGAACGGACACCAAATGATGCGTGACAGATTGATTTGTGCTATCTTTCATGATGTTGCTGCACGATCCATCACTGCCATGAGCACAGTCCACCCTTGTTCACAGGCAGTGGTGCTGCGAGTTGAGTGTGATCAGCCCCATCAGTCCGTAGTTTCCTCCAGCATCCAGCGATGACAGATCCACATCACAGTTGCTTGATTTTGTCCAACATGTTGACAAATTTCTCTAAAGGATAATTCGGAATCCTTATACTTTAATAATCTTCCTCGTTCGAATTCAAAGGCTTGGTCAAAAGACGCTTGATGTCTTCCACAAGGCATAGGTAAACGTATCAAGCAAAGAAAACGCACGAAAAAACAATTGCCATACTTCAAATCGGCAATATGCTCTCCCCTTTTATAGCACTTGCAGATGGCGCTACGGTCGTCCGTGATGTGCGTCCTCACTGTAATACTAATGATTTGCATATTTCATCGCCGCCAATGCACGATGTAACTATCACATGGTTTGCATGCTTCTTTCAGGGTGTTGCAGTTTGTATGGCCAGCAGTGTATAATGGCAGACTAAATCGAAATGATCTTACAGCCTAGAATGGACTGATTTATTTTAAATTAGCTTCGTTCTAGATGCGGAGACTTTGGGGACAAATCTCGCAATTTCAAACTTCTGTTAGGTTCTGTTAGCTGATACCTGGATTTTCGTAATTTGCGTAAAATTTGGAATCTGGTTTCCTGTGATAGCCATATGATTTCTAAACGTAATTAAGACTTGTTGCAACACTAGCAACAGTAACTCTAGTCCTCAGGATCTCAAATTTGTTGTGGAAAAGATTGAAACTATGTACAAAATTTGTCATATGATTACAATTTAGAAATCTTCATTCAATTGATTTTCACAAAATGCACTCATCTTCAGGAATTTGCTGCATATAATATCACTGAAAATATCTCATTATTATTTATAAAGTTGTTAATTCCCATGATTTTTTTTTCTTAACAAAATGTAGGCTCAAAAATATCTATTGTAAGAACTTTTCTCTTATGTTTCAGGTTAATTCAATCACGGATATGGTAGGATTTCCAGAGTACATAACGTATCCAGATCAGTTAGATGAAGAATATGAAGGAGTAAGTAGAATTACTTTAACTTCATTCTTTCGAAACTCAAAATTGGTACTGATATAGTGTCACATAATGCGCATGTCGAGTATTACTGAAAAAGAATTCTGTATTTGCTCATAAAACCATACTTTTATCAATTAGAGTGGCCGTGATAGCCGAGTGGTATAGGTATTGGACCGTGGCTTGCCTTGTCACGAGTTCGAGCCCAGTACCACTAAAGACCCGCCATGTAGGGCAGCGATGCACGTTAAATCTGTCGAGAGCTGAAACGTGGTGTGGTGTGGTAGTTAGGAGAGGGGGTGCGAGCTCAGGTGTCGTCCACGTCACTTGACCATGGTTCAAAATTACGTGGTCCGTCGCCAAAAGCCCTCGTGTAGCTAAACTGTGCGACGTTAATAATAAATCAATTAAATCAATCAATTTATCAATTAGAAGTATAAGTACGATTTATAAATAATTTAAACTCCATAGTTCGGCAGTTGAAAAGTTTGTGAAGGTCTCCTAGGACCTCACTTTGAGAACGAGAATAAATAGGAGTCATGTAAGAACCAGTAGCCATTTTTATAAACAACTTTCTTTATTTGGTTATCTTATCCAAATAGAATCAAAAACTTATTAACAGATTTGTTTAAATAATATTATGAGGTTTTTTAAAGATAATATCCTTTAAATTAACTTAATTAATGATCTCATTAATTAAACATTAAATAACGATCACGCAGAGATTACCACGATAAGATCCCAGAATTATATTTAATAATGTTCTTATTGAACATTTAACTTTAATCTCACTTCTAAAACTTTAATGAGACTTTAAACACAAATCAATAGTTACCACTCGGAATCTCAATTCTTGAGATTAAATATCTCTAACAAGAAATCTTCAATTTAAATCCACGATAACTTTCTGCTTCAATCTCTATCTCCTACTGCTCTAACTTTACTATTTCGTTTGACTTAAATACTTAATCTAATCTGCATAACAAGGAATCCCGTCCGCTTTTTGCAGTTGATTGGAAATAGGTAGGGAATTAAATTTCCCTAAAAAGGTCGACTCAGAAGGTTAGTGATAAAGTTCCGTATAGATTCGTCACAAGTTCATTATAAATCATTTCTAATACAATTCAGTTAATATGAAAAAAAAAGTTTTATATGCAACTCTTTTTGAATAATATAGGTTTCCCATGGCCATGAAATCTTTTCCCTAATACTGCACAACTGGAGATTTTGCTTTGAATTCCATTCAAGAAAAACCCATCTTCTTCAACGAATATAACATATTCCATAGTTCCTAACTGCATTCTGGAATATTTTAAAAAAAAGGCTGACGCTATTCAGAGCATCTGGTGCTCAATTTAACTACCTAAATGACACCAAACCTGGTACAGAAACTAATGATGACATAGAAAGCAAGATTCTGTGGGGGGAGGGATTAGTTTCAAAAACGCCAGTAGAGTATTGACGTCTCTGTAGTTGCTTTCTAAACCGAGACTCAGCATAAAATATGGGTAGGAAGCCTAAATCCAAATTTTTGCTTTCATATGCGATACCCATTTGGGCTATGAAAACATGTAGACAGATCCGAAGGATATTTTCAGCTGAAATGAACCAGCTCAAGTGAAAATACAAACCACATTAACCAGAACGCGCAAAATCACAGTTCCGAACGTAGTCGGATACCTTAAATCCGCAGTCTTTCCCATCACTCGCAAAAGTAAGCACAACAGTGATGCCTTACGATGTTTTTGTGGTGAATGAGGTACATGGATTGCGTCAGCAATCCTCAACCCTCTAACTTGGAATGAATATTGTTGTGTTGGACACTTGGCTGGGAAACTGGAGGCATGGCTTTGTAAAGAGAGAGTCAATGAATTTCTTACCTTCTCTAGCAGCAATTCAATACCATTTCCTCTTAATCACATGTCCTCCACGTCATCCAGACGTGTTCATTGGAAAATGTATGAGTGTTCATAATGTTTTGGCTCTACAGTGTAGGCTTCAACATTTTTGGCTATATTTTACTGTTCATTGCCGTCTATTGTTCTCATTTTAGATAGATTTCAATGAAACCGATTACTTTCAAAACGTTATGAATGCATTACATAATGACAGAGTAAAGAACATGAAAAAACTGGACATTCCTACAAATCGTACTGAATGGATTTATGCTCCAACAACTGTAAATGCTTATTATTCACCTCAATCAAATCAAATAGGTATGTATGAAAAGCGTATGACATATTTAAATATATCCACGCTACTTGAATAATAATTGAATTTATGTGACTTCAATTATTATTCATTATAACTCATTTATGCATTTTTTTCCCTATCTTTAATTTTAGTTTTAACAGCTGCAATCCTTCAGCCTCCTTTCTATGATGCATCTTTCCCTAAGTAAGTAAATGAGTTCAGCGCAATATATATGTTTTTAGAATAAATTTATCGCTCAAGTCTATAATAGTTAAATGAAAATCATAACGAAAACAGAAAAAAATGCTTTTTTAAAACTTTTATTTATTTTAGCATTTTAATAGGAAAATACAATATTGTAGTACATTGGACATCCATTATTAAACTAAATACGAGGAACGTTTTGATAGTAAGTTTTTTTTTCGCACGAAAACTATATTGCCAAATAAAAACACCTTGGTAACGTGAATCTTGCACTATTTTTCGACATAGGCACCACCGATATTGACTCATTTGTCGTAGCGTACAATCAGTTTGAAGATAAAATTCTGCTAAAACTACCTTGCGATAAGAGAGAGAGGAGCTGTCGCACAGCCTTCTCCTCTCCCGAAGTTGTTGTTTTTTTGGAAGTTATGTCCCGAAAATTCGACTTACAATCCAGGGAAGAGGTGGAAATCTAATGTAGCTACGCTGTTTTCGTTCGTGTATGTAGAGGAATGCCCACTTTTTTCTTCATCTGCCTTCCTTCTCCGAACATGCAACTCCAGGGGCCAATGCTTTGACGAGACATGATCTCTTCTCCTACAAGTCTATAAGCGTTCATGGATAATGGATACACTAGTCTCACATGTCTAATCACACTGAGCAATAGTACGCACTTACATTGGTGGCCCCACGTTGTCATCCAGCATCTGTCTGCATTCGTGGTTCTTACTCGAATAGAATAACTTCGGGCTCGCCGGTCCTCTGCTGCTCATTTCTTCAACGTTCTGTACATGTGTCACTCCTGCTCTGGCAATCCTCCCATCGTTGAACCTGTAACGAATTTTGTTTCTTATGATGATTGTTTTTTTCTCGTGGTGTACCATTCTCCATTCCAAATAATAATAATAATAATAAAACGTCCTTGAGAAATAATAGATTCAGGGTTGGATTCAATGAAGTCACTCTTTAGTGTAACAATTATTAATTATTTTAGATTACACACGGGCAACAAATATAAAAACAAACAATAACGACAAAGGATATATATGAGTGGTTTTTCATAACGATCACATCATTCCTCACGCGGCCCGTTTTAAAGTAGAGGAGTAGAGCACAGAGAGGAATTTTTCAAGGTCGGGTCCGGGGTCAAAAGTTCACCTTTGATTTTGTCCTTTTTCTCCTTTTGATTTTGTCGATTTTCGGGAACAAAACACAGTAAAAAACTAATTATTGAATAAATAATTAGCATTAATTAATAAAATTAATCATTAATAATAAATACTTAATTAAATTTTACGTACTATATACTTAGAATTATAATCAATCGGGAAAAAAATGAAGGGCTTTGGGGGGTCCGGACCCCAAGGACACCCCCTTGTGTGCGCCACTGAAGTAGAGTGGTCGCTAAGGGCGCTTCTTTTACTTAGGACAGTCACTATTCAATTATAACTATTACAATATTATACGATTATTATACACTTTTACAATATTAATGTATGTTCACAAAATGAGTGATGAAAAGATAATTGTAATTTTTTTTGTAAATTTAGAAGTGATTAGTATATTTTTAGTAAAATACAATTTTTAGACCTCTCTTGTCTTAAATTGCTCTCTTCATTCCTAAAAAATTGCTCTCTTATATATTTTTTGTTTATGTATTCAAAATAGTATTAACTTATTTCATAAGTTTATGTTCTTACTGAGATGAAGCATTTCAAGGTTTTACGGGAACAATTTCTAATGAGAAATTATCCTTATTTCCTCTCCTAAATTTTTGAATTTTTTTCATTTAATTAAACGAGTTGTAATGTGATGTACGAGTTGTAATGTGATTCCATACGGATAATATAAGTGGTTTCGGTATATTCAAATACGTTTGTTTACTTTACACTCTGAAAAAGTCTTATTTCATTGCTTGGAGGTCTATCTAAATATATATATAAAAAATGTTGTTGTTTTTAAAGGAACTGTTGCCTTCAGACCCTCAACGCAATATTCTGTTCATTGAAGACTTCTTGCCAAATCATCGTGATTTTCATGTTTTCAATAAATGCAAACAAGTATTTATACTTGTAAAACTTTAATATAGGAGGGAATTCTTGCGATCATTTCTGCATCAAAACATTATTCCCGTGTTGTATCATCAAATATTTACTAGTTTTGAGATACTGAAAAGAATTATTTATTTCCAAACATTTAGAATTATGAACTCACTTTTATTTTTGTTATGTAATTGGTCAGTGAACACAAATAACGTATAAAATTAACTATTTTTTTATTTCACAGATCAATCAACTTCGGTTCCATTGGAGTCTTCATTGGACATGAATTGACACATGCATTTGATGACACCGGTAGGAAAATATTTCTTTTTTCTTTTACTTCTTATTTTGTAGCCTATACCTAATACACTGTTTGAATTAATTGGGACAAATGGACAAAAAACGATTTTCCCTAAAACAAGCTTTTAATCATTACATACCTTAAGCCAGAGGAAACTAGTGTGTATCCAATGCGGACAATACCGTCGTATGTGGGTGTTCCTGGGAACGAGACAGCTGATGAGTTGGCTGGTATATAGGGATTAATACGAAGCACAGTGAAATACGTTTAACGTGAAAACGCTTAAGACAAAATATTGGTTTACACGAAATAATACAATGATCCCGACAAACCGCGATGTATTTTCATGCATTTTTTCTCTTAACGCGAAACAAAAATTGCTTAACACGAAATATTTATCTTCTACGAGAGGGTGGATATTGAAACTGAGCCGACACTTAATGAAAAGTTTGAGAAGATTTCTGTATTATCCAACTGTCCTACTGTATCTTAGGAAGAATTCGTTGCAGTAGACGATTATAATCTGCGTACAGCGTTAATTAAGGCAGACAAGACATTTCGGAGTTTAAAGCTCAAAAAATACCATTGATGCTGATTCGGACGACGGAAATAAAATTAATAATGCAGCTACTGAGGAATATCATGAAAAGTATGCGCAGTTATTTGGACGCACATTCCAATGATGAAATGAATAACAAAATGGACGGCATCGAACAATTTGTTGACTATTTGATTCTAAAAATGGCAATACACACATAGAAAAATATCTGATTATTTTCTAAGAACTCAATAAATGTTTTGTTTTTCCAAAAAAAAAAAAAACTTAAACATTTTGTATATAATTTTATTAAGTTTTTGCTTTATTGATTTTTTAAATACATGCATAAATACATATATATATAAAGAAAATGTACTCTAAAAATTAGTTTTGTTTAATATATATTTTATTTTATTTATTTATATTGTGATATCCTTTAAAATGAAATTCTTTTAACACGAAAAAATATTTCAGTCCCTTGGATTTCGTATTAAACGATTTTCACTGTATGTCCTCCTTTATTGGAAACGATCTCTTCAACACATCTTCGCCTTGACTCCATTAGTGTAGTGCACATGTTCTTGACTTCGGGGAACCACGCTTGTGTAGCACTTGTATCATTTATTCTTTTGTCTTCGTGCAATTCCTCTTAACAAAATGATTTGAGAGAATATGCCATAAGTAGTCAAGAGGATTTAGGTCTGGTAAATTACCAGGGATATCAAGCACTTTTATTTTATTTTCCCTCATAAAAGTCTGGACCAACTTCGAATTGCGACAAGTAGCCAAGTCATGTTGAAATATTCCATCAATTGTTTCCATGAATGGAACAATCCTACTGCGTAATATTTTTATGTATTTGACAGAATGCATCATGCCTTTAAGGGGAATTAAGCTTCCGGTGTCATTTGTTGAGTAAAAAACCACAAAGCATTAAAACGATGTTTTACAGTCTGTTAAATATGATCTTGTAGCAGAATTTCACCTTCGTTTCGTCTGACTACACGATTTGTATCCCTGCACAAATAAATGTACACGCACACACACAATTCTTAAATTTGAACAGATAACATTGCTTAGGATAGACTGAATAACGAAAATAAACTGTGGAATGGAATAAGTCATCGATGCCTGGCCAGAACGTACGGTTACATTTTTCCTTTTGAAAGGGGTAGAAACTCAATTTCCCCCATTTAAAAAGTGTTTCATCTTCGATTCTCAGCCACACCCGATTTTCAGTCGCATTAACACTGGAAAAGTAGTCTCTTAGATTCGAGTAAATACGGCCTGTGAAAATAAAATTCACTACAAATAAATTCCAATATTCTGTTAAATATGTTTTACTAAAGATCTGATTACAAATCCTTTATATTTCTTTTATGAAATCATTGAACGCAGTAATAAAAAAAAAATTAGCCTTTCTTAGAATATCGTCATTAAAAAACGATACACAATACTTAAAACTTATTTTAAGCGAAAATTTTACTCAGATTTGATACGGGTAAAATGCATTTTGTTGATGATATTGAAAATTGATCTGACAAGTCTTTCGAAAAGTGATAGTAAATTCGAAGCCTGCTTGATAATTTTATGATTACTGGAACTGACTCAGCTTAACCCGGCATCACTCGTGCGAAAAAAATGACCGAAAGTTCTTGCGCAGGGTATCTCATAATCAAGGGTGTTTACATTCTATTTTTACCGTAAAATTTGTGTACAAAAGTTTAAAAGGAAGAAAAGTAGGAAATACAATATATTTATTACATTTTTCACACGTAAATTTCGTTTTCTGTTCTTTTTATAAGGGCATTCAGTACATTGCTTATACACTCCTATTATCTCGTCGTGAGTAAGTGCGATGTTTTCGATGGATCTCAATTTTTTCTTTTAATCAGTATCATTTTAAAACTAAACATATAGGAGTAAATTTCTGTGTTCTTTCAATTCAAAATTTTGAAATTTCTTTTTTATTTTCTCTTTCCAGCAATAGTTTTTCTTTCTTTCAAAAGTTCATATGAAAGTGGATAAGATGTGTACCAGATGTCTCCTTTAAAACTACGTTCTACCCAAATGTGTTTGTGTCTCTACATATATAAAACATTTACTTTAAACAATGTCTCTCTCTCCTAAATCTGGAACGATTTCAGTGGAGGAATCATACTTGCTGTTATACTCTTCATTATTTATTTGACTCTTCCTCATCATAACCGCGAACAGAATTTCTTCATCCGAACATACTGTTGTACTATATCTAAATACTTTATCTAGTAAATTACTTAAATATAACATTTCTTCACCATAACTGCAATAATACGCCATAGCATAAGGAAGATTTAAAACGGGCTCGTGCATTCAGAACTGTAACGGCGATTCACGCGCAGGGTATGACATACCCGAAGAGGCGGTATCCCAAGGTATATATTTAGAATTCGCCTACAAGTTAATGCCCCTCAAAGGATATGACCTTAAAGTCAGTTACGCGAGAAACTATCCATTTTCCAAAAAAGGTTTAGAAGGAGTGTTGGAAAAAGACGGTGGGTATGGCATACCATGTGCGAGAAGTGTCGGGTTAGGCTATGACTGAATTCTCTTTTGAAGGTATACCGTCAATTCTTGTAAATTACGTAACTCTTATAAAAAATCAAATTGTAAAAGGTGTCAATGAAACTTTAAATCTAAGTATTTTGGGTCATAATTGGTAAGTATTTTGGGTAAGTAATTCAGTCCTAATGCTAATTTGAAAAAATTATTCATATTTAATAATCCTTTTTTAATAACATGTTAAAATTTATAAAAAAAAGTTATAAAAATGAAAAGTAAGTTAAAAATAAGTTTAAATGGATTAATCCTAAAAGATCTACGACAAATTTCCTTTGTTGCAAGAATATTCGTATGGAAAAATGTAATTCGTATAAATAGAAATATTAATTAATTATTACTTATTTTTCAGGTAGTTTATATGATAAATATGGAAACTTACATCAGTGGTGGAAAAATTCTACTATTAAAAATTTCCAAGAACAAGCTCAGTGTTTTGTTCATCAATATTCTAATTATGAAGTTCAAGGTATGAAGGTAAGTCTGTAATATAAAAAAATTCTCTTTGTTTTTTAATTTTATGAAGACTAATATTCACAATTTTATCCATCTGCATAATTTAAATTATGCAGATGGATTTTTTTCTACGGATTTGGAATTCTTTCTCCTAGAAAATAAAGGAGTAATAAAAATATTCAGAACTTTTTCCTTGCAAAAAGAATTAACATGGATTACAGATCAAACTATCTTGTTTAGAAGTAAAGGGTGGTTAATAAAGAAGTATACACTTTCAAGATGCAGTATAACACACAGTAAAATTCAAAAACAGTCACCACCTCGGAGAACCGTAGGGCACATGTACTGTTAAAGTTTGCGTCTAGCCCCTTACAAAAGTGACGTCAGTAACAGTGCACGTGTCATGTGACTAACCAGTCGAAATGGCGATGTCTAATATGTCGCAGGAAAATGATGAAATTAGGGATTTCATCAAATTCCTAAGAGAGATGATCAATTCACGCAAGTTGTTAAAATAACGTTTCTTTGAGGTCATTTCCCTGATGTAAGTAAGTGATTTGATCAAATCCCGAACTGTTTCAGTGAAATGAGGAAATGAACAAGTCAGCGTTTATAGATCTCTGTTTTCGCTTGTTACCACTTCTTTTTACCTCCCCCCTCTCCTCGTCCGTCCCAGGTAGCGACGGGCTTCTGGCGAGACGCACCGAAACAAAACGACCCGAGTATCATTTTTTAGTTTTATTTAATTATATTCTTTGTGCATTATTATCTTTCGACTGATATATCACTTTTATATGCCTGAAAATTAGAAACTGGATAAAACTTAAACTAAAAAATGTAAGCAAACAAATTAGGAAATTCAACCACGCCCTCTTTATAGTAAAAAAAAGCTTTTTGATAGTAAAAAAAGCTATTTTAAAAAAGGAAATAATAACTGAGAAAAAGGTGTTACAAATATAAAGTAGGATATTTTTGAAGTACTACATTAATGTATAATTTTTAATAAAAATGTTTGAAATTCTACTACAAATATCCTTTTTTTAAATAAAATACCAGCTTTATTATCTAATTATTTTGTTAATTAATTTCGAAGGAATAATTTGCAGTTCAATGATTATTGCTGTATTAATTACTCTACTTTTAATAATGCATCATATTTGCTAAACATTTTTAAACTCTTGACCATATTATTTCATCATTTCACTGAAACATGTTAGGGATTTGATCAAATCACTTATTTTCATTAGGAAAATTACCTTACAGAGTTCTTATTTTAACATCTTGCGTGAATTGATCCTCTATCTCCCTTACGGATTTGATGAAACCCATAATTTAATCATTTTCCTGCGACATCTTCAATGGAAAATCCTGTTTTTTTAAAAGACTTTTGTTTTCAATTTGGATGATATTCGATTCTGTCAGTGTTTCTCAAACTGTGGGGCGCGCCCCCTGAGGGGTGCGAGACCCTTACGAGGGAGGCGCGAGCATATCGAAAATAAAAGATTTAAAAAATAATTAATTTACTGGAATGAATTAAAACAAAATACTTTCAGACATAATAATAAATGCACTTTTACTCTGATATAATTTATAGGCGTGCGGGCGCGATATAAGTCATCAAAAATAAAAACTTCTTCAATACCTAATTAGTCATCTTTGATCCTATAACCAAATAAAAAAAACCTTTATTTGATTTGCTGTAATCCCATGATGAGAGATTTTTTATTACGTTTTCTTTTTAAACCTAAGTATTACTCTTTCAGAGAAAAAAACAAATCCCAGACCCAGAATCGAAAAAATTTAGGAACATAAAAAATTCATCACTATGTGTGATTATTTTTGAAATACTGCACATTATAGCTGTAATCTGTTTTTGCTGATAATCTGTTTGACCTTCTAAGTTATTGGTACAGCTAGTTATGACCCCTCTCTTATGTGTTTGTTTCTCATTTAGGGAAGTTGTAAGTAATGTATTTCTCTGTTGCGCTTTTTTCCATAAAAAAGAGTTTTATGATATTTGGAAAACCACGGAGAGCACACACACACACTTTGAAGGATTACTTGGCCAAGACTTATTTTTATGAGTATTCTCAAACATATAAAGCATAATGAAAAACGTTTTACACAATTTATTTAGCAGTAACATACGTATTATCATAATGAATACACTTTTTACCCGGAAGTGGTCGCGCGGGACATACAGATCACAAAATTGTTAATTCTGGCAAAACTGTTTATTTGTTACCAAAGAAAAATTGAAAAGTTTTAAAAGTAGGTAAGTTTAATTTCTCTTAAATTATTCACTGAAATCACGATTTGTATCGTGTACAAAAAAATAATTATAAAAAAAAAAGGATTGGGGTGGCTCAATCACCCCGCGTTACCATTAACGCTAGTATCGAATGTGTGTCTGCCCCCGGGATAAAACATTTTGAAGTCTCCTCGCTTTAAATATTAAAAATAACACTATTATTCTTCATCGGGATTTTATACTATTTTTCATTCTTTAGCATTAATTCTAAATGCTAATTCTATGAGGCCTAAAATTACAGTACACTTACAACTAATTATAATATGAGCATTCATTTTAAAATATCATTTTACATTTTCGTAAACATTGTCGCGCATTTGGGTTTACTCTCCTGACAATTCAGCTATTTATCAAGAATGTTTTAGTTTTTTAAAAAATGAATTCGTTCGAAGAGTGGGTACTTCAGACAGTATAATTTTAATGTATCAATGCTGCACAAGGTAATTTATCATTAATTTATTAATACTAAATTAAGAGCAAGTGTAATAAGTATTAGCGACTTCCATGGGCTTGTCTTGCAGAGGAAAGTTTTTCAAAGGAAGGTTTACGATTAGAAATTGACACTCTGAGTACATTTTCTATATTTGGCTGAGATCTATATTTTGTCTTGAATGCAGCCACCGCATTTTGCAATTTGTTCCAATTTAAAAATTCGAGAAAGAAAAATAATATATATATACTATTACTTAAAAGTTACATATATAAAAATTAATATACTTAATTTATTAATTTATACGGTTTATAATTAAGATCGTTTTGTAGATTTAGCGTCAAAGTGCATTATTATTGCATTCAATACATTATTATTGTATAAGGGGGGCGCGATAAAAATTATGATTGAAAAGTGGGTCGCCAGTATTGAAAGTTTGAGAAGCACTGGATTATATCAACAATTAATAAAATGTTTTTTTTTTATATTCTGCGCAAATATAACATTTTTAAACATACAGGAGAACGTCGTTTATCCGAATCAATTGGGACCGGACACCGTTGAGATACGCGATTGTTTGGATAACCGAAAACCCAATGCGATCCATTCAGTATATGAAACCGGACACTATACGGATATTGAAAATAATCACATGCGGGAAACGTGTGGAAGAAAAAGCAAAATAGGAACAAAATGTTGCAATTTTACCTTTATTGTCGACAGGGTCGGATTCTTCATCACGGAAGTCATAATCTCGTCACCATTTAGCATTTGAAATTCAGTCTTCTGCATCGCCTGTCATCCAGGTTTCTACACCTTCTTCATCGCATGCTTGCAATTCTGGGACCAATTAGACAAAGTTCGGTAATCTCTTCCTTGTGGTCGTCATTGAAGTCTTTTTCACCTTCTAAACCTGAAACTCCCCAAATATCCCTGATCTTGGGTTTTCCCGTCACTTTTGGCTTCACGCGAAATAACTGCATAACATTGAACTGTTCGAAAACGTATTCATATACAGTACACGTAGTTGACAAAAAAACTGGTTCGGATTTTTGACGCTCCGGATAATAAACGTTCGGATAAACAACCTTATATTCTATATTATTTTATTAAATTAATTTTTAATGTCTTTTGTAAATTTATACATTCACAAGGTTTACTTTTTTCGCTCTCAGGTGAATGGACAGCTAACGCTCGGAGAGAATATAGCTGATAACGGAGGTTTAAAGGCTTCATTTAACGTAAGTTTATTTTAAAATCTATTCTATTCCCTATCTCATACAACACTGTTTTTTTTTCATTGTAGGGACGTATATTATATATATATATATATCTTATCTCATTTTTTTCTCTTTAATAATGCATTTAAAATAAAGTATTAATACTCATTTGCATCCTTTGCAGGCATACCAGAACTGGATTGCAAGGAACCATGCAGAGCAACCACTGCCAGCTCTGCCTTTAACAAGCAACCAGTTATTTTTTGTAGCATTTGCACAAACGTGGTGCAAAATCAGTACACCGGAAATGGAACGTTTTACCGCTTTAACAGATAATCACAGTCCTGATAAATACAGGTATATTTAATTTCTTTTATTTATTTCGGTGCTAGTTTGATATCATGGGGCACGCGTCAAGTTGTTGTTTATGTTCACCATAATGAGCGATAACATTACTATATGGTTACCTCGATATTTTTATCGTCTGGCGATGTGGTAGCCCCATGGGGATATATTAGAAATATTTTTATTGGTTTTATCCCGCGGTAACCCTATTAATTGCAGTCGATTTTAATTCAGTTTCTTAAAAAATTTAACTATTTTCATTGCATTTGCTCCCCAATGTATTATTTCAGTTTTCTGTTTTATTTTGTGCTATTTTCGAATACGGATATTTCTAATATTATGAGTGAGTACTAGGATATTTTTTTAAAGAAAGAGTGAAAAAAATGAATTTATATAAATTATTGATGTAAATTGTCCCCACTTTCACTTTATTTTAATTTTAAAAAAATGCTTTTTCAAACGCCCCTTTTTCGATGAAATTCGTTGAAAGAACTTGCAGTTTTTGTAATATTGCAAGTTTTCAGTACTTTTTAATTGATATTCATTATTAATTTTAATATATATTATTTACTTATTTTATTAATAATATAATATAAAATACAATTATTATTATATCTAATAATCATATAATATTCCTTATTTGTAATAATTGTTTTTTTATTATATTTATTTATAAATATTATTACATGTTATTTATTCGTAATTGTTATTATGCTATTTGCTCATAATTATTATTATGTTATACGAGTATATATATTCATACGTATAATTTTTATTATCTTACAATATGGTGATTATTCTTTTTTATAATTACTGTTTAATAATATTATATGATTATTATTATATACAATAATTATTATTAAATCATACTATATGAATGTTTGATTACATTATAAGATTATTATTATATATTGCATAATATTATTAGTAGTACATATAACTTTTTATTACATTATATTGATATTCGTTATTTATTGATCTTGGTTATTCTCAATCTCTTCCTATATTCTTTAACTGAAACATATTTCAATGTTTTTGAAAACATTCTTTAAAATTATCTTCCTGACGATTTATTACCGCTAGGCTGCCATCTTGGATTCCATTACAGCGACTTGGCACGCTTGGCGCATTGCCCCATGATATCGAACTAGTTCCTTTATTTCTTATGAACCGTGTTCTCTAAGTATAGAAACAATGACAATTGAAAGCTGGATACAGGACGAGGAAAATGTAAATACAAATGATTTAACAAGGCACACAAAAACAAGAACAGTTATCTTTCAGTCCCTGGAATAAATAGAAAATAGCTTTATTATTAACAATTCTACATTAGTATACTTTATAATGATGAATTTTGATTGCATTTTTTTAGTATAATAATTTTGTTCCATTTTCATTGTCTTGCTTTTTTTGTCTTTTTTTTTTTTTAATTTTTATGTAAGAAAGTTAAGATTTCTAAGTGTATGCATTGGCGTAGCTAGTCCTGCCTGGGCCCCGTATCAAAATTTCTTGCGCACATTTTTGGGCCCCTTAATATGTTAAGAATTTTTTCCTCAAATATGTTAGGGCCCCTGTAGCTTGGGGCCCGTATCACTGATACGGCGGTAGCGACGCCCCTGAATAGATGGCTCTGTAAGCAGCATAACGAAAATAAACTCGGCGAATGAATGAACTTTTTGAATCAAATTACGAAGGCTTTGGCATTTAACCAACTGTATTGTTCCGTATGCAAGATTGTTTCAGTTTTTTGAAAAAAAATTACTTAGAATCATTTAAGAACTGATGCCCCCTGTTAGTGAAAAGCCCATCGACTACCAAACACTTTGGATGGGGAAAATCGGTTCTTAATTGTCCTTGGACGAAAAATAGCATAAACAGCAACAAAATGAAAATACCAATGATTTTTTTTTCTTCTTATGCTATAAGATTTCCCTCTTTAAGTCTATTCAGTTAAAATGTGCTCTTTTTTTATAGCATTTTGAAAATGGAACTTTAATTACAATCTCCATGTGCGTGCGTGTGTGCGCGCGCGCGCGCATTTTGCAACAAAATCAGGAGAAGGCGTTCATTGGGTTCAATCATGTTTTCGCCATTATTCTTGTAATTTAGCTCTCAAAACAAACCAGGAGAATAGGAATCATTCACCTATTTTTACTAATACCCTCTTTATTCTTCACTAAGTCCTTAAAGTACAAAATGTTACGATTTATTATGATTTTTTTATAAATAAAAAGGCTACAAAGAGAGAGAGAGAGAGAGAGTAGTGTTAAAGTTAACACTACAAAATAAATAGAAAGAGTTTGAAATTGGCTTAATATTCTGTGCTTGAAATAAAGTTTTTCTAAAAATGAATTTTAAAATAAAAATTATATGGGAAACACAAGAATATATGAATAAAATAAATTACATTTTTGAAGTCGTATCTATCTGAAAAATAGAGGGAAAAAAATAAATAAATATAAGACTTAGGCTTCTCCGGTTTCGAAATAAAAAAACTTCCAGTGTTTGTTTTTCTTGGAATCAATGAAAATGACTATAATTTTATTTCTACGATTTGGAGTTTCAAAAGAATGGAAGTTTTAGAAAGCTATATATAAGAATTCCAAATTTTTATTGGACAAAAAAAATTCTTTTACTCAAGTTTTTAACGTAGTCTGCAGGGACTTAGCTACCGCCGTATCATTGATACGGGGCCCCCAAGCTACAGGGGGCCCAACATGTGTAACTACAGTTCCCCTAACTCAAGGCTCTGATATCTTAAAAAGGGCCTCGAAGAAATTTTGATACAGGGCCCACTCAGAACTACCTACTCCAATGGCAGTCGAGTACCTTAAGATATGTTGCACACCTCAATATACAAATAATAGAAGGTTTTCCTGTATTTCTTATTAACTAATAATAGACGGATTTTCCAAACTCAAGCAAAATATTGTTCTATTCTCTATACTCGTATGATAAGAAAGCTGTCATTATTGATCGCAAGAGGTCAAATAAGTGCATGATTTTCATCCAGGAAAGAAATAACAACTCTTAGTAACTAGCCCTATTTGCAAATTAAGTTATTTCTGATATATTAATTAAGATGTTGAACTCCATGTTCAATTTGAAATTAGTTTATTTCTTATGATTTATAAAGTTTACAATAAAAAGTATTATAATATAAATTATAAAATATGCGCTGTTTAGAATGCATGTTATGTGTATAACTTTTGAATTCAAATTTGAGTCACTTAGCTATATAATATATGAGGTATAATTTTAACACGTGTTTTTTTTTCAGGGTAATCGGGACATTATCTAATTCAAAGGATTTCGCAAAAGAATTTAAGTGTCCTCTTAAAAGTACCATGAATCCTCAAAAGAAGTGTGAAGTTTGGTGATGTACATAAGTGAACAAGAAGACAGTTTTCCAAAATGTAAGAAATCAGATGTTTTTAAAACAGGTCTTGGTCATTATTATCAATAGTTATTCCGCATATATAACGAATATAGCATTTAATGTTTTGTGAAGTTTTTATCGATCTATGTAGAGATCCACCTTATCACACAGAAGACGGTGACAGTGGCGTAACGTACACCACCGCAACATCCGTGATGCAGGGAGGGCCCAAAGCCCTTTGTTAAGCTATGCTTTTGCAATGATTTGTAAGATCCAGCTTGGGGTAGGGATGGCGATCTGAGATCGATTAATCGAAGAATCGATTTCTCGGGTCAAAGAATCGATTTTTTAAATCGATATGTAGCACTGAATCGATTCAGTGAATCGATATTTCATCCTAGAAAATTGACATCCGATTTTTTTTTTGTTTTGGTAAAAAACATAAAATTATTTACAATTAGTTGAATTTATCATCTTTAAAACCTGTAATATTACGATGTTGGTGATTAAAGGGTTAATTTACTGGCAAGAACAAAAAAAACTCCATTTATCATCATGTTCACTCAATAGCCATGATGTATATGAGTATCGTGGGATCATCTGTTCCTTGTGAGCGCCTTTTTTCGATTGCCGGCAACATCGCAAGTAATGAGCGGAACCCCGCTTGATCCCTGAAGACTTGACAGACTATTGTTTTTAAAAAGCTTTGATATTATGCATTGGGAACTTTAAGCTATATTATCAATTTTCTTAACTTTTTAATGAAAAAAATACATTTAGAAAATAAATGTCTTCTCTTTTATTCCTGATACTTTGATATGGTAATAAAAATAATTGTAATTATCAAATTCCCTGAACTAAAAAAATTCCTTGATATTACTGATAAGAGATCGTTTATTATGGTATCTTTCTTGTTTTTCATAAAATGGATTTATACGCACAATGTAAATGCAGACTTGAAAAAAATCAATTTTTTAGAAATCGATCTTTCAGACCTCGATTTTTTTTTTTTTTTTTTTTTTGTGAATCGATTCATCAGATTACGACTCGAAATCGATTTAAAAATCGTTCTTTTAAGGAAAAAAATCACCATTCTTAGCTTGGGGCCCCAAACCTGACTTTGAGGGGGGAGGGGCTAATATTCTCCTTTACGTCACTGGATGTTGACATCTTTATCATTCAATTTTGAGATAGAAGGTTCATCATTCGGATTTTAGCATCGTAATTTTTTCGTCACTAGCAGGCTATTATGTTTCATGAACTAAATCTTATTTACATATGTTTTATTTTAATTGTAATTAGATGGAAAAAAATCGCCATTTTAGAATTCCATAAAGTAAATTCTTTTTTCTACTTAATGAATTTGATCAGCTCAAAAGGATCGTGAAAATGCATAGCAATATGCCACATATACTGCAACAAATACAGTCATTTTGAATCGCTGATTGCTTTCAAAATTCATTCATCTTGTTTTAAATTCTCCAAGAAATGTTTCCATTAAGAAATTCTAAAGAGATTTTTAAAGTTATGAGGAGATTAATAGGATATTTTTCATTTCAGAATTAGGGTTATATATTTCCATAATTTCATTATAAATCAGAAAGAACTGATAAATTTCAGTATAACTTTAAAAATTTTATTATGTCGCATAATGCAACAATTAGTCCTGTCGACTTCATATTTTTTTATTGAATAATTTGATTAAATATTTCTTTGCTATCATTTTTAGTTTTTTTGCTATCATTTTAAGTTGTTATTAATAATAATTTGTAAATGAAAGAAAAATTATTTTGTTCTGTATTCAATATTGGTTGTAATTAATCTCATTAGATGGCAGCACGTACTACTTAAGTGTGTTTTGTTTAATCAGCAGAAGTCGGTCACCAAGTCGATACCGCACGTGAATCATCATGATTAGTACTAAATAAATACAGTCGGACCACTATATAACGATGTCGCTAAATCCCGGAAAAAATTTCGTTACATGGAAAATTCGTTATTCAGAGGTTAATCCTTTAATACTTTATAAACCACATAAAACAAATATTAAGTTCATAAACACTATATATTAAAAGAGGTAATTATTTACACCTATTAAAAGAGGTAATTATTTACACCTATTTTAAAATTAATATATGTATATTTTATACATCTTACCCATCAAAAAAAGAAAGAAAAAAAACTGCTAGGAAAACAAGAGAAAAGAATGTCGAAGAATACACTGTATTTTCAATACTAAGAAAATATTTTTATATTAAAATGGATGAATTTGAAGGGCATGTTCTAAATTAAAGAATACAAGTAATATTAAACACACATTATTTTATAACTAGAACACGGAGACACGGGACAACTCAACTGAGTGTGAAAGGGGATATCGAAGATGTTTCCTGTGAACTGGACAATGGGGATAAAATAGGTTGCACTTCTTGGATGAAACGTCCAGAACCCTATTGCTCTCGGCGAGTTAGAATCTAATAAAACCAGTTCAAGATTTATGACTACCATAAAATGTGTTAAAATAGAGAATAACTTGAAATGGTCAGAAATACTTTAAAAATGGGGAGAAAAAAAATTGAATCACTAAAGAAAAAAAGTTCGTTATTTAGAAAATGCACTTCGCTACAGAGAGGTTATTTTGCGAAGAAAATCATGAAATATTGAAGGTTTCAGGAAAAAGTTCGCTATATAGAAAAACTCGCAATTTAGAGAATCGTTATATAGAGGTTCGACTGTATATATTAAGGTGGTCTTAGCATAATGTTAAAGAACAGAACTCGCGAAACTAGAATTTTTTTTAGATATAAAAGTACTCTGAAATTATTATATTCTGGTTGCGCTTTTCTATAGAGAGCCCAATATATACAGTGGTACAAACAATTGAGGATACACCTTACTTTTACTTGATAAATTTAACTTTCAATCGAAATAACACATTAACTAGAAGTGCAAACGTGTTTTTATTTTCACACGTAACAAAAGGGTTAATTTACAGTAAAAATAACGAAAATCAACAAAAAATTATCTAAAATTAAAAATTTCGCAAGTATTTGAAATAAACACAGGCAGATCTTTACCTCAAAAAATTGAGGATACACCAATGAGAGAGAAATGTTTGTTTAACTACCACTAGATTTTTTTTTCTACTTGCTACTATAATAGCCTAAGTTTGGCCAATTTTATCTTAAACTTTTTCGACTGCTACTTTTGTCTTTTGAAGTTGGTTATAAGAATTTAAAGTCACAATTTTAAATTGAAAATGGGTTATTGGAGAGAGACCAGTATTTATATGTAAGAAAATTTATATTAAGTTTATTTAAGAAAGGAAAATCTTATCGTGAAATAGCTAAAATTGTCGGTAGAAGCCACTCGTGTGTCCAGAAAATCATTGGAAAATTTAGAAGCGATGGATTAATTGAAAATAAAAGTGGAAGAGGAAGGAAAAAGTATTCTGAGTGATGTAGTCAAAAGGAAAGTTTTTAAAGATATCAAGATTGATCCTAAACTAAGTGAAGTCAAACTAGCTGCAGAAACTTCTCGAATAATGGGCAGAAGTGTTAGTGCTGAAACTGTAAGAAATGTGATTAGACATGCTGTATATAGCAGTCTAGTAGCTAGAAAGAAACCTTTCATAAACTTACAAAATCAGAAAAAGCGTTTGGAGTTTGCAAAACTCATCAATTTAAGACAGATAACTTTTGGAAGAAAGTTATATTTAGTGACGAAAGTAAATTCAACATTTTTGGAAGTGATGACCATCGCACCGTTTGCCGAACACCGCTTTGGATCCAAAAAATTTACATCCTACAGTTAAACATGGTGGTGGCTCCGTCATGGTTTGGGGTTGTATGGCTTCAAATGGGGTTGAAATTTAGTTTTTATAGACGGCATAATGGATCATAAGCTTTATATAGATATACTCTACAACAATCTTAAAGAAAGTGCAAAAAAAATTGGGTTTAGATGGAAAAATTTTTTCCAGCAAGACAACGACCCCAAACATACGGCACGTAATGTCAAAATGTGGTGTCTTTTTCATTGTAAATAGCAATTGCACACACCACCACAGTCCCCTGACATCAATGTAATAGAAAATTTGTGGCCCACACTCGAAACAGCGGTCCAAAAACACCAAATTAGAAACAAAGGATTTAAAGCAAATGTTACAAGAAGAATGGGATAAAATATCTCCAGATACCACCAAAAAATTGGTCGAATCGGTACCAAGACGTGTGGAGGACATTATAAAAGCCAAAGGACATGCAACCAAATATCGACACTGTCTTTGTATGTGATATGTCGCACAAATTTTATTGGTGTATCCTCAATTTTTTGAGGTAAAGATCTGCCTATGTTTATTTTAAATACTTGTGAAATTTTTAATTTTAGATAATTTTTTGTTGATTTTCATTATTTTTAGTGTAAATTAACCCTTTTGTTACGTGTGAAAATAAAAACACGTTTGCACTTCTAGTTAATGTGTTATTTCGATTGAAAGTTGGATTTATCAAGTAAAAGTAAGGTGTATCCTCAATTGTTTGTGCCACTGTATTTGATTACGTTAATCCTGTTTACCCTGGTTGATCCATTTTTGCTTAAAACGTTTCGGGTATTTTCTCCAAAATTGTAATGTCAAATGAGCTTACCCTCTTTACATGTTAAAATAAAAAAATGAACTATTTTTGGAATATTTTGAAAACGCTGTACCACACAATCATGTATGAATTACGATGTTGTAAATTTTCATGAAGTATGAGGAAATTTTCTGTCTGAAAATGTACTTAGCGTGCAGTTTAGGCTCTTTCATTTGGCGAAGATAACCAAAATATCTAGCCGCTGTCTAATTATGTATTTTCATCTTGTGCGTTAAATATAATTAAAATTTTTAAATCTATGAAGTAGTAGTATTTTATTTCTATTATCAATACAAGTATCGATATCTTTTGTTACATTTTTAAGGAATTTTTTTTTTTCAGAACGTTACATCATTTGCATTTATTTGTCTTTTCATAGATTGTTTCATGAATTAAAAGATATTAGTGGTTAATGCGATTCTTACATTTTAGACGTCACTTATTGTACATGAATCGTCTTGCAAAATATCAATTAGTTATTCTTCGCCGATTGTTATAACATACCTGTTATCCGTAACTTCGTCCACGTGGAATTTAATGAAAAAAGGTTTATTCAATTCGCAGAGTTAACAAAAAATTAATGATTATGTATTCCACGTCAAGAAATACCTATGCTATAAGTATAATGTCATTTTTCTACTTTGTGAATCGATGTTTCTTTTTTTTTTTTATTTTGTTTCTTAGTTAATTTTTGGGTGTTTTTTGTATTAAATTTATTGAACAATCCCACTGTATACTATATTAAATTTAATGAAAAATTCTATGTACAATTTTAAAATTTATCAATTTCAAAGTAAATAAAAAACTGAACTATTTTCATGAAAAACCTAACGACGTTTAACATTGATTTCTAATTATTACTTAACCCCTTCCAAGACCAGCATAAGGAGAAAGGAGCATTTCCCTAGGCAAACACATTCAGAGGTTTAGTGGCCGCGGTAGCCGAGTGGTATAGGTATCGGATCATGGCTTGCCTTGTCACAAGTTCGAGCCCAGTACCACTAAAGACCCGCCATGTAGGGTTGCGATGCACGTTAAATCTGTCGAGAGCTGAAACGTCCTCCCGGTGGTGTCGTAGTTAGTAGAGGAGGTGCCAGCTCAGGTGTCGTCCACGTCACTTGACCATGGTTCAAAATTATGTGGTCCGTCGACAAAAGCCCTCGTGTAGCTGAACAGTGCGACATTAATATTCAATCAATCAAGCTGAGAGTATACGCACGCACGGAACCGTACGAATTTTCTGGTTAAGCCTAATTTTATCGGATATTCGTCACTATTTCTTTGGTTTTAATTTTGTTTTCGCGGAACCCTAATTTTTTTCTAAAATAAAAGCGTAAGTTACTCCTTATAATTCTAACTATTAGCCAGTGAAAGTTCCATCAAAATCGCTCCAGCCATTTCAAAGATTAGCCGGAACAAACAGACAGACAGACAGACAGACAAAATTTTAAAATTGATTTTTTGATAAAAGTACCGGATATACTTTTAAATGCAGTTAGTAAAAAGCTGTTAATTTCAAATTACAAACAGACACTTCAAATTTATTTATTTGTATAGATAAGCAAGAACATTTTTACGAACAATTCAAAGTTTTTCTTACAAATGAAAGAAATATTTTGAATTAAGTACTTATGCTTCTATCTAAAGACCACACCTTTTTAATAAATAAATAAATAAATTACATGTTTTTGTGTTTTAATCGTAACGAATTTCACTTAAAACTCATCGTGTTTCAATATAAACACACGTATTTTTAATATTTCTAGAAAACTGATTAAAATATAGTCAAAAATATTTCTGTTTGCTTCTTGAATATTTCTGTATGCAACTTATAATATGAATATATTAGGGTAAATCGTGGTTATATGGAGGAGGGAGGAGTTATTATTAATTGGAACCCACATTCGCGGAAAAGGTGCATGGTTAAAAGATTAAAAAAATAAATAAAATTTCAAAAGTAATTTCCAAATGTAATATTGCCTTACGACGGTTGAATTTTTGATAGAAATTATAATAGACTTAAAATTGGTTAGAGGATTTTAAACTCTAAATAAGTTTTTTTTTCGATATAAATAACAGTAAACGATGATTATTGATAATTATTGTGTAGTGAATAGTGCAATGTGTGCATACATTTCAACCTTTCATGAACCCAGCTCTCTTTTCCCACACCGTAGTTGGTGTGGTAGTTAGAAAAGTGGGTGCCAGCTCAGGTGTTGTCCATGTTACTTGACCATGGTTCAAAGTTGCGTGGTCCGTCGCCAAAAGCCCTCGTGTAGCTGAATAGTGTGATGTTAGTATTCACTCACTCACTCACTCACACATCGTAGGATCAGAGGATCCAAGCCTTATTCCATCATTTCGACAACAGGCGTTTTAAAACAGTAATTCAAAATTAAAGAAGCTGTTCAATGTACTTGACCAATTAGCGTAACGTACAGGGATTCTAGAGGCCCAAGGCCCGACTGACGTCAAGTGCGTATTTGGGCTTTGGGGCCCAAAACCTGACTTTGCAGGGGCTCTAAAATTCTCTGTTACTCCACTGTACTTGACGTTTTTTTCTTGTAACTATTTAGTTGGTGTCTTATCGCAATAAATGTTAAAAAGTATAAAAACAATATTAACTATTAATATTAATTATTAAATTATTAATTAATTAAATTAATAATTTAATAATTAATTATAAATTATTAAATATAAATTATTAAATATAAATTATTAATTATTAATATTATTATAGTTAACAATATTAACTATTAATTATTATGTCTTTAACAATAATTACTTTTAACTTCTTACCATAAAAAGAAGCTCAAATGCGTTTTTCCCCTTTATCTATATACCAGAAAACACCCATTTTGCACAGGCAGGTTTCGAAACTATTGTGTTTAGACTTCACAGTAAAAAGAAATATCTGATTATAAAAATATTACATATTATTCATTTTTAATGTTTGGTTATTTTAACACAATTCTACTTTAAGGGAAAATGCCTCATTGGTGTATATTCATTGATATTTATTTTTTTCATTCCAGATTTGGAAAACAAGATTGCTAACGCATCATTGGCGAATATGATGCATTTGTATATGCTGCCAAGTTTTTCTTCTTTTTTTTTTATTGCATTCGACAATGACTTGAAAGAGAATTATTTTCAAGTGATCTTATTTCAGTAAAAAACAACTGCCAGTTTCATTGAAAAGTCATTTGCTTCAAGAAAATTATTATTAATGCTCTAAAATATTGGTAGTAATGATTGTAAAAAATGTAGCACTTCTCAATGAAATGGATCTTTGAACTTCAAAAAGCTTAAACCTTACTATAAAATTTTTGAAAAGTATGAAAAAAAAAATCGTTCAGAAACACCGAATGAAAAATCTCATAGATTCAATTTCATAAACAGTTATGAACATTAACAAAGAAAATTTTCTTAAAACGTTTCGATGGTAATGCTACACAAATGAAGACCTTCAAATACTATTAGAAAAAAGAAATCTTGAATTATATATTTTTATTACCAGCAGCACTTTTTAAAAATATACATCAGTTATATAGAGACAAGAAAATAACTAAACCCTTTAAAATTTAGTGTTTATTATTATTATTGCTTTTTGACAGTATAGTGTTATTAAAGAAATGTTTAAAATGCTTCTGAGAAGGCCTTTTATAAATTTAAATTATTGCTTGAGGAAATATATGACTCAAAATTAGAATATCTGTTTAAACTCATTTGAAGTTCATTGGTCCCGTAAAATCTATTTAGAATTTTAGTATCATAATTAATTTGTACATATTTTAAATGGAATATTTTGAATTATTTTATGTTCTTTATGAAAGTTATTTGAATAAGTATGCATCTATCATGACCATGTGTAACTACTTATGTATTCAGTTCGTTGTAACAAAAAATTCATTGAACTTTAAATATGAATATTTTAAATATAAAATATTCATATTCACCGTTATATTCTTATAAAATGTGAGTACTTTGGGCCTTTCTAACAAAGCCTACCAATGAACAAAAAACAAATGTATGTAAGTTATGTTCTAAGATCTTATTTCTAAGTATAACTTTGTAATGATAATTTTTTCACCAAAGTGTAAAATTTGAATCTTCCAAAAGAAGGAAGAACAACTGCATGATTTTACAATTTATATTTTTCTCATATATTTACGACAGACTATTATAACTCATTTTTACGAAATTTAATAATGATTGAATTATATAAGGTTTTTATATTAATTCTTTTATGTATTATTCTTATTTACACGAAAATTAGTTTTATTTTTACTCCATTCTTCATCTGTGTTTGTTTGAAAATAATATTCATAAAATATGATGATATGTAATGTCAACACTTCACTTCTCTGTAAGCTTCAGACATCTGAATTGCACCAGAGAAAGGTATTTTTATATGTTACATAACGTACGAGCTGTATAGTTCAATGGCAGATATTTTTTAAGAACATTTTGACAGTTTGTTTTTGAGAAAAAAGGCTGTCTTATTTTTGATAAAATAAATCTACAAAATATATGGATTCAGGCTTTATATGCTTCATATATATGTGAACTTAATAATTCATTCTTTTGTAAATATATTTATAATGTTAGGGGCTCTTTTTGAAATAAATAAGTTGTACTTTTATTGTGTAATAAACTTTTTTAAAATTACTTTTTTAGCCACGTATATCTATACGAGTTGGTATTTAAAGGTGTTTTTACTCGTTTTAAAATAAGATTTTGCTGTATTTAAAACTGCAAAGAGCTAAGAAAATAGCATGATATAAAAGTCTGCGGATTACTTATGTAAAATTTAAAAAAAAAAACTTTTTTAAGAAAAAGTATGCAATGTGTGTGTGTGTACCAATAAATATTTTCAGTGTGCTCTTGTGATTGTTTTTTAATTTGTCGATGATTTCTTTTAAAATTTACATTTAAAATAATTTTTTTACTATGCCTTAGCAATTATTACACTGTTTTGCTTAGAGGATGTGAGACTTCTCCGTCCTCCAATTAATGTCATTTTAAAATGTTAGATTTTGGTTCGCAAAAAAAAAAAAAATTAATGAATCATTTCCTTAAACTTTTATTATTTCATTGCTAATCAATTTATTCTTGATATTCAAAACAGGGTAATTTTTACAACACACGACATGCATGTGTAACATGTATTGACAATTTTTAATCTCGTGTGTAAGGCACTGTTCCTCAATGTGATATTTGCATATAATTTAAAAAATACGCATATTCTTATAACTCCAATAAAATTATAATAAGCTTCTAGAAATCCTTTTTCTATAAAATATTGATTTTTCATATTGATGTCATTTGTATGTGTATAGTGTCTACCTTAATATTTAACAACTGAACAATTTAACAAAAATAACACTTTGTATCTTTATTTCATAACTGAATTAAAAAATTCAATGTTTTTGACTTAAAAAGATCAGTGAAACAAATATAAATTGTGTGCCTATAAGTCAACAAGAAGAACATTATCTTTTCATTTATATTTTGGTAAAAGTATAAAACAAATAAAATGCATTTTTAGAGATTGCAAAATTTATTAAGCTTAATTTATGTTTAAGATTAAATGCATGCCTGAGCACATATCATAACTGATGCATTTACATTATAATGTGATAAAGATCAATGTTCTATTCGATGTGATTTTTACGCCAATTAATACAATGCTTTGTATCATACTTTAATAAATTATAATTAAGTGTTGGCCCGGAGCAAATTATGTGTGTATTTTTTATTGTATTTGAATTTTTTTATTTGTTATTCACCAATACAGTTAAAATGCCATGATTTTCAAAAATAGATTTAATTAAAATTAAAAATAAATTCTATTTTTAAAATGAAAGTAAATATTTGGTACACCTTAAGTAAAAAAGTATACTACATAATATTTAAATGGAACATCTTAATCAGTTTCTGCTTAGCCCAACAAATTATAAGATATTTTTTCCAATCTATTAGGAAACACAATAAAAAGGATTAAGACACATTATCACAAACCTGTCTATACAGGGTTTATTTACAATTTATTTTTGGAGATATTTCAAAACATAGTTGTTTTTAGTTTCGAAAAAGAGCAAATCTATGGAATATAAAATATTGTAGCAAAAATAGAATTCACTTTAGTTGCCATGGACACGATCTACTGCTCGGACTCACGTTGCCAGTTTTGCGTTGACTTTAAAAATTAACTTCTTTTGTTTCCTTTGTATTAACTTTAATTTTTGTGTCACGTGCTTTTTTTTGTAATTCATTCTTTCTCTCGTGCTTTTATTTTTAATTGTACTTGTGTTTATAAAAGTTAACTGTAATTATAGTTATGAAAAGTTCTGGAACTTTGGATGGCAATATATAAGGAAAGGAAATATTCAGTTCGGGGAATAAAGTTTTGCAAGAGTTGTGTTGACATTTTATTTGAGTATCGAACTACCATATTAATTTAATCTACGCGACAATATATATCTGTTTACCCTTATTATCTAAGGGCCTGACAGATTTTTGAGGAAGAACCAAATCGTTAGTAAAACAAGATAACAAAGGTATATAAGGCATTTATGTGCGTTTCCGTATGTTCTTAGATGGGAAGATCTATGCTTAGATTAATATTTTTAACTTTATAACATTTTACACACAATAACATTTTCAGTCCTGCAAAAATTAATAACTATTAAAATCATTTCTATTTTTATGTCTCAAAGAAAGAACAAAAAATGTCGCAATATCATAATGTTGGGAAATAATTTTTCAAATTTGCAGAGAAAAAATTACATAATAATACTTAAAAAATACATGAGATTAAATTTTTCTCTTACATTTATATATTTAAAGAAAGTGACTTTTATTCTTCTTACGCATTAAAAATCACAAATTTATTAGCAAAATATGTAATTTATCTCATTTTTATATAAAATTGACTTTAGTTATTTTTGTAGTAAGCCATCCATTTTTTTAAATAACGCTTATTTAAATGCAAATGGTTAAGATGCTGGGTCACCATGTATGTATATTTAGATATACAGTTAGACCCCGATTTAATAAACCCTTATTTAATGAATTATATATCCCGAATTAACGAATTATTCCAGCAGTTGAATTTTTTTTTATTAGATTGAATTCGAAAAAATTGGATTCTTTTTTTTTTCAAATAACATTATTTTTATTCCAAATAGTAAAAGAATCTTCTTTTTTGCAGAAAATTTCAACGAGAAAGTGGGAAGCCCATTTTTGATTTTACAGGTGAGAAGATATGTCTTGAGTGTAGTTTATCGTGTGAGTCTCTGGAGTAAGACAGGAAATTCTTTTCTTATATCATCCCAATCCATGACGGTGGATATTTTTAAAATTTTATTGAATTATGATACATTAACTGGCCTAACTGCTGAACTAAAGTTGGGGAAATTGTTGATTTGTCGTACACAATCGATAACGATTCTAATTCAAAAATAAGTAATGAAACTCCTTTCAAAACTATTTGCATTTTCTAATGTTTCATTGTTTGGAAACTGTGAAAATGCAGCAGGATACAAATGATGGGACTTTTCGCATAGAGGTTGAAAAATAACTTTTTCGAGTCAAGAATCAAAAAAATTTCAACATCTATTTAGTCAGAATTTTTGTATTTCCAATTAACTCTGGCGTAATAGTTGATTAATAGATATTTTTACTGTTGCTTAAAAGTGTGCAATTTCAAACTATGGATATTTTTGTGCAGTTGCTAATAGAATTTCAAAGGAAGTGGAATGTAAAAATGTGTACTTTGTTTGGACCCCAATATAACGAATAACCCCGGGAATTAGCGAACAGAATTTTCGGTCCCGAAAATTCGTTAAATCGAGGTCCCGACTATACCTTAAATTTTAAGGTAAAATACTAGTGTGCAACATTTTTACTAAAAATTTAGTTGCAACTTTGATCTTCCATTGCTTTTATAGCTATGGTTTGTCTGGCAAATAGCTATTTTTTTTTTTTTCAGTTCGGGGCATAATTATTACTTATCTTTAAAGGTATCCGACTACGTTCGGAACCGTGATTTTTAAAAAAGCGCATAAATGGATAATTTTCATGATATTTAGTGTCCTCAGTTAGAATACATGCATGAAATTGTTTAAGG